>JAODUD010000107.1:10174239-10200157 GCA_026784285.1 Stomatorhinus walkeri
TCCCATTAGAGTCACCTTATAAATTTACATAGACAAAATACAATTACTTTTCAAAACCAGGTGTATTACTCCAGAGATTACTTTCAGTTTCATTGTACATTCTTTGAACTTTCAAATTCATGATATTCAAAATGTATCCAATGATTGTCTATTTGGAGGTGGCATCCATGCCTCAGTGTTAAAAAAGAAACAAAAAAAAACACACATGCTAACAAAAGAGATACAGAGTTCTGTTTGCCGAAAGTCAAATTGTTGTCAGCATCAATGGAATAATTTGAAAGTAACCAAAAAAATTGAATCAATTTATTTATCTTGCATATCCATTATGTTTATGTTGAAAGTAATGCAAAGTATTTAGATTACTGTACTAATTTGGAGTAATCTAACAGGATATGTTGCTATTTACATATACGTTTTTAAAGTACCCTTTCCAGCACTGGATAGCCATGCTTCTCTAAAGCATCACAAATGCAGTGCAAATGAAGCTAATGCTGATATATAAGTAATGATCCTCGAACAAAACCTTCTCAGCTCGGCCTGATTCTATGACTCATGCCTTCACTGTTGGAGAAGAACGCCCTTTCTCTACCCATCCTCTTCTCCTCCTGGCCTCGGGTATCCCTTTTTTAAAACCTAACTATTATTATTATTTTCTATTTTACTCACCCACGGAACTCGATGTATTTGTAAATGCAGCCAGCAATCACCATGGCAACAATGGCGTAGTACCAGGAGCAAATGAACATGAGTGACAGACATAAGCTCATACCCAGGAAGGAGAGCGTCCTGCAGGTCAAAGTGGAACGTGGGGTCACATGCCTGGATACAATTATCATTATACAGCCCAATACCTATCAGTCTGATCCATCACAGTTGCTGTGAATAAATTATTTATGGTTGTCACTTGTTCCTGATCTTCCAGACAGTCTGTTCAACATCTCATGTATTTACTGCTAATGTTATATTAATGTTTTTTTTTTTATCAGATAGTATATGCACACACAGAAGACGTTTTGGTACACAGCTAAGGCTCCGGTCCCGTTCGTTAGGTCTATCATCACTGGCCACTAAAGGCCCGTCAGACTCACCAGTGGTAGTACTTGAAGCGTGGTCTCCAGTTTGGAGTACGAAGCAGAGTTTGCAGGGCACACGCCAGGTTAACGAACATGTAGCACATCAGAAAGAACCTGCAGGGGAATAGGCATCGCTACATAATGTACTGAGTTACTCCTTCCTTCAGCTTCACGGTTTTCAGTCCGGAACTTCTGTCCCCTGAGAGTAACTGTGTCGCAGGAGTGTGTGGCAATCAAGCTTACAATGTTCTGGGTCAACAAGCTTTTTTGTTGTTGCTTTTAGGAAAGCACTTACATTGACAGGATAGGTGCGACAGCATCTAGGGAGGCGATGATGATCCCGATTTCACAGATGCAGGCAGTGAGGAGCAAGGCCCAGGTGGGCTCGCCGTTCGCCTTGCCATGACCGAAGACCTACGAGCAACAAACGAATGAAACAAACAAAGGCAGTGAGAAAAGACACCGACTATACAGAATCCCGTAGGAACGGAATGGTAAGCATGGGTGTGATCAAATCCACATTCTGCTAAGGCATCATCTCACAAACATGCATTCTTACACACTGAAACAAATCCTTTCACTGAAATACATAAAGAATAAAGCCATACAAACACTGTACGTGGGTCAATATGGTCATTTCTGCATTCAGACAAATATACATGTAGACCCACACCTGCACAAACATAAGGACTTGTGGCTTTTCTAGATACATATTTAGTCACCTAAGTCATGATGAAACTCATATTCACCTGGAGGAAAGGAACAATGCCATCACGAGCGATGGCCTGTAGGAGGCGGGGAGCCCCTGTCAAACTCTGTAAACCTGCCCCACAGGTTGAGAAGAAGGAGCCAATCACAATCACCCATGGTGAGGGCCAAGCCAGTGTTCCAATCACCAGATTGCCATTAACTGCTTCACCAAATCTGCATACAGGGACATGAAATAGGTGAGGGTCACCTCCTCTTAATATCTCATTTACACTACATTAATATTGATATTCCCCTTCCCAATTAGTGTGGATAAAATCGGACTTACTTGTCCCTCAGTACCACCCCTTCGATGCAGGCACCGAACAGTATCACACAGGACATGTCTGGAATATGGCGTAAAGGAACACAGGGCAGAGAGCTAAGAAATGTATAATTCTGCACAGTTGCTTCAACCCGGACGCGACCGCATGACAGTTTGTGAGCAGGCGCAGGGTGGCACCGTCACTGCCCTTGTCAACACTGCTCCCATCTGTGCCCCACTTTTCACCCGACTGTCCTGGCCGCTCAGCAGCCAGCAACACGGAGGGCGGCTGAAAAGAGACAGGACCCCCACCAAGGCCAAGGGAAAAGGCAGCCTCTCCGAAGATGGTCTGGCCAGAGCTTTGGGCCACTCGTGCTGCGTCTCTCTCTCCCGGAGAATGCCAACAAGCAGGATGACTTCATACTTCCTTAATCCCTTTGCGCTACTCCGGTGCTGCTTGGAAAGCCCCCCCCCTCACAGCTCTCTCACACCACGCGTTGCACTTAGGCCCTCTTCCAATCTGCCCTCCCCTGGCCAGGCTACCCCCCTATCCAGCCCCTACATACAGCCTGCTCTGTCCTCCCTAGTTAAGGACATGTTTATCAACTAAATCTCTGCTACTTCTCCCCAGGGATTTTTAGAGATGCAGCATGCTTGGACATCTTCTGTTTCTTAGTAAATAGACAAATAAATAATCAGAACAATAAATGATAACCAGAAGGCACCATATACAGAGCTGAAAGAGAATGATGTACTCTACAAACTGAAAAGCGGAAATGAGTGATATGCGAGCATGCTTTCTAACCATTGGAATATTTCGAGGAAAATTCCGTGTGCCGCAAAGGTTGGTCAGAAGCTACTGTTCTGTAGGAAACAGCTAAGCTACAGTCCACAGAGGAGGATACAGACGGTGGACGTGGTGGCGATGGCCATGATAGTGCCTATCGGGATGGACTTCTGAGCGTCCCGCAGATCTCCGGAGCGGTTGGAGCCAGCCATGATCCCTGTAAGAATGACGATGAGGAATTTTAATAACTGTTTATAGTTGTACCATATTTGTGTGTCTGACAACGAGTCAACAAATACCCATATCTGTAAAATGCACATGTGTGTGTGACAATCATTTTTTTTCTTGTGCTGTTGCCTTCAACACCTGGAAGGAACAATTGAAGTTTTTTTTTGATGATTTGTAAGGAAAAGAACGTCACAATGAAATTATATATAGATAAAAGTACATGTTGCATCCAGCTTCTGGCAGAGAAATACGGTGTGCATGGGTATGGTGGCTGACAGAGTGTGCTTCTGTAAATATAGGCATAAAATTATATTTTTGTCTTTGTATGGAGTACACAGAGACTTTCACCAGAACACTGGACACAGGCAGAGCTTAATAGTTCTTTACTCGGGGGAGAAAAAAATGACCTTAACATAAAACTGACCTGTGACTGATGGAAAATAGATCCCAACTAACAGAGTGAAGAAGCTGGTAATATCAGACAAGACATAGCGGTTGGCGTTGGTCACAGGAGCATCTGGGATTGCCAGAGATGGGATCCCTTTCTTCGCTAGGATCACACCTTTGTCCATGTAGTTACCAAATAGGTTCTCTGTAATTAACAGATAATGAAGAGAGAAATAGCTGACAAAAAGATAACTCCATTCAAAACATACATTTTTATTTATGACTTTCATGGAAGCTTAGTCATATAGGAATCAATAGAATGGTTTTACATTTTACTTGTACTTTGTATATGCGGGTATGTGTGGGCTTTTACCTGCCAGGATACCGCTGGTGATCCCTGGAATGCCCTGAACCTCTGTCACATTGTTGTTAGTGAAATAATCATCACAGGTAGCATTGAGGAACTCAGAGTCGCAGAAGATCCTCCAAAGTCTGGTTGTGACCGTGCCGTTCTCTTTCTCAATAAATTTAGCACACACATCGAAGCCCTTTCTAATCAGAGCACGGTTCCCCAAAAGGCAGATTCTACAGGAGGCACAAAGGCGAGAAAACTTTAGCGCTGGCTAGTGTGTACTGGTGTGTCACAGGCCTTTCTGTCAAAGAACATGCGAGGAACTGTACTCACGGGAAATCTGGCGGATCAATAGCTGTCTTGATGACTCCAGAATAGACAGCGAGGATTGAGAGAATAACACAGGCCAGGAACACAAGGGCCAGCTTGTTAACATATTTGACACCGACGAAAACCACCAGGGCCATGAAGCTCAGGACACAGGTGCCATAAACGCGCATGTTGTTAAGCAGAGCCGCCTCTGCCTCAGCTCCCTCAAGGCCCTCGATTTTAAAAATAGCTGCCTGAGGCACAATGTAAATCTGCGGAAGAAACAGAGAATGGAAAAAGTGAAAAAAACACCAGCCACAAACTTTCTTTTAATGCCAAACAGTCCTGAAATATTCACACAAAATACTGCAAATGATAACAGTTTTGGCTGTTACTTGGTTTACAGATATTTATCGACCATGTCAAATATCCTGAAGCTTATGGGTCCCAAATAGGACTCTTGAGTCATTTACTAAATACATGTATTTAAAAGGTTTTTAAAAAAGCCATTTCATTAAAGCATCATTGAAGCAACATGATATAATCCGAATATAAACATTTTAGTATAATTTGACTTAATAGTCTGATTTCTTGACATATGCTCATGTGCTTTTCAAACAAATGATGGTATTAGAACGAAAACACTCATTGGTTTTTATCATACCTTTCATACGGAAACATTAGCTCTACATAGACTGGTGTTTAATTCTAACTGAGATTCACTTGCCTCAAGTGTTTTTTTATGGTAAAAATAAAAAGGAACAAAAAAGACAATAGTAGCACAAAAGCAATGGCTGTTTTGTTTCAAGGACATTGTGCTCTGATATTGTCCCTCGGGTGAGTGTCACCTCTTTAATGGGAATATCTGGAAATTAGGACAGCAATGGAGGATCATTATGGGATAGACATAATCCACCACTGTGGTAATCCGGTAAGAGGTAAACAGTCTAGAATAAATGATACAAACCAGTAGGCAGCACCTGATCCTCTTGGAAGAAATTAATATAAAACATCTGTTATTACCCTTTAATGTCTAGTTAGAGTAGTTCTCATGACAACAGCACAATACCATCGCTACAGCTCTTCAGGACAAATGCGGATCCGACACAGAGAAATGAACCTCAATTTAGCCCCAACAGTGTACTCAAAGTGTCTTATAAAACAGAATGCATTTGACATTTCAAATAACAAGACAACCAGGCTAGCTGCTTATATGTGTGCTACTTGTATAGGCTTACATGTGCATTACTTGATTGTTTATACATCGACTTCAAGTGTATGCGAAAAAAAAAACTGTTAAACTGTAGTTTTTTTTATAGGAATTTCTCTCTAAATAAAACCTCATGTTATGCACAATTTTACTATAAAAATATTGGGGTCATGGAAAAAAATTGAATTGCAGCAGACCACTTGAAGCTGAACTGAGCTAATCATCAAGACTTTACCAAATTTAATATTTTTAAAATTGCTGTTTTGGATCAAGATTTTCTTTTTTTATGCTGAACGTCTGAAATTTACTCCAGTACAGTCCTTATACACTTTCCTTCACCTTTTTTTACTTGTATTTACAGGAATGGAGTAAATTTTGTGAAAACTATTACTTCCCAAACCAAGCTGAGCATCAAGAGTATTTCTCTCTGAAACAGCACATTTAGATGCGCTGCTCTGTGAAGAAAAACTGAAACATTTCTGACCCGAAATCACTTGCAAACCAATGTGATTCATCTTATAGAACAGACATGCAGCTTGACAGAAAAGCTTCATACAGTTTATGTATGCATATATATTTATTGGGCATAAAAAACTCCCAGAGGAGGAAATTAAACATTAAACATTTTATGAAAAAGACAGTGGGAACATGCAGATTTTCCTTAAATGTGCTGAAGGCATTACAATAGAGTTTCCAGAACAGTTAAAAAAAGAGGCGTATTCATGTTTTCTTACCAACAAGATCTCAATGCAGCCCAGGATGTACATGGCCCCAGCAAATGTGGTACCCAGGTAAAAACAAATGCCGACTGCCCCCCCAAACTCGGGCCCCAGTGAACGAGAGATCATGTAGTAGGAGCCACCAGCTGGAATTTACAAAAAACATCAGTCAGGTATGGGGTCCAGTCAGCATCTTTTAGGTAGAGCTAGTGAAATATATTTGTTCTGATGAGTCTCTGTTTTTATGTTACATCCTTAATAAATTGTTTTGGTCTCCTGTTATAAATATCAAACAATGCTAATTATAAGTGGTTTATTTGATTACCAAGTACCAAGCAGTGACATCATGCACAATGTTGGATAACATTCTAACTGAGGTAGAAGAACAGAAACCAAGAGATTTGGGGGTTTTAATGTATTAAAATTTAAATTAGTATAATAAATAAAGTTAAAACGTAAAAACAAAACTGATCCTTTCTTCAACATTAGAACATTAGAACTTTATCCTTCATAAAGCTGTAGATGCAATATGGTGCATGGCGAAGACGATTAACCTCCAACTCATCTGAACTTGACTGCAATTGGTTAATAAATTCACATCTGTTATTGTTCATATGTCTCATGTAATTCATTTAATAATTCATTTCAGTAAGCCTGCCTAAGACCTGTGTGTGTGTAGATTAAGAAGATGACTTCATTATCCACCAAAGACAATGAAGAGTGGCTTAACACATACGATCTTATTCACTCGCCTGGCACAACTCCGTTGGTGGCAATAGCACTCATGGAAATGGCAGTTAGCATCGTCTGAGAATAGAAGAGAATCAAATAAGCTAGAAAGCCAGACTTGCATCTCCAGTGAGACTCAACAGACCCGCACCAAATTAGAAAGTGACATAACAGTTAGAACAGACAGTGCAGCACTGTGCCAAAGATCAGAGGTTCAGGGATACATCACAAGCCACAAGAAAAAAATACAGGGAAACAATATAAATGAAGAAGACAGAAAGACACAAATTATTATAAAGTACATACACAGACACAGACTTCAATATTATTCAACAAAAGGATAAATCCGTTTGTCATCATACACCTTTCTATTTAATCTGATTATTGTGGACTGTAAGCCTGGAACTGTGTGCCAAATATTCACGATGCCTGTTCTCAGTGACTTTGTGATCAAGTAACAATGAAGGGGGGAGGGGGGGGCAGTTCCCTGGAGGGAAGAGATTAGACTGCAATTGTTTTAAGTGTTATCTGATGTTGGAAGCTATGGATAAATTAGAGGGTGGTGATACGGTATTGACAAGTAGACTGCAGCCTGTAGCCTAGCCAAGATTAAATGTGCAGTAGTGTAGTACTGGTGAGATTTTCAGCAGTTCTGTATAAGTACACTGAAATACCTTCCTCTTCATCAATAGATTAAATACTCTGATACAGAGTGGGAGGAATATTTAGAGCAGAAATATAGCTGATGCATGTCTTTGAACATGATGTGACTGCACAATTATGTAAATAACATCTTTTAGTATCACGTTTTGTTAAGAGGCGGTCATAGCTGCAAGGACGGCTGTACTCACCGTAGAGCAGCACATAAAAACGATGATGAAGGAACCTATTACCCCTCCAATGCCCACCACCCAGGTCATCCTCAGGAACAGGATCACCCCAAAAATGTTCTGCAGGCAGGGGAGGTAGACGCCCATCAAGGTGCCCATCTGGGGAGCCTGTGAAGTAAAAGCACCAGAAATGCTCTTTGCTCAAAAGCTTAGAGGATAATCAGCATTCACCACTGCTCAGTAAAAGTCTAGCAGGAAGGAGGCGAGTGGTACAGTCCCGTGCAAGCATGTGACCCCTCAACGCCATACAGACACAACATTTCTAACACAAATATACCTGCAGTTTGCAGCATATACTATTGTGTTTACTGTGGAATTTCCCATTAAAATATTATTATTTTCTAAAAACCTTCAAGATTTTCCTTTTGAAATGATATTTATTTTTTACTGTATAATGTATGATAGAGTATATATCAGCTTTTTAGGAATTACGTACTGACCAGGCAATGCCCTGCATGGTATCTGGTGGTTCTTGGGCTAAGATGACCCTACACTGTTGAAGTGGAGTGGATGCGGGACAAGTGGCCTGGTTTTATACATTTGAACTATATAGCACATACTGTATGTACTCTTATATTGCATGTCTACTGACCTGTGTATGGCCAATGACTCAGTATCACATTCTGTACATGCAGTAATCTTTGATACGACACTGATAATGACCAGAATAAGAGGAAAATGAGCTGTTGTACTGCATATCAGATTCATTAATACATATCACAGTCTCACAGAGCATATCTCAGCAGTAGCCGACTGGGCGAGAAGATGAATGACAGAGAGAAAAGTCCCCATCGCAGAGACCTGAAGTGCAGTGCAGACCCATCGCAGAGACCTGAAGTGCAGTGCAGACCCATCGCAGAGACCTGAAGTGCAGTGCAGTAAAGCTGACAGCCGAAAAGGAGCTTATTCCAGCATCACGCTTTGCTGCACTTACACAACCTGACAGTCCTAATGTGTTTCTGCTCTCGCCCAGTGAATTATCAAATAGTGCCATACTGGGGCTGTGAACATAATTGTCACCCATGACCTGGCTGAACAAGTCCTGCTATGGTCAGAGATAAACAAGAATGTGCATGACATAACCTACCATATCTCTTTAGTATGAAGAACATGCCAAAGTAATTATGAGAAATGTGCATGCATTGCATGGGAACGACACTGGATTAGAGAAGTAGGAGAGGGTCAAATCTTTTACACTACAGTGTAAATTGTATATGTATTGAACCTTGGTTTCAACACAATTTGTCTGTAAAATTGATTTGAAATGGGGGGGCTGGTTTGGCTGTTTATCAAAGGTTTGTACGGTGACCAATGCAGGCATGTGTGGTCGTCACTTACCTTCTAGTGGATTGACTAATATCATTACTTGTCAGAAATGTTTAAGAGTAACACCATCACATTATCGATTGCTCATTACATGGAAGGATGAGTACCCAGGCTCAGTGTAAATTTATATAATGTCTATTTGGGTATTCATTTTAAATCCTGTACTTTTAATTTGCCCTGGATCTGAACTTGGAAGCTTAGCCTGTGTTCACAGAAGAGGTCATATCCCATTCTGGATTCCAAAAACCCCAAAGCCTCTTTTAAAGGACTGCCAAAACTTATTTTACGTTGTACATTTTTTTTTACATTGCTATCTTTCCATGAATTGAAGTCAGTCCTCTTTTAAAACAACTACAAAGTACAAGTCCCTTGAGAAATCTGGTATTGTTCTGCAAAAACCGGATGATAAGTCATACTGCAAAAATGTGAATTGAGAGATTACTCTTGCAATGGGATGTTGCTATATTTTACATTTTATATGCAGTTATATATAATTTATACCTATAGGCCTTGTTGTTCTGCAAAAGTCTTGAGAGTATCTTATGCCACCAAACTGTATTGGAATGATTTTATTGTCAAAATCATGACCGCAACTTTAAATTCTAAATTTAATTAGTATGCTAATATGTAAATTACAAACTGAATAAACGCAGGGTGTCATGGGATACAGGGAATAGGGGTTTAATTCCCAGACTAAAGACAAAAAGTTTGAAAGCAACTGACAAAAAAAGTCATTTTGGGAAGACAGGGAAAATGCAAAGACACTGAAAGACGGGTAAGAATGGACACTGAGGACATTATCTGAATGAACCAGTTTTTCCAGGACTATCAGAACGCGAAGGTTTATATAGGTTAATGAAAATGGACGGGGCAGAGTGTAACTGGACCACCGGCTCCTAGTCTCGCTCTACACATGAACGCCATCCCTGCTTTGGCTATGGCCTTCCCTTCATGAGGCTGCTTGCTGCTATTTTTCTTGAGTTTCCCAGTGTTGCGATTCCTGCTGATGGTTGTGAAGGCACCTTGATGGGCTTCTTGACGGCCTCCTCGTTGTTCTCGGCCTCCTCGTGCTCCTTGCTGCCCTGAGGGAGGTTGGAGTAGTTGGCCAAGCTGCTGAGAAGAGAGGAGACCATGGGGCTTGTGTCCATTTCCTCCTGGAAAAAAAAATTAGTATATGAAGAATTAAAACCGGTCATTTCAAAAGCATACGTGTTTTCAGTATCTCCCATGAAGAAATTAATTTTATTACATTATTTGTTCGCAAAATCCTTTTTGGCTATGGTTGCATTCTGGATTAAGAATAAAAATAATGTTCACCTCAACCTTGTCCAATGGGTGGCATTCACCGTACTCATGCTGTAAAGTATTATGCAGCTGGACAGTCAACAGAGAACCTTATTTTTGAAAGATAGGGAATTAGGGAATCGTTCAGTAGCCTTCATTTTCTAAAAATTCTTGCCAGAATGTTGGACTTAACAGCCCTGTTCCTTTGATAGGTGCCAGGAAACCTTTGATGATCATGGATGAATAGGACTTTGGAAAGAGGCTCACCTGAAATTTGGCACCTGGTACTATTGCACTTGCACCTTCACTGCACACGCTTGGGATCAATTTTACTTTATCCAGAGGAAAAGTGCCCTTTATTTACTCACCAACATCACCCCCAGCAGCAAATATATTTTGCCTAGAGGTCTTTTATCCAAGGTCTTACTGACTTCAACACTGCTCAGTGTTGGGTTTTCACAAAGTAAGTATGACAGGGTAATAATTAAAGTTACACACTTACCCATAGACTTACCCCCATTGTGAAGTCGCCTGGAGCGATTTCTACTTGACCTTCAAGCTGCAACTACTGTAATTAGTAATGGTTATTTTGTTTATTTGCGTAGGACCTGTCACGGAGTGCTGTACCTCAAACAGAGCCATGTTCTTGCTGTCATACTGCTGGGCCTTCTCAGTGTCACTAGTGCCAATGAAAGGGCTGCTTTCCTTGGGGGTGACATCACCTGCCCAGTGAGAATAAAGAGTTTAACCATTAGCTGCTTCTCTTTTCATATTACTATGCCTAAAGGTAATTAATTTTAGCACAGGTAATAGTATAACAGTAACAATGCCAGCTTCATTAAACATTGTACTAAATAGTTCAGTGGTATGATATATGTTTAACTGTAACTTCATTTTTTAAAGATTTTAATGATTCCATATAATCCTTTGAATTGTACTTCCCTTCACTAGGATTAGACAATCTGAGAAATTCGCTTCACTTCTGGATGTAACTACACGATGGAGCCATTTTCAAATCCAATAGCTTTTCCTTGCAATTAAACGCTGTTTATTGCTTGTGCAGCACTGTTCCTGCAAGTTGCCCGCAGGCCTTGCCCAAGGGTCCTATTCGCATAGGCTGCCTCTGTCTTTTCCAGAGATTATGTACAGTGTCTATTTTTGGTGGAGCTGAAGCATTACCGTGGCTGTTTTTCCCCAGCAAGCTCACCGCCCCCCGTAAGCACTCCCCATAGGCAGACGAAGACTCTTTGCAATCTCTCTCCTGCAGCATCTTGTTTACTGTCAATTCTTTGATTTTTTTTGTCTGACCTAGATTATCTGTTTTCCTTGGTTCCTCCAAACAAGTTTGAACATATGCTGGAAAACAGATAGAATTAAATAAAACCGACATAGAACAGACACTTATTAAAACTGCTTGGTTGGTATTAAAACATAGGCTATTTATTGTATCTGTAAATATTAAGAACTAAAATCTGGGAAAACTTCAGAGGACATAATGGTGCCCTTCTTAGAGTACGCCATGGGTAATGCATATTCTAAAAGATTCCAGCTGTGACTTCTCCCGATACAAACAAATTATTCTAGAACCTTGGGAACAATAAGTAATAGATATCACTCGCATCACTCTCCACATATGCTTCTATACAAATTAATTTTTTCAAATTTTCAGTCCACTTCTGTGAGGAACAGCTGAGTTATTTTGTCGTTCTCCACACGTCCTTGTGTGTGTGAAGGTGCTTCTGAGCGAAGACGCCTTTGTGGAATTTCGAAGTTTAATGGACATTAATATACAGTGTTGAATACACAGCAATTACAGTCGTGTGAATGATACGCATGAATGTTTTGTCAAAGGTGAATGCAAGAAGTCTGCATTATGCAAATAGGTAACAACAACCTGGGGTGTGATTAATTAAAAAATGTCAGGTGTTAAGAATTATTAAACAACTTTTAAATGCTCATGAGCAGTCTGTCCTCCTACAAAGGCAAACAGGTTTTCTCCCATTTGACATTAATGAAATGTCAACTGTTTTACCGTCCGTCTGGCCCAAAGCTCTCTGTGCTGTAAGTGCCTGCATTTTATATGACGGCAGATGAACCGCAAAAAGCCAATAATCCTGCAGCCTATTTAAAGGCCGCTGAACCTGCAATGTGACCAGCGACAACACAGGAATCCGAGGGAGACTGGGTATAGAAGCAGAAAGCTTCAATTGATCAGATGGTAACACTGCAGGCACTGTTCTGAGCAACATAATGGCTGCAAATACCTGCATTCATAAATCCCCCCCCCCTATGTGCCCAACACAGTGTGAATGCAGACACAACATGCTGGGAAGAACTCTGGCCTGCAAAGCCTGATTTTGGATCAAATCACTCTTAACTACTAATCACTCCCACGGGCAAATGAAAGGCATTATGATATTCATGGAGGCCAGCTTCAGCAGTTTTTTCCCTGAAGCCAGCCAGCCAATAACCAATCTGTTTTGAATAACAATGCAACAGACTAGGACCGTCATAATTTGCTATTCTAATGTAGCACAGAAGATGCAATGCCCATCATAACAGCATCAATCCCAATATTAACATTCTGTAAAATCAGTGGATATAATGTTACGAAAAGGCAATGCAAAATGCTTAGTGGCAGGTAGAGCAAATTTGGAAATACCAAAAATACTTTGAGGTATAGTCTGAGTAGCTGAGGCTTTAGCTGTGTTAGAACAAGGAAGTGATTCAACGTTCCTGACAGATATTACAAAATAAAGTCCACAGGTTGCAAACTGTAGTAATCAGTCAGTATCTTGGCAGATGGTGAGTTACTAATCATTAAGAGGTTTGTTAAACCAAGACTAGAGCCTTGAATATTAGTGTGGCTGTAACTAGGAGCCAATAGAGAACAATCAGAAGGGATACGCATTGACCAAT
Organism: Stomatorhinus walkeri; assembly: GCA_026784285.1. Lineage (NCBI taxonomy): Eukaryota > Metazoa > Chordata > Actinopteri > Osteoglossiformes > Mormyridae > Stomatorhinus > Stomatorhinus walkeri. Next base: position 10,187,465 of record JAODUD010000107.1, read on the forward strand.
GGAGGCTGAAGATCTGACAAGTGGATGCATTTCTAAATAAACAGAGGGCTTCCTGTGTTCATTGGGTCGGAGCAACACGGGGGAGCATCACATCGGGAGAGGACTGGGGCGAGGACTGGTAAGCACATGGCGGGCCTTACGCTTCACCCATTATGCTGGCTACATAAAAACAGACCTCTGCATAAATATGGTATATGGGGTATGGGATATTAGATGAGTTGCAGGAATGAAATAACATAAACGGTATAGAGTGATCATTTGGAATGAAATTTCAAGTTGCTTTGTTTAGAATTCTGACCATAATGAAGAGCCACCAAAAAAAAAACTCATGTATTTGACCGATGATGAAGGCTTACACAAAGTAGGAGCATCACCCAATTCTCCTGCTAAATCCCAAAGCAAAAGGAGCAGACGTTAGCATCAATTTATGTTTAATTCAAACTGGTCCTAAGCCTCTTAGCACCAGTAGAGACATCTGGCAGCGGATTATATATGAAATACACAATTAATCAATGGGCCACTGAAGGAGAGCTTTCGATAGCATCCCTACAAGGGCAGTTGGAGGCTAGATGTTTCTTAACTTTCTTATCAACATGAAAAAAGAACAGTGATATGTTAGTCAAGCCCAGCAGTGACGAATGAATTATACACCAGTCACAAGATTCTAGTTTTGAATAGTTTGTCTGATAAAATCAACAATTTTTTGCAGCACACTAGCTACAAATAAGTGCAAGGGAATCCAGTCAGGGCTGGTCACTATGATTGCTGCCAGTCAGATAACTGCTTTTGTATAAGTGATTATAGCGGCATAAATTCTCAAACCAAATTGCAACTGAATGCTCTGAACAAGTAAAGTAACAGCAAACTAATAAAAAAATAAATCTATAATCCGTTAAACAGGTACATCAGGTAACATCTGATAAATTGATGTTTCTGTTTTTAAAGCGATTTACAGAAAACGGTTGTGTATTTTGTTGTGTAAAATCTAAAAAACAAGAATTCGGGTGACAAAAATAGCAATTAATTCTGACTTGTATTATAGCCAACAAGATGGTACACTCATTTCCTCACTGCTCCAAAGCTGAAACACACAGAACTCTATTCCAAATTAGGAACAGTGTAATGCTAAAAATGTCCCAGGATTTTTCCAAACAAGATTAGAAATATGCAGAGCTTAAACGACGCACACGTGGTAGCATTGCTCTTGGAGGCAGTAATGTCCGATTCCCAGTCTCAGTAAGGAAAGGCTATACTTCTCTCCATTACTGATATCTTGACTGTTTTCGAATGTCCACTGTGAACCATGATTATAAGGCAAAGTGAACTGTACAATGAAGACCATGTTCCTTCCATTTTCAGAATGACCTTCGCTTCTCTGTGCCGTAGAATAAATCTCCTTTGATCTCTCCTAGAGGCCAAAATGACCGTAATGGCTGAAATGGTCTATGCGGAGTACATCCTTAATCCCTGCAATCCTTCCTGCACTTTTTAGGTCAGAATTCACACAGAAGAATAGCATCTGACCTACATTTCAGCTGCCTTGGGAAATGAGATACCATACATACATCTTCACAAACATACACATACACAACAGGACACAGTGTGGCATATAAGGCATTTCTTACAAGTATACCCACATAAATCATGGAACTTGCCACCGATAATGCCCTGGTTATAAGGCTGTGCTGCTTTCAGGACCTGTGCTTAGGGAATATATCAGTTTTACAGTTAAATCATTCATACACTGAAGAGGATGTCTGACAATATTGTGGATGCCATTTAATCACCATTGCAAAGTACTTTTATTAGAATTATTTTTCATCATAAATGACTGCAGATGTTTAGTAGCACACCTTTTTTACATTTTGTCTACAATTTTATCCAGTTTGAGTCTGAATGGGAGAACTTCTGCTTTGGGACTAATATCAAATCATGCCACCTCACTTAGCATTTCGCTTTAATAGTGTAAAAGACCACACATCCCAAATTTGTGACCTTGTAATATCTCGAAATAGCCAAGCTCTAGGCAAAAACCACGTCCAATGGGAGAACAAAGCTGAGGGCAGTCTCCCTGGGTGCATGGTGAAGTTACACTTTATTCCAAGTCACCTGCCCTTTTGCTTGTGGTAAACGCAGACATCAGGTATACAACATCAGAACTAAAACAATGGACACTTAAAAATTCATTTTAACCACCCTGACTGATGCCGAAAGCAGTGTAGTTAATTTTAAGGGTATATACAACCACAATGTGCCAAACATTTGTAAAAATTAATGATAAAAGTAATGCTAACTTTTCTTTTCATATTCCACATTTGTGCAGGTCCGTTAGCTGCAGTGCTGGTATGTTCTGTTCTTCTCATATTCGGTCTCCAACTGAACCTTTGCACAGGCGGCTCTTGTCGTCGTTAAACTAAGTGTTCCCTTCCACTAATAAAAAGTGCCAAAATACAAGGCTACCGTGAGTCACGATGTGTCAGATAAATTAGCATAGGGCCTAATACATACCTCACAGAGCAACAATTTTGCGGGCTGTCATTGTAGTGATTAGTACTTTGTGACTGTTGTTGCTACTGGCAGGTAGTGAATTAAAATGAATCAGACATTTTAACTTCACATTAGCACATTAGCTGTGATTAACTATAGCTTTACATGGACGACTCTGCCTGTCCCCTGTGCATTTTGGCTCCACATTTATTAATTATGGGTGCATGGATTAGGTGTTTCAATATAGTTTAATGCAGTTTTCAGTTTTATCAAAGTGTCCTAGGGTGGCTCTTTAAATGACTATATTGATTCAATTGCCCTAAATCAGTGAGTGGCACAACTATGTGTGAAACATATTTGAATTTATTTAGCTTTGTTTTAGGAATGAGGAAGATGCTACTAGTTTGGACCTTGGCATCACTGCACCATTTATGACAATTTACTCCTGTGCTTTACAAAGTGATTCCTTGCCCCCAGGCATAACAGTGTCCACTGTTGTCATAGCCTCCTGGTCTATGTCTAATGTCAGACCTATCTTCCTGAAGGACATTGATATTACCCAAAAAGGCAGCTGACGTTTGCAAAAATGTGTGGCAGAGTTATTCCAATGATGTCCTTCTTTAAACTTCTTGTTGTGTTGGATTTTGTAACAGCACTTACTGAGTTATATAATTTAACAGAAAGCATACACTTCAGCTTTGCAAGTCATTATAATAATCATCCTTGATTATCCTATAGTTCACTTGTAGTTCATCACGCTACAGAAATCAGGTGAAAATTAATGTGTCAGCCCATTTGATTTTATATCTACCCAGTCCTGTGGCAAGAGGTCTCTGACTTGATTTCTTTTATTTGAAGTGTTGCTTTTGGGTGATCACAGGCCAAAGAAAATCTTTACTTAGCCACTGATTCACACATATCAGATTTTACTGAAAAGCTAAAAAAATACTCTTCCTGATCGGCCAACGCAAAGCGCATACATCATTTATATTTGCTTTTCGACCTCCATGTACAGTTGTGCAAGGATGCGATGCGTGATTGTTTTTCTAAAACAACAACAACAACAACAACAAATTTATTTTTGTATAGCGCATTTTCATGACTTCACATCATCTCAAAGCGCTTTACAGCATCCCCATCCAAACTGGTCTTGGTGTGCTTATGAACTGAAATCAATGTGGGAAACTAAATATAGATTTAAATATTTGTTGTTGAACAACCTACTAATAAAACTAAAGCAAAATGATGACTTAAATATAGAAACAGACATTTAAAGAAATACTTGGGCACTGACAGCAAAGCAACAGGTTTTTGCTGGACAAAATTAAAACTTGTCATTTACTAGCTAAGAATGTCTGCACAGACCTGACACTCTTCAGGCAGCGTAGCACACAAGGCTGGGGTGCAACATAGCCACCTTCACTCACAGTCATTCTCTATGGGCAATTTAGCGACAACAGTGAGGCTAACTGCATGTCCTCGGGCTGCAGGAGGAAACTCGCATAACACAAGGGGAACATACAAATAGAAACATTTGTATTATGTATATAATTAGCTTAAAATACCTCTTCCATATTATTAATATCTCTCCTTTTATTACTGACCTACACTACGTAAGTTTCATGGCAATAGAGCAAGCAAGCGACTTTCAATAAAAAACCTTGGTTTGATGCAATAATTTCTTACCTATTTACCTATATTACATGCTTGTTACACTGATATCTCTTTACAAGTTTCAGTAGTGCAACTAATAATTTAAATAATTGTTTCGATCTACAAAATAGTCAATAATTCAAATCCAACAAAACTGAAGTAAACAGATAGACTGACTGAGGCATCTATCCACCAGTTGCATTAGACCAGATTGATTGCTGATTGATTGACTGGACCGGGTACAATATGGACCAAGTGTCCACTATAAGCAGATACATGCACATACATGGATGGTATGCTAGAGATAAAATAATATGCTCATATGCTAATATAATGCTAATATGTTACTATGTTCATGTGCTAATATGTTAATATGCTCATGTGCTAATAAGTTAGCTGTGTGTTGACTGGTCACACCAGTACATCCATTCAACCATCGTTTTGTGAGGCTCTATCCTATTCAAAAGCAAACAAACGTTTTAAGCTAATGTTCCTGCTGATGCTGGTGTTTGGATGCCCTTGGGCCTCAGATGATTACCTTTATTTGAAACTGTTCATAAGCTATATTAAATTTGCTCACCCACTGTACTGTTGCAGCAAGGAATCTCTTTTCTATTTTATGCATCGAAGCAGAGCAGTTTTTGCCCACTGCATCAATTTTCACCACAGCAGACACTACATGGGGAAGCAGCCACTGACGCTAAACCAATAAAACAAAGACAGAAGTAGGCCATGCTTTTCCTCTGAAGCTTATTGTCTTCTTACCCTATTGAAGGTAGTTTATAATTGATTGTTCCAAGTTTACTATGATCAAATGACATGAACCATGTGTCCACTAAAGTTCCCAACCACCTTTTTTTGGACCGACACCAGCATTTCACTTGGGAACAGAATGCTATAGGTTTGGGGGAGAGGTTGGTTAATTTCCAAAAATGTTGTTTCTGATTGCATCTGATTGCATGGGTGCTATAGTAGCTGTAGTAAGCCAAATGAAAAAGCAAACGGCTTCGAACTTTTCCATGAGTGAGAAAATCAACAAAGACTATGGTAACACTGTGATTGGTTACTGTTGCAGTTACAAACAAGCTCTGACGTTGGCATTATTTTCATACTAATGATGTGTAATCTTGTGGTCCATGAAATTTTTGCACAAATGCCGATCCATAGTCATCAGAAGGCTGGCAGTTCCTACACTTAGGGATCATAACTACAAAGTGTTTTTCACCAGAATCTTCAACAGAAGAATCATGGTATCCACTGACTGATGTTTTAAGATTATTATTCCCTTTGAATGTCTAAGACTTCCATGTGACATGCTTATTACAAATGACAAAACTATCCTTGGCTTTCAAAAGCTTAAAACTTGCAACTTTTTTGTCTTAGCAGTAAGGACATCAATATGAAAGGACTATCAATAACTGGATAACACACAATTTGAGTAATTCTTGCTTATTTACATAGAAAGTCCATAATATGTACTGTGTTTATAATTTCAAGCCCTTTCAATGGAAATGACATTTTCTTCTACTCATTCTGTTAACATACTTAGCTTTCATTACCTTACATAAATGTGTGTTATTTACTTCAACTTAGGTAATATAACCCATGTGTAGGACTGTTCTTACCTCACAATGGTTGGAATTTTGCACACTACATTTGTAGAGCTTGCTAGATTTTTTCCTTTCTCTGAATATTTTATATTTTTTGCTTATATATTTCAGAAGAGTATGCTTCATGTCCGTTCCTAGCAAACTGGCAGACAGAACTGTCTGGGTTGTTATATAACTATATTTCTTACATGTTTTATCCACCAGGGTATTTGTATTTAAAGAGATTTATGTATGAATCTACTCCTTCCTTTAAAGGCAGCCTCCTGAGAGTAAAGTAGAAGGAATGACCACTCAAACTAAGTCTGCTTGTACACAGGTTCTCAGTGCAAGGCAAGGTGACCTAGATAGAGTCTCTTTCTATTATACAAATATGCCTTGTGAATGGCTTAATATTTCACCTGGTCATCAAACATCATGGTCCTTGAAGATGCCCCCCTTTAAAAATACACCAAAACAACCGAGTGCCGCACAAACTCCGTCAGCCAAAGCAGGGACTGAACTTAACCTAGTTCCAAAGTATAAGGGGAGATGAAGTTTGCACCACTGCAGGTATGTCCGCCTTTGATGCACAAAATCCTTACATCGAAAATGACCACTAAAATACTGGTATTAATGTTTGTATAGTAATATATTTACAAAAATATTGTGAAAAATCGATGAAAATAGATTACAGTGAACTTTACAGGCTGATTATACTATACTTAGAAATTCCAGGTTGTATCATCACCGTGCTGCTAAGTTGTTGCATTGATACCATTTTTATCTTTTCTTGTTATTAAAATGACCCAGACTGTTGAGCTTCAGCTAGAACAAAATGTGATATCAGGACACTCTTTATTTTTAATAGAATGATTCATCTTCTTATGAATGAGACACCTCAACGTAAATAAAAAATGTATGGGATACTGACTGTGAAACCTGTATAAAGTACTATTGTAGAGACCTGTGCTTTGAGATAGCGTAAGCATATGACATCATTACATAAGAACCTGCATTGTGACTGCATCAGGAAGGGAGGGGGCGCTCAGCTAAGCTCAGGATGTCTGTCTGAAGAACTGAAATTATATTGCATGAAATGACATATTTGTCTCTGCAGAAAAAGAGACGAGTATATTGTGGTGTACTTTAGGATTATTTAGAGTGTTTTTGGGTAAATTTAGGCACAATGGAGGATAGGTTGAGGCTATATTGCTCACTTCAGGATTAGCTTGGTGTAAAGTTACAAAGTTTCCGAAATCTCCACAGTACAAGTGTTGGACTCATTAAAACGACATAGTATTCAGTTTTTTCAAACAGCAACATGGCTGTAAGCTATGCTTTTAAAACTGAATCAAATAAAATTTTACTTTTAAAATGCAGAACAGTACAGCATGAGTTTGCCTGAGTGCTTAATAGAGTAATATTAATATGTAAAACGAACAAATACATAATTGTAAATAAATAAAAGTAAAAAAATGAGAAATATGCAGTGTGCATATTGTCCATAGTAATAGTGTGAACAGTTATGACTTGTCTCACTGCCGGAGGGTAGAAGCCGTTATGAAGCCTGTTAGTGCATGTGCTGATATTCTGATGCCGTTTCCCTGACAGCGGTTTCTGGCAGGGTTGGCTGGGGCTCTCAGTGGATGGAGCAGGCCATCTTGAGGAGTCTACTTGTGTGAATAAGCTGAATGTCAGGCGGGTTAGAACTGGCAATCTTGTGTGTGGACTTCACCGTGCTCCGTAAGCATTTGCGGTTGTGGGGTGTATGGTTTCCATAGCACTTAGTGATGCAGCCAGTAAGGATACTCTATTTGGTCCACCAGCAGAAATTTCTTAGGATATAGGTAACATGCTAAACCTTTTTTTAGTTTGCAAAGGAAGAACAGGCGCCTCTATGTCGATTTACTTACTGCTGAGGTATGTAATGACCAGGATAAGTCCATGGAGATGCTGACCCAAAATACACATATGACCGCAACATATAACCACAGTGACTGTCAGTGACAAGTTTTTGCAAGTTCTGCTTGGAGAAAATAAGTGGACATTCCTGAAACAGACGACATCGCAGAGGCGGAAGGAAGACATTGACAATCCTGATGCTTGCGTACTTTAAGTGATTAAAATATAGAATCATCGGGATCTGGAGAACACTACCAACCTTTAGAGAGGAAATATGGAAATCAAAAAAAAAAAAGATGCAGAATGGTGCAATAAAGTCAATGTGGACTATGAGATAATAATGCAATGACAACAGACCAGAGCCCAGTAGATAAACAGGCACTGAAATTTGTGACATGTGATCAGCATCTTCACTCCATAAGCCATGTAACTAAGGGGATGGAATGTGCTGGAAGTCACATTCAATTTTTGTATATAAAATCATTTGACACAATATCCGGCATGATTCATTTTGCTAATCTTGGTATCAGATCTGCTTAATGTGACAAACTCAAGCTGGCTGTAGTCAGTGATGTGTGGAATAAATGGTTGCAGATCCTGCTTCTGATGTACAATCTAGGCCTTCCTTTTACGGTGGGTGAACATGTTGTCCTTTTGGGCACTATATGCCAATATAACCGTAGGAATTATGACATCAAAGTCTGGCCAGCATACGATGAGAAATCTCGCTATCGATGCCAGCCATGGAAAGTCATCTATTAAGATCACCTGAGAAATTAGAGAAAGTGGGCGACTGGGTAACAGTGGAAAGTCAAAAAATATGACAACTTCTTCACATCCTTCCAAGTAAAAGCAGCAGCTGATGCTGAAAAAAAATGTGTAAAATAAAGCAGAACCCCTAATGATTCTCTGAAGATAGAGGTCTGATCTGTGACATCCATGGGATTTGCTTACTGCCAGCATGTCACATTGTCCCAAGAATAGCAGGAATGTCTTTTATGAGCGCGGTAGACAAAGATCTATTTCTGAGCACAAGGCATGAACCCACAAATCATCCTGGACTACAGTCCACCAACGCAGGGGCGACAACCTTGATAAGGTGATTGTAACGTACAGCATAGCTGCACATCTGCATATAACCCTTAAATCCTCTGACATGGAACCAAGCAGCAAGGATTTTATGGGAAATTGCATCAGATATTCAATGAAGTTCTTGTCAGTCCTCACATCTGAAGGCGAAAGCAGCTCCCTCATCGCCCTACGGCTGCAGTGTCTGAGACATGGGCCATGCGCCCCCGCCATCCTCGCCAGAACCAGTGGGTAGAGGAACCAGCCCCAAAAAATAGAAAATATGCATCACCTCACTCATAGTGACCAGCACCAAAAAATGTCCCCATGAGGTCAAAATAACAGGTTTTTATCACATTGTGGGGACATTATGTGGAGAAAAAACTGAGCAGAGAAAATGTAAACAAAAAGGCCAATGGCTTACGTCAGTGTTTATGGGATATGCTGAACATGCATACTTCAGGTTGAATGATCAGGACCAGTTTCAGTCAAATCAAACTATTTACTGCAAGGGAAATATGATAAACGATCAATTATCAAAATTAGTCTTTGAGATAAAAATGTCCTTGTACTGCTTTTAATTCGTATGCTGTTATTTTCTTCCTATGCAACTTACAAAAAGTAAGAGTAGATTATTTTGCCGATTGGAATACAAGAGTATGAAATGCTAGCAATTAATTCTACTCACTACTAAAAACCAACAGTTCAAGAAGAAGTCCACTACGATGTTCTTGTCGTTCATTTTTCACGAGTTATATGAGCCCTCTATAAAAGAAGCAGACCAAAAAAGCAGTAGAAAGGAAATAAAAAAGAAGCTTAAAGCCCCCTAAGCACTAACCCTGGTGAGGGTCACATTTCACGTGTTGCCACTGCATGCAGTTTGAGACTATAAGGCTGTCGATAGCCCACACTGGTAAACTGCACCATGACTTAGGAATAAATTACACACTGACGTTATTTGAAATTGTTCTCTCTTTGCAGATTACATTAGGAAAGTCTGAATTTAATAATTGTATGCAAAATTATGGGTGGGAAGTAAAATTAAGTGAATGCAAGCAGTTCAAGGTCATTGTTAATAGTGAGAAACTACAAGACATGGTGAAATATATATATATGGATGGTGCCCTGCTAGAGGAAATATATAGCATTATATCATCTTCGTGTGTATGTGTGTGTATATACATTACTACTACCTCACTGGAATCACCTTATTCCATCTTTCAGCTACTCATCCAACACAGGGTAACTCAGGACACCAGTCCACTGCAGGGCACACACATGTTCACCAAACTGTGTGTCTTTGAACTAAAGGAGGATACCCGAGTACCTACAGGAGGCCTGCACGCCATGAGGGGAATATGCAGACTCCACATACACAGATTGTGAGGGAGGTTCACAGCCTCAGCCTGGGGGCATGAGGGACGAGTGCTGCTCACTGAGTCATCAGGGCCCCTTCATTCATACATTTTTTGGTAAATGCACAAAAGCTAAAATAGTATAATATACAAAATCAAAGGAGTCTGAAGGCCGGCGAGCAAAGGTCATTAACCGGAGGTATCCTTCACTATCCCAATTCACAACATTTCTTTTACAATTTTCTATAATTGGGGTGCTGTTGAAGAATTAAGGTCTGCCCAGGCAGTTGTAATCATCTCTGAATTGATGAATAGTGGCCATGCTGGTGGATATTGTCATAGATCTCTTAGAGACCACCAACAGTGTCACCAGCAATGCCACCCCAGACGATGTCATCTTAATTGTCTGTGGCTTATCTTACTGGACAAGTAAAGTACATACAGAATAATACAAGTGAACATTACTTGAGCTTGTAGTTAAGGCGAAAATGTGGTTTAAGATTCCCACATTACTACAAGGGAAAGTGTTTATTCTGGAAAAGAACAACAACAAAAAATTAACAAAAAAGGAAAGTAACTAATAAATCTGAGGTTAAAAAACTAAAAGTGATTATCAATTCAAAGCAGTTGTAAAACCTGACTTTTTTGGATTATTTAATTTTACTTAAGGTATTTCTTTTTACAGATTTCATTGTCATACATCACTTTTTTGTCTGTTGCCTACATACTTTTACCATTTGCCAGGTGCATTGTGAAATATCTTTATGTTCAAGTACTGTAGCTATCAGCATAGCACAGGAACACAATCAGAACCAAATTTTACCTCTGTTTAAGCTTCATACTTGGTTTGTGAGTTACAGCAAAGAAATTAGCTACTAATCACACACAAAAGCATTTTAATCACTGTTAATTTCAGGTAACCATATTTCATACTTAAGTATTTAATATGGCAATGTTCCAAAGATGGAAATTTCTCTTTAATCTTAGACATCAAATATATTTGCAATAAATCATCATTATTAGGCATGAAATTGAATATTTGTTTCATGAAGCTCTCAAAAGAAAACACAAATATAGTTCTGTGAAATATGGTGAGTGGATTAACTGTCTCATAATATATCATCCAAAAATACAGAAGAACGGTTAAAATGTAAACTTTATTTGTGCAGCTGGTAGGATTACTACTTTTCTTAAAGTTGCTATGTCTGCATTGGATGCTTTTCTTGTCCCAGGTCATGGTTAGCAAAGACCTCTGATAAAACAAAATGCAAATGTGCAGCGATAACCATAATGCAAATTTCATAGGAACTCATTTCATAGAGAATTCAGTGGAAGCACTGACAGTGATCACAGTTATAGTGATCAACAGTTATGGATCAAAAAGCTTGGGACAGAATCATTCCTGTATAAATACTGCTTAAATAATATGCTTATAGTAATCAAGTAGTCCACTTACAATGTTTATTTTGGGTCTTTTTAAGCATGAAAACATATGGAAAAAAATTTAAACTGCGGTAATTTTTTTTCACTGTACTTTACTTTGATTGCCCTACTTTGCCTTGCCATGCCTCGTCTGCTTATGGCTAGCTACCTGAGGCTAATGCTGCGGGATTAGAAAACATGACAGGAAAAAGAAAGTAATTTTCTCTGAATGACATACAGATGCTCCTCTACTTACGAACTTTCAACTTATGAACTTTCAGATATACGAACAAAGAGGACTGTAAGTCCAAATTGTATTCATTGGGCTCCCGTTTCCTGTCCGGAACACACACACACACACACACACACACACACACACACACACACACTCATTAATTGTGGACAAGTTAGTGATGCCAATTAGTCTTACTGCAACTAGGAAACCAGAATAAATCTAAATGCATGATCAATGTTAATTATGTATGTTATTCATACATAATGATGCTGATTGTTGACCTATACTACAACATTCATCCAATGGAAAACTATCAAAAGAAAAAGCAAATATCGGTCCCTCTGTCCACAAATAGGTTTGTCACCTGAGCTTAAACATTCACACAATGAAAGTTTACCTTAAGTCAAATCCATATCGAAACATCAGTAATTCAGCAAATCAGATAAAAACATCAACAGAAATATTAGGAAGCTCTTAACATCCTGTATTTGGTATTAGGGGCATTTATGTAACAGATTTCTGATATAATGTACAACACTCAGGTACAACATAATTATACACAGTATGTTAATCTGCTTCACAATAATACATGCATACAACATCTAATTTCTAATATAAGGGTCTACCACCAATCTGCTATTTCTGAAATAATCTTGGATTCATCCATTTGCAGGACTATAGAACCCTGCGTCACTGTAGTTCCGTATATTCCGCTATCATTGATTCTGGTTTGTTGGTTAAACTTCTGTACTGATTAAACTGCTGGCCTATACCGGTGGTTGGTGGAGGAAAAGTTTCCTCACTCACTCTTCTAAAACACCCCAAACTGACTCAATAGTATTAAGATCTGGTAACTATACAGGCCATTGGAAATGTTCAACTTCACGTTCATGTTCATCAAACCACTTGATGGACTGGCATTCCATTCTGGGCATAGCTGCATACCCTGTGATAGGCTGGCATTCCAATAAGGGTGTAGCTG
>JAODUD010000107.1:10201096-10219187 GCA_026784285.1 Stomatorhinus walkeri
CTGGCATTCCAATAAGGGTGTAGCTGCGTGCCCTGTGATGGGCTGGCATTCCAATAAGGGTGTAGCTGCGTGCCCTGTGATGGACTGGCATTATATTAAGGGCATAGCTGTGTGCCCTGTGTTGGGCTGGCATTCCAATAAGGGCATAGCTGTGTGCCCTGTGTTGGGCTGGCATTCCAATAAGGGTGTAGCTATGTGCCCTGTGATGGGCTGGCATTACATTAAGGGTGTAGCTGTGTGCCCAGTGATGGACTGGCATTACATTAAGGGTGTAACTGGCTACTCAGTTCTGAGTCTGTGTGTAATGTTCATTGCTATCAGCCAGTAAGTCCTCCTTCACTTCACTCTGGAATGGCTTTCAAAGTCCCAGGTTTGACTGCTTTAGTACCTCTGTGATTTCTTCTGCTGTTTTATCTGACTCTCACCTCTCAGGAATTCCTGTCATTTCTAACACCTTCAGGGAAGAGGTAAGGCTCAGCTCGGAATCTTTCCTTCTTCACCCAGTGGACAGTTGGCGTTCTCATGAAACACAGACCTGTCTCAGCCCACAGCCTCAGGTCACTGGCAGCGTCAATGAAAACCATTTCTCCTCTGTATTATAAGTGCAACATGCTACAGTCATACCACAGGATTCTCAACAGTACTGTCTGCTGTTTGTTACAGAATGACAGATATTACAGATTCCTTCTCTTTCATTAGAAAGAAAACAAACTATGTTCCCTGCAAGGTTTCCACATAGCCAGTAAAAGCTCATAAGCTTAGCAAAGGCAGGCTTATTGTAAAACATCTAAATGCATGCAAATATATGCATCATATTGTACTGTAATATGACAATGTGACGCAATTCTTCTGAAATATAAGCATTATATTGAGCGTGATAATTCATTCACATTGTCTTTGTTTTAAGGCTGTCCATCCAACTTCTTCAATGTAAGAGTGACCGTCTTTGAATCTTTTAAATGCTTTTTTCTTCTGAAGAAGGTTAAGACTACATTATTTTATGAGCCTGGTTCACTAACTTTTTACATTCTTACATTCTCAATATGACTTCCCGATATCTCAGAAGTGTTAACTTTCCTGTACTGATTAATCAGCACACAGATGAGTTTTTTTCAAACTTTTTTTGTAGTTGACAAAACGTGCTGTGAAATGTATAAACAATCAGCAGCCTGCCAGTCTCAGCAGTATTAGGACTTTAATTACATTCTGTGAGACTATCGTTCCTGACAGGCGTTTCAAACTGCAGTGGCTGTGTCTACAGTGCATGTCCTCCTACACCCTTTATGTTCCTCAAGTCTCGCAAACACAAATATGACAGAATATCTGCGTGAACAGTACCAGTGTTTGCCCTGTGTCAGAATTTCATCAAGTTTTTGACAAAGTGAAGCGGGAAAAAGAGAGAAAAAATACATTTTGTATTTCTTTCATTTGGTTGCAGCAGAAAGTAATGAACCAGGCAATCTCTTGGCATGTTTTGCTGCTCGATAACTCAGTACAACTAATGAGATGATTATGGCCAGCTGTTTAAATACTTTGATTAACAGTGAAGCATATTTGGATCAGTTCTATCCAATATAATCTGACCCTGGCTTTTTCCATCTGAGTGAAGTTATCAGCACAGAGACACAACAGGCCAAGATGAAAAAAAAAAAAACCACGAAGACCACGGAAAGGTGGTGTCCATCAGTCTGGAATTGGCTTAAAATCATTTGTAAGTCTGTAAGTTTCAACCAAATCACATTCAAGGCCAAATGGTTGAAGTGGAAAAGATAATGAATTTTCCAGGGAGTGACTCTCCTGATGAATTCTTTCAAAGAACAATGAGTTACACCATCTAGAAGATCTCAGGGAATCTTAGAAGCACATCCAGGAATCTGCAGACCTATCCTGACTTATCAGTGGATCATGAACCCACATCTATAAAGAAACATGGTACTGGGAGACACATTTACTCACCTGTACGACCCTGTAAGTTCCAGGAGAATGAACAACAAACAAGAAATGTATAACACTGTGGTTTTGATGTGTCAAGACCAGGATCTGACTCTACACCAGAAAAATCTGCAGCATGGTGTCAGTTCATCCACCCTTGAGCACAAGGTTCAAGCCTTAAAACTCTATAAAGACACATTTCACACAGATGAACTAGTTCTGCGTGGAAAATGGGGCAAAAATACCTCCAGAGTGCTATGTAAGACATCAATAACCGCTGGAAGTGTTTGGTTACTGCCATAGCTGCTAACAGAGGTATAAGCAGTCAGCGAGTGAAAGGGGGTCATGCTTTTTTTAAACAGGGGTTGTTGAGTGCTCCCTAACTGTCATCCATTCAGCTTTGATAATTCCCATTACCCAGTACAGGCTTGCGGTGGATCTCAGGAAGCGAAGGGATGTAGTGAAGAGGATACCTTGGACAGGATAGCCGCACAACTTCCTACACGGAATTATGTAAGGATGGAAACCGTTATTTTAATGTTTTGTCTAATTTTGTTTTCTGTTTCGACTAATATGGAAATAGTTATTGTATGATTAGCATATTACAAGCCATGTTTGTCGTCTTTTCTAAAACAAAAGGAATATATGTTGTTCAGATATTAACTGTTTCCCTTTGTCAAGAAAATGTAAGGCTTGATTAACGGGGCCTTTGTAAAGTGAATCAACAAGGGCCCTCTGTGCGTTCCCCTCTGTCCTCCATATGTAGCGTGTTTCCTCTGGAAACGGTGGCTTTTCGCAGTCCTGATTTTAATGTAGGGTGGCTTAGTGCCTCACACCTCTAGGTCTGGGTTCAAATCCTGCTTCTGCTCTATGCATGTGGAGTTTGTATTTTCCCTGTGTTGCGCAGGTTTTCTCACACAGTCCAAAGACACAGCATACGGCTAATTGGTGTCTCCAGGGTTCCCGCAGAGTGTGAGTGTTTGTGTCCTAGGAGGGGTTCCTCATGCTGCTTGGAAGAAGCGCCAGGCCCCCGGTGACTCTATACTGGATAAGCGGCTGGAAGATGGCCGGATAGATTATTCTAATCACCAGCACAGGTGCTGTTTCCATTTATGAGGTTTTAGTACCTCCAGTGAAATGCAGGTCTGGGCACATCAAGTGTGCTGTTGGGTTCTGGGCATTGGGGATGTGCGGGTGTCTTTATTCGGGGGAGGGGGGAGCCTCCTCAGCTATTTTCAATTTTGCATTATCATGGGGCACCTCAGAAGGGGGACACTCTCAAATTCCCCCACACACGTGCTTGCTGGTCTTTATCCTTTTCAGTTTGCACAAATGTTCATAGGATCCTGCAGTATCCATAAACACGAAAGACTGTAGACCGTCGCTGACAACATCCCCTGTGATCCGAGATAAGAAGCAGTTGATGCCAATACATGTTTTTTTTCTGGATAAGAAGATGGAGGAGGAATGTATGAATGTTCTCACACTTTTGTTAGTACTGTGATGGTTTCTCTTAAGAAACATGAATTCTTTAACCTTGACGGTAGATGGCTGATGGAGAACTCACACTAGTAGAATGAGTAGATATGTCTTGCTGGTACTTGGTTCCTGTATTGGTTTTGTAGGTCATACTGGCTATTGAGTAAAAGTGCTTAGGGAAAGATTATTCTGGCCCAGTTAAAGGGACTGACATGTACTGCAAACATACCTCAAACAACTCAGTGATTCAAATATAATACCTGCACATTTTTCTATTGGTTCCTATCCTAGACGTTCACTGGAAGTGGGGGGGTCATAAATTCAAATTCAGTTGCAGTGTCTTTAGCTAAGCTCTCCTGAGTTGCCTCACCTGACTGCATCCTGCAATGTGATCGCGCCTTTGTAGTTACGATAACTGTAATATAGAGACATCACAACACAGTGACTATAATTAACATTAAAACAATGAAATGCAAAATTCCTGAATCACTCTGCACCTTGAAAAACAAACATGTTTCTTCATGTGTCATTGGAGGCAAAGGTAAGACAAAAAACGCTACATTGGGGTGGGTCACACCTCTTGGGAGGGAGGGCAAACCATGTTCCCCTGTTTCCCCCTAAAGTCCAAAGACACGCAGGTAGGTTAATTGCTGTCTCTAAATTACAGTATAATTGTGTATGTATATACTTGCCCTGCAATGAACTGCTGTCCTGACTGTACCCCAGCATTGTGCAGTCACCCCCCCCCCCCATCCTGACCAGGATAAAAAGGTACAAGATAAATGGATGGATCCATTGCATTACTAAATCTATACACAAAATTTCCACAATAATTTTTAGCAAGATACAAATATTAATTTGGAGAGCCAAGTATCTGCACAGATTGTGTGTGGGATCGCACGGGTCAGTGAATCCTCCCTTTGGGGTATTTTGCTGATGAGACTTTAGCTGCTGGGCCCTTTGAAGGTTCCAATTTTCAGCAGCTTTTTCCCGACTTGAAGAAACTGACTTCGACATACTGCTCAGCGTTAACATTTCTCTGTTGAATTGTATGGGCTCCATGTAAGAAAGCGGTATGTTCCAAATCTTGGGTCCTTTCTTCTCTTGCAATAAATTATCTGTGGTGTTAATCCATATAATTGAATTGCACTTAAGAGTCAACTGGTAGGGTTATTTGAAAGTTTAAGATGTGGTATGTTGTCTAATAATATCTAAATGTATTCCGTCTCACCAAATCTGGGCTTTAGTATCTCAGGAGGCTGGTATATATTCAGAAGAATGTGACGTAATTCAAGAAAGGCAGGAGGGCTAACTTTTTATACTGACATACTGACATATGTCATTCAAGGTCTGGGGAGGCACGGTAGTGCTTGTGATCATATTTCATGCTTGGTGATGATGAAGCTGAAGATAGTAAATTGCCGTAGAGAGAAAACCTAGCGTGTGTCAATGTAGGTATGTGAGGAAATGTGACAATATGCTGGATATGATGGACATGATGCTGATGTGGTGCTTTGGCTAGGTAACATCGACTGGACAAGTTTAGCCCAGCTTATGTAAGACTGTACACGACTCTGTCATCCAGGACATAACAAACTTGTTAAATATGGCATTTTATTTCAGTGTGATTTTTCAAAAGCATTCGAGTTGCGTCTCTGGCTCTGTGTGCGGGATTCGCATCCTCATGCATGTGGATAGGAGACTTATAGTCTCAGTGTGTGTTTGTGTGCCATGATATAGCCTGGCAGCCCAGCCAGTGAGCCTCTTGTCCCCGTTCTTAGGATAAGATCAGGCCAACTGTGACACTGCACTGGATAAGCGGATATGGAAGATAGACTGATGTACTGCCAATGTATGCAGAAATGTCTCTGAATGTAGATCTGCAGCACTGATCCCATTTTAATGCACGTGCCCCCTAGACCCCCTGAAATCTAGGTCGATTTAGAAATATGTGGAATGCAGTCATACTAAATATAAGAATTACTTAGCACTTTGCAACAAAAGAGTTCAAAGCAAAACTAGAAAAAATATGCATCTTCCCCTGGTCATGTATGCAAATTATTGTTCAGTCATTATTTTAGTGTGCCATGCACACTGGATACAATCAGGTCTGCTGCTGTTCATATTGCTTAGTAGTTAGCAACAAAAAGACTGTAATACTAATTGATGTAATTATATTCCATTACATTAACACTTCTTCTGCCCTGGTGATATTAAAGGTAATATTAATAATGATAATCTTGATGTTGCACCTTAACAGTGTCATTATTAGAGTGATTCCTGTTTTGGACAGTTAAAGCTTACCTTAGTCTTCCAGTTGAATTTCCCCCCAAGAAACTATAGGCTCACGGGTGGAAAATGAATGCAGGGAGATATAATATATTATATAATTACAGAAAACAAAATAGGTTTCACCAGATTTGACCCTAGTCAAAATAATAAAGAATAAGTTTTGGTTTTTATAATTTAATAGTTTATATTTACTGAAGAAGTTGAATACATTCCATTTAGGACATGCTAAAATGAGTGCATATTCCAGAGAAATGGTGCAGAGAAATTTAAAGAGATGTAAAAAGATAAAAATTGATTTGTCTAATTTTATAAAAGAATAAGAGCCAGTTAAACATGAGGACATGAATATGTGGCCCAAAACAGGAATCACCAACTATAATAATAATAATAATAATAATAATAATAATAATAATCATCATCATTATTACTATTATTATTATTATTTTGGAAGTTCATACGCCCACACGTGTCTTAGCAGGGCAACATGGACGGCCTCCCTTATGGAAGAAGACAAGCACATCTTCTCTCTCATTCTTAGCCAAGCGCTCTGCTTACACCTTCACAGGCAGAGGTCAATGTGACAGTGATAAGTTACAACAGGTGAGACTGCCAGTGTCTCCAGACTTCAATGACTTTGAAAATAGGAATTTGAAATGAAGCAGTGCTGACAGTTAATCTGTGATCACGGTCAGCTCCGAACCTGCGCCAACCTAGTTCTCTCTCTTCCTCTGTGACCCTGTAGTGGGACAGTGGTTTGAAGATCGATGGATGGATGGTGGACAATCTCTTGACTAATCAGTTTTCCTAACAAGATCCTTAATATTCTAAAATACACACCTAATAGGGAATCATCCATCATAATTAAGTAAATGAATAACGCACAAATTCTGACATGAATGAAACCTTATGCCTTGTATTAACTGATACTTACTATGATTTTTGGAGAATGTAACTTTGTATTCTGAACTATAACTGATGTAGCAAGACGTCATGGATATTATGAAATCTGCATGTATTACATTTAAATGCGTTTCATGCTTCTGAAGCCCAATTTTATCACCAAGTTTTGCACCACACTGCAGTGCAGTATTCCGAGGCAGAATCAGGACCCTGGACAGGGGAGAATCTGTCGGTCTCAGAGCACGGGTCTTTCTGCCATATAGAGTATTAGTTACTGGTTATAAAGTAGGCATTTATCACTGTGCATATAATATGCATGAAAAGGCAACGTTAGATATAGAAAATATGATTCTGAAATCATTTATACAGAAACGAGTAATATAAATTTTGCCATGGAAAACAATGAGGCACATTAGCCCTCGTAATCTATATTAATAGATTTTTCAGTTCCTACGAGTAACACACACATACAGACAAAACACAGGACGATTATCATGCATTTATTGAAATTTTTTTCCCTCAAGCACTTTTTCTGTGACATCCCTGGCATGCTTTTCTCAAAGAGAAAACGATCGGGAAACATTAACATGCATCCGTATCTGTGTGCTTGCGTCGGAAGGCTTTGCCCTACCATATAATGTAAAAGTTAAATCGCAGTACAAGCAACAGACAGGAGCAGGCAGCCGGGAAGGCAGGGAACGAGCAGAACCAGGCGGACAGATGCAGGTTGACAAATGCAGCCCCCGGGGATGACCGTGCTCAAACAAAAATCGTGCCCCAGTGCCAAGTTATGGTGCCATGAAGCGGGCTGCTGGATTCTGCACCAATTGCGCGTCTATAGGTGGTGAATCCCTCACTCTCCCGCCTCAAGGGGAAACAAATCATTATTCCTTTCACAGTAGCCTTGCAGTAGGAGCCACTGTGAGGCACAGTAAGTTAGGGCAGGTAATCAGCCTCAGCAGTAGAGTCAAGCCCATCTCCTTCATCTGTCATGCACTCTCTTACTCTTTTTTTCTTTCGGCAGGAACGATTTTGCCACCTACCCAGGCTGTTGGGTCCCCCATCGCCTTCCTCGCTGTCGGTCAGGTTGTTTAGCATCTTGGCTTCTCTAGGAGGTTGTGCAGAGAGAGAGTGCTCCTGGACTGCTGGCTTGCGCGTTTATCCCAAACGTGAAAAAAAAAAAGTGCAGCGACAGAACCATGAGGATGTGGGAATGAATATACTCTCTCGTTCTCAGGCAGAGCAGCGACAGCGAGGACAGGGGGGTGGCAGCTCTCCCTCCTTCTCTCCCTGACGTTCTCTCCTGCTGCTGCAGCGCAGATCCCCCTGTACCGAGGACACGGAGGCATAAGGGGGGTAAAGGAGGCGTGTGGATGACGGACCGCCTTTGAGCAGCAGCGCACACACATGCTCATTCCGCACTCCACAGTCTCCGCCAGCCCCTGAGTGAGGCTCAGCCTAATGACTGACTTCATCATGTATTCAGCAGGCATAATCTGCCTCTTTCTCTCCGGTGGAGGGGCGGCAGAGAGAAATCGTGAGAATAGATGGATGATGCTTTCGTTCAGGTGCTGAAATGATGTTTGACTTTTCTTTTCTTTCTTTAATAGCACCTGTCCTTTTCCCCCACAGAATGATTCCATTCTCCTTTCTAACACAGAAGAGATACTTTTAGCCATAGAGTCCCATTCCTCTTTCATTCACTTAAAATTGCAGACATTTAATCAATTAAAACAATAAAGAATGAAGATGAGTGAAATGCAGTTAAGCTTTTTTGCATAAAAATGATGCTCAGTTTATGGAGAGCTGTGAAAGGTTACAGCACAGCAGACATAGAGCATCCCTACAGCTTTTTCGAACGTTTGGAGGAATCATTGCTTGGCTGTGGACGAGGATCGTGTTCGATGCAGTAAATTGTACCAGAAAAACAGCTATGGGCATTAGTTTGTATCCACGGGTGTGTCTGTGACCATGTCACGGGGCTCACCTCAGTGCCTGAGTGTCACACGCAATTAATGGTGTGTCACTTTGCGAGTGGATCTTCTGGGCTGTCGTGCACACAAACTCTACATTCCATAATCCAGACAAAGACATTGAATGTCTGTGAATAAAACAGATTAGACATGGCACCAAAGCATTTGTTGTGATACAAGGACCCAAATGATAATGGAGTTCACTGCTGTGTAAGTTCCTTAAACATAACAGAAGTCTTACAGTTCTGCTAAATGAAAAAATCTACCTATTGGCTAAGAGAGACATAAAACAGAGGTTTCTAAAGACAAGACAAAAAGAACTGGACAGAGAATTGCACAAATGCCCTCTGATGTATTTATAGATGTAAGACGTTATCCTTGCAAAATTGGAAGGGGTGTGTTTCTATCCTGCTGGAACATGCAGTTTTGTTCAATTAATAGGAATGTAATCAGTAGTAACACTGCAGCTCCCTGATAGCTTTTTAATGGTTCAGCACCATCATTTAGTTGTTGTCTCGATGTCAGTGCGGCACGTGAAGCAAAACAAATAAGCTGTAGTTCCGGAATCTTACCTCAGGTTCCCCTTCTGCTTTTTCCCTGCCCAGATGTGGGTGAGAGCCAGCCTCTGGTTCCTGGTGGAATGAGCACCACAGTCGGTGACTTACAGCTGTCCTGCAGGTCTCATCATAAATAACCCCTGTTCTAGATTCCTGTGTTTTAACACTGAGGGCAATCCCTCTAACGGGCTGTCTTGAACAGTATTAGATTTAGTCCAAGAGATTGTAAGTCTATGAGTCTTATCACAGACTACTGGCCTCAATTACAAGTAAATATGGCTCATTAAATTTAAGATCATCGAGGTAACATTTATACTTTTACACAGCTGTTGTGGGATGTGTTACGTTATGAACACTGCAGCCAAGGTGACTCAAATGAAACATTACAGTTCATTAAAATTAAATGAACAGTCTTCAAAATATAATTAGGATGATCATTTTTATCAACACTTTTCCATATTATGAACATGATGCAATACACTGCAAATATTGTGTTGTATTGGTATAAAAAGCATGTTGAAATGCTCGTTAGATAAATTAGCATTCCAGATGTGAACATAATGTTTTGAAAGCCCTCTTAAACTCCCCAAACCCTGAAAGATGCCCTTGATCCAATTTTTGTCATACTAAACATATTAGACAAAGGAAAAGTATAAATTGGAAAGATGTTTGGTGAAGCATGACAAATATTATAATATTAATGAACAAGTGTGCTCACATTAGCATTGCACGGGATGATTTTCTGTGGAAAGGCAAGTTATAACTATTTTTCAGACAGTGTAATCATTTCCTCCCGCAATTCCCTTATCGTGTTAATGTAATCGGTTCAGTAAATCAGCTTTCTGGACAAGACTTCCTCCTCTTTCATAGGGGACGGACAGGATAAGCTGATAACTACTAAGAGATGTCAGATATTGCAGTGTAACACTACAAGTCCCACCACAACCTAGAGCAACTCTATTAAGTGCCTTAAAGGAGCATTTGCACTGAAAACTGATTCCTTTGAATCAAACCATTATTCCGTCAGAATCTGGTCAATTGAAACATTCTCTGTTCAAAAGACTGAGTAAAACAGCATGTGCCTGATTTTGCAGCATTTACAATACAACTCATTCTCCCTGTTTCTTGCAATATTCCTTTTGTAATAATAGATAATCAGGAACAACTGCTAATGATAATCATCCTGGTTGTCACAGCAGAGTTTCCTACTTCTGTCTCTACACTGTGCTCTGACAATGGCCTTCATCTAAGACATGGAGAAATCAATCGAAATTAATCAGCATGTCTTCCATTGCACTTATTACTCCCGCATTTGTTCTTGACTATTGTATTATTTTTAAGTTTTCCCCATTGGCTATAAGTTTTTTTCTTCTGTATAATTTTACACTTACATAGCTTGAATCTATTATTAGTCCTTTAATTACTTCCAATACTAATATGTTGACTACTGTTAATTTTTAAAGACCTTTTTACTTTTTAATTTCCATGACATTATGCAGATCTTTGCAATGCCTTATGCATCTTTCATTGTCCCCCTATCCGGCCATCCAGCGTCACGGTAACAGACTTTACTGCCGATACCCTGAAGGCGAATGTAATTGATATGTTTGAAATGTAATTGATATGTTTGAAATGTAATTGATATGTTTGAAATGTAAATGATATGCTGGTCTCCCTGAAATAACGAGCAATTATGGTATGTTTTATCATCAGCTTTTGTGTAATCATGGAAAAAGATTAATTACATATACATTACATATACATATACCATTCATCCGTCCGTCCGTCTGTCCATCCATCCATTCATTCTTCATTCCGTCCATTCATGTGACTATTTAACCACTATAGGGTTATGATAAACCTGGATATATAGACCATATGTTTAAATATAAAAACACAACTTTTGTTGTATAGTTATGATAAAAAGGTGACATGTATGAACACATATGAAAAATTATTTTTAAATTATGACCAAGTCAAGAAGCTATCTAATTTTGAAGAGAAGTAATTACAGCACCAATTATAATTTGAAAGGCTGGGTTTGCATTTCCTTGG
This sequence comes from Stomatorhinus walkeri, assembly GCA_026784285.1. Lineage (NCBI taxonomy): Eukaryota > Metazoa > Chordata > Actinopteri > Osteoglossiformes > Mormyridae > Stomatorhinus > Stomatorhinus walkeri. The sequence goes on from JAODUD010000107.1 coordinate 10,212,285, forward strand.
AATGTTCACATATCATGACACAAAAAGAATCATTTCTCAGTGTTAGTTTAAGAGCGTGACTTTGTCCTGTGGCTGAACCACGTGCAGTGGATTTGAAAAGTAACCACAGGTGGGGAATGTTGATTAAACAATGCATATAGAATTCAATAACTCCAGTTGTGTGCAGAGTGTGATATCCTCCATGCAATTCCACCCACTGTTCCACATGCCAATCATGACCACTGGTTTCCCTGGCAACAGTGCTCCTCTCTAATATTGCAAAATCCACTCTACCAATTTTTTTTTCTCTGCGTCCAGGCTGCGCAGCTGGTTTAAAGACTCGTTTGCAGAAAAGTTTTGTCAGTCAAGATCAAATTGCTTAGCTTTTGGCAATTTTTTTGACCATGGCAAAAATTCATCCAGAAAAAGTGTAATTCCAAAACGTGTATAAATTAAATAATAATTGGTACAAAATGATAGATATTAGCTCTCAAAAGCATTCCCAAATGATCTGTTTTCAAAACGCTACATGTTGTGTAGACTTTCGTTAATGTTGGAATGACGGCATGTTCATCCTGACGAGTCATTCTTCATTCTCGATGCGCTGTTTACATTTAGATCCTATAATGTTAAATTTGTTGATTTTCAAAGCCCTCAACTGCTTTGCTGGAAAACAGCTATGAAAAAATCTGCCGTGCTTACGGGAATTGCTTGTTCTTGTTGAAACCAGAATTAGTATTAGGATAGAGGAATGGCAGGAGGACGAATTAAATACTGTGGAAGGTTTAATTTTTGGTTAAGGATTAAGGCAATAAAATGTCACGTGACGAATCAAGAATCAAGACACGACTGTCACATTAGCTTATGATTCTTGCCTGTCCCTTATTGATAAAGTCCTAAGCGTTTCATTATTGAATGCCTTTCTGCGACTGTAGTTTCTTTAAAGATAATTCTATGATTTTAAGTTTATGGCGCCCTCTTCTGGATGCCTAAAATCTTAAAACGGAAGTGCGGTCCAGAGGCGTCACGAATGAATCGAGCGCCCCAGATGATTTGTTTAGCTCAGACAACCATAAGATTCTAGCAACGATCCTAGTTAGGGCTGATTCAATAAGGCTACGAACTGCTGGAAAACAGAAGTATTACATTTACAGCAATATCCAAATATATCGGACACAACCAATATAAATCAGAAAAATTACTGCGGTAATGTAAACAAAATTAAGAACATTTTTTTCGATCTAGACCGAAAAATACCCCTGCAACCTGCAACCGTTCTACTATTTTCCACTACTAAATTAAATAATAGCGTATTCCTGTATCAAATCTGACAGATCTACTAGAAATATAAAGAATTAAGACTGTGATAATGCTATGTAAAATGGTTTTGATAAGACTTATCTTACAGAATTGCTTTATCATGTCTTCTCCATAACACACTCCACACACCTTTGCAAACTATGATCTGATTTAAAAACTGACTTCACATATCACAGACACATTTGTTACTGACATTGTAATGTGTGGCTTTAAGTAGGTCATGTTATTACAGAAGCAAATTGTCATAAGGACTGTATGAACAATATTTTGATTTAGACTTTTTAGTTTAATTTTGTTCCATGTCAGTTTCATTATATAGGTACCTCTTGTGAATTACATCTACATAAGCAAGTGTGAACCTTACTCAATACAAAATCCATTATAACACATATTCAATCATAGTCAACCATGAAAATCCACTGCAATATGGAAGGAGAATTTAAAAATGCATCACTCTTTGCAGGCCTACTGTAGTAGTATTCATATATTTCTTTCTGAAACATAAATTAACCTTATTTATTTTCTTGTGCACTGATTTCCTAGGGGGTCTATATCTAAAATAGCTGAAATGGAAGGTTCCAAATATCGGACCTGGCCATCAGTTTTTGCTAGGTATTATTTACAATCCGAATATCATGGTATTTACGTAAAAAAACCAGCCCTCTTCAGTATGTATGACTTGGTCTGATAAACAAAACATATCAATTTTCTAGATGGAAATTCAGAATGATGACAGTGACATTTACAGAGCTGAGAGGGAACATTATTTGGTATGACTGTAAGAAGAATAAGGTCCCAGGTCCCCAGCTGCCCTGTGCCAGATATGTAGAAAAATGTGGTATGAACGTTCCCAATGGCGTGAAATAGATACTGCCACTAGATGGCAGGAAATGATTTTAACACAAATGATACACTATGAAATCTATTAAACTGGTGTGTGAATGCGTCCTTTATAGCCTTATGATTATTGTTAATTAAACGGAAATTTAATAAATACTACTATCACTGTTACCAGCAGGAAAAACACATGATTATCTTCGTTGGTATTTCCATCTTTGTTACACATGGGCCGGCAATCTTACAAGGGCTGTGTACACAGCGCAAAAGCATGGAGCCTCTAGTGAACATAGATTTGCCTTTAGGTGACATAACACATTAAAAGTGTGTTTTTCCCGACTGCTATTGCTTTACTGTGTTATAATTCAGACGTAGGGTATGTTATATGATTGAAATGATGTAGTTAAAATCTATTCATGTATTTGATTTATAAAAACATGCTTGACTGGAAATTTCCTCAGTGGATATAGTCTTTTTCCTTGTTCAAGATAAGAATGTTGTATTTTCCTCAGTAATATGATTATATTCTCATACTTTCACCCTATTTACTACTTCACCCTTTCTTCTCTTAACTGGCTGATTTTTCAGTAAGACAAATTGCAAGAGTGGTAGCTAAATAAATCCTTAGTCATAAATTACACGTCTCAAGAGGCATAATATTGGTTCACGTTACCTTGAAAGGTCCAATTCTCAAAGCCCACAGCGATTTTTAATCAATAAGTACTATTAGCCCCTCCACCTGTTTGATCACAGTAACAAGCCAATTGTCAAGGCGCCTTTAAAGCCCAGCTCTGATTGCAGCCCCGGGGGACTCTGTCCGCCCCTCCCTCAGCACTCTGTTGTACCTCATCACTGTCATCACTTACTGAGACGCCTGGTCAACAGAGGAGCAGAAACATGATAAACATCAGTCGCCAAAGTAACACACTTTTTGCAAGATGGCGTTGGAACCATTATTTTATGGATTGAAAAATTTGCAGTATTATGATTCCTTAAGGGAATTACCTAAAATGGTTATTGATATTTCTATCAGGATTTAGCTTGTGAGCATCCAAATTTATTACTCCTTGATGCGACATTACAAGCCTGCGGTAACTAAGCTGGTTTTAAGGGACATTGCCTGAAAATAGGTAGCTTCATGACAGTAGCTGAATATAAGGGGCAATATATGTGAGTCTAGGCCCAATTTTTTGTCTCTGCCGGTCTGAAACATTATATATCCATAGCGATTCAGTACTTAGATCTTAGATTTGCCACTAGGGGGCAACACAATCCAGATAGTAACAGACTGCCTTCCTGATCCGGAGTGGATGAGATGCACTGATAAAGTGGAAGTTCAATATTCCTGATATATACGGCCTCTATCAGGGTGCGCATATGGTAGAAAGAAAAATTAATAAATGCATTCGTTTACAAATGTGTTTTTTACTTGGAACACAGCAGTGTGCGCATGCTTCAGAGCTGGGGCATTTCTGTTTGATTTTAATTTACCTCCAGAGTGCAGCTCAGCTTGACTTGGTGCACAGACTGGCTTTCAGTTCAAGTATTTTCTTTGTAAATAGATGGTCTATTTTATGCTCCAGCACCCACGTTTGGCAATTTACTGTACTCAGTATTGGTTTGTTTCTCTTGGAAGCTGCCAAACTCGGCTGAAACTGAGCTTTGATTCCAATATCCTCACACTAGAAATCTGCCCTGTGGCTACTTCAAAACTCACCGAAACCTCAAAGAAAATGATGTCATAACCCTCGAACCCAAGGCAAAATCAAATATAAATATAAATATAAATGGCAATAAGTGAAAACTTTATCTTAACCAAAATATCTGGCAAATATACTGCAAGTAGCCCATACATGCCAAGCATCAGTAACCAGTAATTACAGCAGAATTTAGTTTAAGAAGAACACAGACTTGCTACTTGCGTATTACGTATTCAAGCTAATAATCCTGTCCTTCCTAATTCACTGCAAATGAAGCCGAATTCATTTATACTTCAAGAGAAACAAAAAAGCAAATTACTTCAATATGAATTTGTTTTGTTGTAACTATTAAACAAAATAGATGGAAAAAAAAGTCCCCATGAAAGAAGCCTCCTGTTTTATGCATTAGTTTCATGTTAATCAGCACACACAATAATTCCAACTAAACAAGAAATCCTGCTTTGTGATACAGGGAAATTGAAATAATAATTAACCACATAAATAGACATGACCTTAACCAGGGCCCTGTTTCAGGAAGCAGGATTTCTTGCTTAGCTGGATAACTTGTTGGATTTAAGGTAGTTTGGGGTAAATGTAAGTGAACAAAGATGAAGCCCATTTAAAGTAGGGTTAATTAAATCTCAAGATGGTCTAGCTGCAGACACCTGTAGAGTGGAGCTCCACCCTAAATGCGTCACGTCCACAGGAAACACGTGATCTTAAAGGACGTAAAGTGGAGCTCCAGGTAGGGTTAGGGTTAAGGTTAAGTTTTATTCACTGTAACAAAGAGTTGAGGTCACGTGTTTCCTGTGGAGGTGAGGTATATCTGGTGGACCATTCTCTTAAATCTGACAAATAGAGTATCACAGTAACCCATCTTCATGGTTAGCTCATTCAGCCATATGGTGGGCCAGGCTGCAGAGAAACACACAGAGAACTAACAAAGAGGGCACAATACTATGGAAGGAACGGGATGGCCAGTGACCCCTGCTGATCAAAAATGGAAATGACAGAAAAGGATAAGGCAGGGGCTGAACCTGACAGAAGCACTTTGATGGTAGTCAGCATGGTTTTTGCGCTATGATAGTTTGAGGCTTGAGGGGAAATTTTTATGTTCCAGAACAGTACATATAAATTAATCTATTTAAGAAACACATATTCAGCACAATTTTTACAGCGGCTATGTCATAGGACATTCTGTATATTTCTGGGTAAACATAATGAACAGTGTAATAAATTCTGATGACATGGTTTATATCATCTCTCAGGGAGCAGCTCTTTCAGGACAACAGTGATTCAACTCCTTCCTGCGTCTTTGTCCTTTTATTTATGAGAAAAGTAGGAACACTTTCTCATAAGCTGTGACTGTAAAAGACTCTGAACCTCCTGCATCAGAACGCCACAGTCTCCCATCCACATTTCACGGGTAATCCGCATGAAGCACGGTGTTTCTATGTCAACCACAAAGCTTCCAGGTGGCTGCGCACACACACTCAGAACTGATCCTTTTTGTGGAAACTTGTGCTTCTTTTTATAACGGGTACATTTTTTCCTGATATCACTTCAGAAGATTTTTGTCGCAAATACACAAATTACTGATGCAAATACACAATAAAATATTATTATTTCTCTCATATTAAAAGGTATCCCACAAGCAAAATCAAATATATGTAAGTAAAATTGCAAAACAAATGGTAAGCCTTGTGCCTGTAGCCTCCAGGATAAACTATGGACCTCCTTCAACCCTGAATAGGATAGGCAGTTACAGAAAATGGATGGATGGATGGATGGAGACGTTACTTAAAACTCTCATCTACAATACACTGTAGATATCTCCATGCATTATAATGGCTGGTAAAAGAATTAAGGTTGCTTTCTACTGCATTACGAAGGTATCTATAGTGCATGATAGATGAGAGCTTCATAAAGCATTCATAATGTATAATAAACATGGATATAATGTGTTATGCCTTTTTATAAGCATTTATAACCATGTTTATATATCTTTTTAATGCATTGTAATGTGTTATGAATGTGTTCATAGATCCTTACAGATGTGGCATTTGTAGAAAGTGCTACGGAACATATTAACAATACATAAAGAAAACCTCAATACCTGTTTGTCCAATACTGGTTTCATAATACACTATTTTGAGTTCAGAATACAATGGAATGCATTTTGTTCAAACAAGCTTGCTCAGTCTGTCTATCTGTCTTCTAGCCTCTATTTAAGCACACTGTTGACCAGCCTGAAGCCTGTCTCACTAAGTACAATACAGGGAAATAATCTGGATGGGATGGGACCTTCTTAAATACAAAATCACATCCCCGAAAGCTAATTTAAAACATAAAAAGAAAGCATCAAGATAGCACCATAAATGACTTTGTCTTGGGGACCGGTGGTGGACTGACTGCCTGGCCATGCTCTGCTGTGCTCCAGCTGTGCAAAGCGGCCAATAACCTCACATCAATAACCTCAAACAACAGAGTGAGCCGGGGCTTCCTGAGAAGCACATGAGATATTTAAGTAATTAGAAAGGAGGCATGGGAGGTAATATAAATTGAAAGTCTGAAATTTAATCACTGATTAAGGTTATTTTGGCGAGAAACCAAAAGAAGAGGGAGAAATGATTCAGACACAATGTAGAGGACTGAAAAAATGATTAAGAAAAAAACAACACAATAACACTCCATCCATCCATCAATCCATCCATCCATCCACCCATCACCATAACTGCTTAATTCCTATCCCAGGAACAAGGGGCGCTGGCAGGAATCAAATCCTGGACAGCTGCCAACACACCGTGGGATCAGTTTAGACCCGCCAATCAACCTGCCCTGCACACCTTTGGACCGTGGGAGGGCCCCCAACCAAAACCCACACGAACAAGGGGAGAGCGTGTGACCTCCACACAGAAAGGACCCGGGACCGAACACGGGGAGAGCGTGTGCCTCCACACAGAAAGGACCCGGGACCGAACACGGGGAGAGAGTGTGACCTCCACACAGAAAGGACCCGGGACCGAACACGGGGAGAGAGTGTGACCTCCACACAGAAAGGACCCGG
>JAODUD010000107.1:10219287-10237112 GCA_026784285.1 Stomatorhinus walkeri
AAAGGACCCGGCACCGAATACGGGGAGAGAGTGTGACCTCCACACAGAAAGGACCCGGGACCGAACACGGGGAGAGCGTGTGACCTCCACACAGAAAGGACCCGGGACCGAACACGGGGAGAGCGTGTGACCTCCACACAGAAAGGACCCGGGCCCTTCTTGCTATCATGCATTAGCTTTGACCCCTACACCACCATACCAAAACAGCACTAATAATACAAAATAACAGAATTTGTCCTCCTTTTTAAAATGATACATTTCATTAATTAAATTGGGAAGTGTATTTTTATTCTGTAATTATGCTGGGCAGAGGGGTATCTCGCCCACCAATTCAGCATGGGCAAACTTTTTTTGTCTTAGAATTCTGTTTGTTATTCATTCCTAATGTAAAATTAATAGTTAATTTAATTAAATAATTTTACGTTTGTATATTTCATTGACCTGTTCCCTTCTCCTGTTAATCACTAGATTCAGAATTACCGCCATAATTTCATTTTTAATGCTTAAGTTCCATCCAAAGTATACATAATTTGGCAGACACAAAACTGGGAATGATTAAATTAAAATAGTCGCCCAGCAGAATCAAAGGACTTTTAGCAATTTACATTCTAAAGCTGGCATTTACAGCAGAGATTAATACTGACAACAGTCTGTCATTATTCCGGACCTATTAGATTTGGCACCTTGACAGATATTGCATATTTGCTGAAACTTAGAAGTAAACATTAGAACCTTGTGCAGAATTAGTGTGGCTGAAAATACAATTTGTATTGCATACCTCAAGATTAATGAATTGTTGCCATTCCAAGTAAATATATGGTAGAGCTACCATTTAATTTCAGTTCAGGAATGTTTTATGACCTTGACCTTGAAAAATTAAATTAAATGGATTAAAGGTCCAGTTGAGGAGTGTCAACCTCATTTCAGTTAACAGACTGCCCTGGACCTAATTCAATCTCAAATGCGGCAACCAATGCCAGTTAAGTTAATAATACTGACAGCACCCTTAACACTTGGGCAACTCCTTAAAACTATTTTTCACTCGGGGGAGGAGTTTAATAGTTTCCCCTGTATAGGCTACCCACAGAAACAATCATGGGGGATTAATGGTGTTAATCAAATTGTGATTACCGGTATAATGTATGATTAACTGTATTTGGAAAGAAACTGTGACAGTGCGAGTAAACAGAACTTTGTTTGCCTGTGACCTCAGTTACAGTAATGTAGACCCTACAGGTGCCATTCAGTGCACTTTACACAGTTAAGCACCATACTGTTATTCCCCAAGTACTGGTGAAAAAAGATCTGAGATCCTGTCTGCAACTGCATTTCACTTATTTTGGGAAAAGTGTGGAACTTCTCAGGCCAGACAGCTTCCCAGCCTCGCCTCTGAGCTTTACGGTAGCTAGATATCCAAGCTGCATCGCTTCTCTTCTAACTGCAATTAAAAATGAACAGTGCCACCTTACAATTAAAAGTGCCACAGTCTCACTAGCAATTCATTCATTTTGTTTGTTTCCAGTTACAAGCTGGTGAGTCCAATAAAGGCAGTGAACATTATGCTCCTTTGACTCTCTGTCGTTCCACAAGTGGAACAACTAAGCGTAGAAGGTTTTTCACTGTTTAAATTGCAATTTCCCCCCCCCAGATTGCTATATCCATATTCTAAAATAAACAAATTATAATCCTCAATATTATTTTTTGTTTGTTGCATGAAATTTAAGGCAGGCCATGAGTTAGACTCCAGGCATTTAGTTAACGAAGCTGATGAGAAGCAATGATCTTTGGGGAGCCCATTCAAGCTGTACAATCCTCATACAGTATAAGCCAATGATTCAATGTAAATAAAATGACTGAATATTAATATTGGTCATTCATAATATTTTGACAGGCTCTGGAAAATGGAAATGATCAAGTGATGAAGCAGGTTCTAATACGGTGCTAGGAGAGTGAAATGGCAGCTTGCAATGCAGAAGGATAGTCACTGAAGAGTAACATAAAAAAGCGAAAGAAGTGGAAGACAAAAAATACCAGAAAATCAAGGCTCCACAAATTCAGAATCGCCCAGTGAAAAATTTTACATTGAATTTCTGGTAAATCATGAAAAAATGAACCTTCAAAACATTTAGTTCCTAAATAATTTTGATAATGGTAGCTGCCATGTCCAACAGATACTTTTTCATGTGCTCAGATGAGCACATGGACTAATATTAAAATAATCAGCTCAGAGACACTTCCTGATGGGTAAAAAAATCAAAAGCAAATATTAAAATAATATTCACACTGCATTATGCAAATGAACTCTCTATGGTCATAAATCTTCCTGATCCAGGTATATGGTGCTTGGTGTTCTGGCTTGAATACTGTCTCTAAAGAACATTTATTATGACTCAGCAGGGGACACTGCAAAAATTATAGCATTTTGCATCTTAATTGGAGAAGTGGAAGGGGGGGGGGGGATATATGCAGGGAAAATTAACTGTATCCATAATAGTGACATCAAACCCATAAAAGACATCAAAGAAATGTTGTATTCTATGCTAGACATGTTGTGCAGCACACACAGCACTAACTTGTTATTTAAATTGGTCACTATTCATTGAACTGAAAATTTACTGGAATAAAGTACCTTTTTAGAATGAAATAGTTACTAAAAGGATGCTGCATTACATTATAACAGCATTTCCTTTATGTTTTATGACAATAGACGATACATGTGATATAGAAATCACATGACAAATGCCTCTCAACTTGTTTGAGTGTCATGGGAACAATATGATTAATTTCAAATTCACAACAAGAACAACTTCATTTTAAGGAAATGATACTGAAAATTTGACACTCTGGAATTGACAATTTATAAATTACAATGTTTAATCCAAATCATGCAATATGAAAAAAGGCGTGCCGCTTCTTGTCGTTGACTTGTTGTCATAGTTAAGAATGCAGAGTCTCTTCGAAGTATTTTGTTCTGAATAATTGAGTCTGTGACATGAGTATGATAATCTTTCAACAATTACATTCTAAAAATGTCTGTAGCATCATTATTATCACCTTCATAATCATTACTCCAGTATTGATATATGGAAATACATAAACAGATTGAGTGTTATGCAAGGGCATAAATTTGTGTTGAGCATGGAGGGTGGTGGGAGTTGAAGTCTTCACCTGTTTAAGAGGATCCAGGGGGTTGTATTGGCTGGCTTTGATTCTTGAGGGGGTTACAACCCTGGGGGTGCCTTAATTTAAACCAATGTGTTTGTGCATCCACTTTCCATCTCTTTCCATAATGAAAATCTGTATTTCCTCCACAGTCAGGAAACTGGACACATTGTGAAATGTGAAAAGATGATGGAATTAACATGGGAGTCTTTAATAAGAAGTAATAGAGCAGAAAAATGTAATAGGTATAAGAAATTTGTTTTATTCTGCTTATCAACAGACATTGTTATGCAAAAGTCTTAGGCAGTCAAAGAATATGATGTTTAAATGATCTTCATGTTGGTGTAAATCTATGCTACAATGCCAGTTAAGGTGCGTCAGCTTATCCTGGAGATGTCTCCTAAAGTCACCCCAGGGTTTGCAGCAACCATCCAATACACCCATCTATTTTATTTTTGACTCGGCAAACTCTTACACCTCATACGGTTAATCAATTCCTCACTGAGTTCTTAAAATAATTAAATTAATAAGTTACGTGGTGAAATATAAGACACACAAGGGATGGTTGAGGGGGCCCTGGGGAGATGTTCGGGAAGCAACGCTCTTCTAGCGATCCAACAAGATATCTGTGACTTTTCAGAGAACAGGAGAAGTTATTGTTAGTTTTTATTGTGCTTCTCCGATACATGAGCTCTGGGTATTGGCCGATACTGAGTACCGATCCACTAGCAGTGTTTAATTAATAAGCTAAAAGCTTTGCCTCACTGTGTAGAAGAGACTGCATAATAGACAAGATTGATATAATAACAACTCAGTATATATAGCCTATATATACAGTGGAGGTACTACAGTCATACAGGAAGCAGGAAATGGTGGCATGCGTTAGGTGCATGAAGACTCCAATACAGCACTTTTCAATCTATTGCAGTCAATTGATTCAACCCATCGTGAGCATTGCCTGAAAGTTCCTTTTTATTGTTTACAGATTTATCTTTCGGAATAGAGGGGCATTTACTGTCACTGGGATGTTTGTATTTATATTCAATTAGTCTTAATTGCTGAGTGATATTTACAGTCTGACAGGTTCTGTACCTTAACTTTAGTGACAAATTGTCTCTTTCTGTGTTCTGAGTGTAACTCGGACCTTTCGCCTGAGAGAATATGTGCTTACATATCTTTTGTTCTAATATCATCATTTCTGGTATTTCAGTTTTACTCTTCTGCGCCACATCAACATTCTCTGCAAGAGGCCGTATTAAACACAGGGAAAGAAAGCTACGTTCTGACACTCGTGCTGTTTACTGAGAGACTTTGGCTGACTGCCCACTTCTGGTGATTTAATACCATTAGTAGGGCAGGACAGAGGAAGACTGGAAAAAAGTGCAATGGATAGACGAATCTAAGTTTGAGATGAAGAACATTTCTGAGATGGAGACCAAATGAAAAGACCCTGGAAGAGTGTTTGATAACATCTGTCAAGCAGAGTAAAAGGGACCTTGAAGAAGACAGGCTATCACTCCGTTTTGGAACTCCATGCCATACCCTGTGGACGGCACTTAATTGGAACAATTACGTCCTGCAACAGGACAATGACCCAAATAAAGCTCCAAACCATGCAAGAAATATTTAGGGAAGAAGCAGTCAGCTGGTGTTCTGTGTATGATGGAATGGCCAGCACAGTCACCGGATCTCCGCTATTTTGAACTGTTATGGAAGCAGCTTGACCCAATGGTACGCAAGAAGTGCTCATCAAGCCAGTTCAGCTTATGGGAGATGCTTCAGGAAGCATGCGGTGATATCTCACCAGGTTACCTCAACAAATGCCCAAGGTCTAAAAAGATTGACTGCAAATTGAGGACTCTTTGGTGAAAGCAAGTTTGAAGAACACTATTATTATTTTAATTTCAAAAATGATCATTTCTTTGTCAGTGACTATTTCCTATATATTTAGCTATATTTCCTATTCAAATTCATTTCATGTATGTTTTTGTAAGTACAGAAATCACTGTTTAATTTTTATATGTATAATTTAGTTAATAGGGGAAACCCTCACAAGTAACGAGGGGAACATAACTGAGTTTGTTTTTTAGGGAGAGAATGTAGTGAAGTGTGCAGCAGAGTAGCCTGGTTGCAACCTCCAGAAAAAGCAGTGTTATTAAAAAATACCACAAAAGTGAATAAGCGAGTCCCTTGTCTTCAATTTACCTACCGCGAGCTAAAGACCCCCGTCCTCCAGGTGAGATCCGTTTAACTACCCAAGACCATACCAACAACTTTTAAAGCTTAGATTTTCACGGAAAACGAGGAAATTCCTAAAAGACCGCAAATGGTAGGTGTACACTGAGAATCAGCTGCACCTTTGACTCAGTCCTTCCTGAAGGACTATCCAACATCAAAGCAGTTTCTGCAACAAATTTAATCATTGTATAAAAATGAATATTCACATGCAAAGTAGGCTGTGTTGTTAATATCAACACAAAAATAAACAGCAGAAATATGACCATAAGAATTAAACAAGTTAGCAGTAAAGCTTATGAAACAAAACATAAAAAATATAAAAACTCAAGGACCATAGATTTTATGCATATTTTAAAAGTGTGATTACTTACTGTCGTGCTAATTGCTAATGTCTGTCCATATATCCATCTTCCAACCACCTCTTCTGGTCAGGGTCATGGCCAATTACTAGTTTATTGTCATATTATACAAATACCATGAGATAAAATATAATCAATAGAAAAAATGAAATATTTCAGACAGAATACAAATAATTTGCTTAAATTTTAAGTGCCATAACCAGCTTAACCGTCTGGGTGTACATCAGTGGAATGACAGTGGATATTTCATTTATTAGTTATTATAAGTTATTAAAATGTTATTAAAGTGATTGTGAGTGACTTGTATCATGGAGAAAGCATTGAGAGGTGTAATATTTAATAGGCTGTTCCACATCTATACATACAGGTATGGGTGACCAGAAGAGGTCAAGGAGGCTGTGACGTGATGCCAGTTTGAGTAATGGGAAATGGGATCCGAAAACTGCTGGGCCTCCGACAGGCCCTGAGGAGGTCACTGGAGCTGGGAGGGTGGAGGCAGGTCGAGGGCTGAAATGAACTGCTCCAAAGAGAGTACAGTTGCTTGGCAATGAAGGAAGGGGCTGTTCAGATTTGCCGCTGACTGGCTATAGAGCAATTTACAGACTCTCACCTGGCTGGACTGGGAAGAACTCATTTAAGCTGTACCTTAACGACCTGGTGCTGTTTGCCACTGTGAGCAGTCTTGTTCATTGCCTCTGGTCCATAGTGCTGAAAGAGCCTTTGTCTGACCCTCACCACCACAGCTCATAGTTTTTGCTCAGATCACTTGCACACAGAATATTAAGGAGACTGCAAATGCTTTTAATTTAAGACCCTTTGAACTCAAACTCCCGCTGGATTTGAGTCTGAGACTTCATCGCTATACTTTCATGGTGCTTCCTGGGACAGTGTGAAAAATATATAAATTCTACAAGACTGTCTTCCTCAGTGTGATAATACAATCACAGAAGAACCTGTTTAAGACAGTTTCTGGTGAATAAAAATTCTGATGGTTTTAGGCTTGGAGAAAAGCCACAGTCTCCATGGCGATGTCATGGATTTGCATGCAAAAGGTGGAAAAAAAAAAACCAAAGAAATTCACATTATATGTGCAAAAATAGAATAAAGCCACTGATTTTTTTTCTCGGCTCATTTTTCTAATCAGCAGTCACTTGCATGCTCGGTCTTCAGAAAGAAACATATCAATGCAAATTTCACTCAATTTCATTACTCAAACACTTGCTGCATCTAGTACTTAGTTCAGCCCTCCATATGGAATATTCCAATTTCTGAAACATATTTCATGTATTAATGTTGCATTGCTTCCGAATGCACTGGATTTTCAAACATTTTAGAGCATGTATCCTTGCTCTATAATATATATTATGTTGGCCTCTTTGCATGCCTAAACCTCTCCAGTCACATTGTATACAGTACATTATTTTATCCCGTAGCAGCCTCTTGCATGGCTGATGGCCCTGCAGGAATCTGTGATCTTGGACTTTTTGTAGTCTGTGCCATTTCTCACTCCAGGGGGAACTGTCAAGCTGGCTCAGATGAAACTGGGCTCATGCTCTCAGTCTGGCACACCTGGTAGACCTACCTCAATGATGTTAACTCTCATGAATGGTCTCAGTGAGACTGGTACAATGGTCTCAGGCTTAAAGCAGTATATCACATCATTATACAGATATGGAAAATTAGGGAAATCTTGCCCCTTTAGGTTGCAAACTTAACCCCAAAGTTAAAATTTTGACTGTTAGTCACAGAACCTGGTTGTCCATACATCCATTGACGTATCCTCAGGAAAATTATAACATCTGGTCAATGACTGATCTATTCAAATAGGGTGACCAGATAATCCGTGTCAGAAAGGACACTTTGAGCAAGGACAGGATTAGTACCATTTCAATCAAAAGGACTTGGATTTCACTTAAGCATTGAGTTCTAACTGTGTACTGATTGGTCAGTATCCTATAATTATGCATGTGTATAAGAGTGGAAATATACTTGCGTATTTACTTATGTTTCTAATTATTGTTTATTTGCCATTATACAAGAATTATGTGAATTTCATCTCACTTTCTGTTATTACATATTTAAGCTTATGCTGCACATTGCCTCTATTCGCCCCTTCGGTTTCTGTAGCGCCTCCTCCACTTCAGAGCATGTCTGAGTCTCTTAGGGTGAGTGGGTTAAAGAGGAGCTCCCACATTGTTTTAATATTTTATTTGATAATGTGACTTTTTTGTTGTAATACTACCATCTTTCATATTTCTTAATAGTTAGGAGAGAAAGGGAGGGTCTTCCATCGATGCCATTGATTTTTTTGTACATTTTTGTGTTAACCAAACGAGCTATGTGCATTTATAACAACAGACTAAACTATATTGGCTGTATATTAATGACATGAGGGTGTCCTGCAGTAGAAGCTAGGAGGCAAAGGCATTTATGATGTTCTCTGCAGGAGCAAATAAATGATGGGTTTCCACGAGTGAGCTCTCCTCTCTCTATGCCCAGCCAGCAGCAGTTACACATGTGCGCTAATCTTAATCTTAATAGCTGTCTATGTAGCCACTTAGGTTGATCTCAGTGTTAAGTGAGTTGGTGTGTATCCGTGCCCCGCAAATGAATTATGTTTTGATTACTTCTAAAACTAATAATTCATGTGAATTAGTTACACACTGCAGTGCTAGTGCAAGAATAGATAGATAGATAGGAAATTGAAGTGACATTGACCCTTCATGCACACAGCCTCCGTATTAGTCCTCCACTCAAGTCTGTCGTGCACACCTAGGTATATGTAGGTATTCACCACCTTCATGTCTTCACCGACGAGAGCATTGCGTGTTACAATCAAGTGACTCTAGATTTCTCACTGATCAAACATGCTATTGTCAACCTCTTAGTTGAATTAGATAGTCATACTGAATCTTCATTAGTCCTTGAGCTGTGTACATCAAACAAGCTGACTGGCTGTGAAACCTCGGAGTTGAATCACCCAGATATATTGCCATTAGGTGATCCCTAAGGAGAATCTATCTAACATACTGATATTTTACTACTTTGTTACTGCCCTGCTGTGCCAAGAACCAAGATCAAATTTGTCATATTATGTATGTGGGTATCACTTAAGTCAAAAGGCAAATCTGTTGTGGTGTCACAATCTAGGATGGGCAAACTTAGTTAAAAGCAAGATAAGCCTAGAAGTAATCAAAATATAGAATAGAATTCATAGGTTAAGTATTTTTAATTAAAATAAGTTTTAGTTTAGTTTCAGTTTAGTTTAATATGAAGTAACATTTTCAAAAGCATACGCAAGCTACCTGATTGGATTCTGCCATTGGGCCAGTGACTGCTCCTGTATACTCACTCATCTTATTTCTCTCATTTCCTTTCCTCACTGCCTCTCCTGTGAGGGTCCTGCTGGCAGCACACCAAGCTGGTCACACTAGATCCCTTTTTTCGGGCTTCTCTCAGCACGTTCTGAAGGATATACAGGTATTCCCAATCTGGCTTGAACGTATCATCTCCCCAGCATATCTCGAGTCTTCCCTGGCACCTCTGCTCAGTTGTTACATATTTTAGGTGACATCTGTGTGAGATGCCTGACCCACTTCATCTGACTCCTCTCAATTTGAAAGAGTAGAGGCACTATTTCAAAATCCTTCCCGATTTCTAAACTCCTCACCCTGTCATAGAAAGTTCGGCTTTATTTCAAATAATTGTGTTTGCAACCCTGTTGATTTTGTCATTAACCCACATCTTATAACTATAGGTCTAGATAGCATTATGAACTAACCAGTAAACTTCAAGTAATCTTCAACTTAACTCTTGCTTCAGCACCATGAACCTCTTTAGTGTCCACAAATCTGCTGTCACTAAACCCATCTGCTTCTCATTTTCATGGTTCCTCTTATGTTACCCGTGAAGATCACAAGATGCTTGAACTCCTTCACTAAGGTTAGCTATACTTATATTACAAATAGCTATCTCCTCCTTACTGAGATCGCCCCACTGCCTTGGGTTTGGAGGTGCTGGTTCTTATTCTCATTACTTCACACTCAGAGGTTTCTATTCAATTCTATTGGTAGAATTTCAGCCTCTTTTAGATGACATTAAGATCCTAGAGAGTTATGGCATCGACATTAAGATAAAAGTGAAAATACACATCGTACAGGCAACAGTCTGCATTTTGACTGCTGACAGTCTTGCTTGCCATGCACTGTGTGGGTATGTGGTAGGTTTTTCAGTAAAAAGATTAAAGCATCTTGATGACGTACGTTCAATGAAAATGATGTTGACACAATTACCAGCAGCATGTTGTGTTGAATTATGTAACTGTTACAGGAATCAAAGAAGACTCGTGCTTGAATACCTTGAAATACTTTCAGGCAACTGAAAATATAGGGGTTGACATAATGCACGATGCGTTTGAGGGTGTTGCATCTTTGGCAGTTAAACGTTTACATCAGCATTACATGTACGAAGAAAAACTGTCGTGCCTTGAACAACTGAATGAAAAATAGGCAGCCATGATTATGTATATTCAAAGGCAAAATACAAACCAAGTGTCATCCTTAACCTGAAGTCAGAGACAGCCGTCAGACAAACAGCAGCAGAGATGTGGTGTCTTATACCAAACTTGCCTTTTCATCTGGTGGACATCAGTGGTCCAGAAAGCCTGGACTGGCAGGGGTTTGCTTTGTTACGAGAGATACGCAGCATTACCTTTGCGCCTGTTGTAACCAAAGGTCTTGCGGTGTTCCTGAAACAACTCATCATAGATTATCATAAGCTGTTCAGAGAACTTAAGTCCTCATCGAAAAACACCACTTCATGACACATTATGCTAGTATGCTGGCTCAGTTCGGACCTTTGTTAAATCAGTGATGTATGAGGTTTGAAGCGAAGCATAATCTCCTCAAATGGCAATGCACATGCTGTTTCCAATTTCAGAAATATATCAATGACTTTGGCTTTCAGAAACCAGGTGCAAGAAATGCATTGTTGGACATTTGGGGACCCATCAGATGTAAAACTATATCGTTGCTCGTTCTTTGGAAAATAGCGATCAAATAAGTGAAGCACAGAGACAGTTTATGTGTCAAATATGGTCAGTGTAGGTGGACAGAGATAAAGAACAAGGAGCATTTTGATATTGTCAACCAGTTTGGAAAAGGAAGCAGACTTTGTGGAAGCTATTTGTTTATTCTCAATTTTTGTGTCAAATAACTTTTTGTGTAGGGTCTTGGTTATTTTCATGTATTAACCAAGGACAGCACATAATGTGTTAATACAATACATGTTTACACAGTTTTGTGTTAACCTTCCTGACACATTCACCATGTCAAAATCATTAACACAGCGAATGTGTCAAGATTGACACAACGTTGTCCCAAAACTCACCCAGTAATGTGTAAGAATTTGACACAGATTCTGTCAATTTTAACACATCCTTCCTAAGAGTGTACAGCAGCAGTGACTGCAATGGCAGCACCGGCTGGCTTCTGGCAACAGTTTTTAGCAGAGCTCACAATGACGGAGGCGCTGAACATTCGTCTCATTTGCCATATGAGGGAAGTTTTTCCTGAGGTGTGAGTTGACCTTGCAAGAAGCTTAAACCAGATGTTCACATCCTGCCCATCTCTTTACAAACAAGCTAAACACACAAGTCAGGCGACACTCTTAGGCTGATTATTTCCCTTTGTCCTAAGGGTACTTCTTCTAACCTTGTGTTTGAAGATGGGATTTTTTTATGGACAACAGTTATTGACCTGCACAGAAGTCCAATGGCAATTGGCTGGTCAGGTTTAGATTTTTCCTAATCATACCACTGCGGGTATGTCCGTTGTTCCCCATATGTGGAACACCATCCTCAGGCTTCACTTCAGGGGTGGGTCCCAAGAACCATATTTTGAGCAGGGCATACTTGATGATTCACGCAGCCTAGCTACGTGCCTGTCAACTGCAGGCAGAACCTGCAGATCTGACACAACAT
Organism: Stomatorhinus walkeri; assembly: GCA_026784285.1. Lineage (NCBI taxonomy): Eukaryota > Metazoa > Chordata > Actinopteri > Osteoglossiformes > Mormyridae > Stomatorhinus > Stomatorhinus walkeri. Next base: position 10,231,027 of record JAODUD010000107.1, read on the forward strand.
ACTGTATTTTAGATAGAAACATTCTGAATTTTAGTCAATGAATTTTAGAGTGAATTTAACTCTGAATAATGTTGACCTGAACAAAGTAATAATTTTATTTGAGTACCTCAATTAAAAAAAATGTAACATGTAATATTCCCCAATGAGAAATTGCAGCTTTTGATCAGATCAAAATACAGAGAATTGGAGCCAGTTAGCCGTTACATCCCTCGGTAATTTTGGAACCAGCGTAGAGATGATGTGGTTTCATGGACATTACAGTGTGTATTAAACTGATCTGCAGATTGCCGCCAAAGCTGTATAATTACCCTACAGATTGAATAATGACAAATTTCACCTTAAAAATTCTCAAAGTGTATAGTGTGAAACTTTATGTATTATTTTGTATGTTACGTTCATATAATTAACATATTGCATGGAAGCTTAAAATAATATAACTGATTTGAGTCTGAATGATAAGAGTGAGCTGATATGCCTACCTTATGATCCATATGCTATTTAAATCTGCTTGACCCGGCAGAGAAAAACACTGTATATGGTATTGGTTTGCCAATAGAATGCACTTTAAAACATTTTCTGTAATTTGTTATATAAACTCTGAATTTGCAGAAATAGTGGACAATAAATATTTCAGAAATGGAGTGTGTATACACTCATACATTTTATATATCAATATGTAATTTATGCCCTAGGACCTAAACCTAGGATATCGACATGTATGTTCATGTAATATACACACCCAATACTCTAAAAGCAGCATCTGAAAATCGAATTTAGTAAAAAAAATAAAGGTGGAAACTGGAGAATGTCTGTATGATTAACATAAGTCAAGTTATTTGACATACATATTAATAACTTTAACAAAGTTGCTCAAGAACTGTGCACCGTGCTCTGCGGGGGAACTGTGGTTTCTGATAATGAGAGGTGAAGGGAATTACTATCAGAAGGTCACTCAGCAGTAGGCTGAAGACTGAGAGGGAAGCAGATTTCAGTCAGTTCTACTCAGGCTTCAAACCTTGAATTTATACTTATTTCTATTCATTCTGATGAGAGATTAGTAAAATAGTTAACTTCAAGGATTATGTATGGAGACAACGGCACGTATACATGGAAGAAGAGGAGAACATTTGATTATGATTTTTAAATGAAAAGGTACTCAAAGCACATTGATAAGTAGCTGTAATGGAAATATATGTTAATCTGTATTAATCAAATGCTAATGAACACTCAGCTCCCATTATTCGGTTACCGCTAATGGCATTATGTACTACGCTAATTCATTCAGTGTCCTTTTAGAAAGTAAACCTTTTATGTCTTAGCTTTGGATAAACCAAAATACTACAGAACTGTACTTCATATCATAAACTGGAAATTAAGTCACACTTGTACGCTCCACAGGTCACTTTAAGGACATGTGCAGATGAAGTAACATTGTAGTTAAATTTATCGCTCTCATCCACCATAGCTCTGAGGAGTGTTTTGTTGCATTTTCCAGTCTCCACTCTTACAGCCTATATAGGAGGAAGCAGATGTAACAGCAATGGCAAAGGCTGGGTTAAGAAATGAAGTTAATAAAGGGGATAGATATGAAATGGACACATGAATGCACACACAAAACTGCAGTGAGTTACAATATGCATCAATCAACCGTAACATTAAAACCACTGACAGGTGAAGTGAATAACATTGATTATCTCATTACAATGTCATCTGTCAAGGGTGTCATTATATATTAGACAAGTGAACAGTCAGTTCTTTAAGGTGATATGTTGGCAGCAGGAAAAATGTGCAAGAATAAGGATCTGAGAGACTTTGACAAGGACGGCTAGACGACTGGGTCAGAGCATCTCCAAAACGGCAGGTCTTGTTGGGTGTTCCCAGTATGAAGTGGGCAGTAGCTACCAAAAGCAGCCCCAGTAAGGCCAACCTATGAACTGGTGGGAGCTTCATGGGCACCCAGAGGACACTAATGCGTGTGGAGAGCTAAGGCTAGCCCATCTGGTCCCGTCCCACAGGAGAGCTACTGAAAAGAAAATGCTGGCTATGGTAGAAACATGGCAGAGCACACAGCGCATCACAACTTGCTGTGTATGAGGCTGCGTGGCCACAGACCAGTAAGAGTCCTGTCCACCTCCGGAACCACCTATAATGAGCATGTAAGCATTAAAAATGGACAATGGAGCAATGGGGGAAGGTGGCCTGGTCTGATGAGTCACATTTTCTGTTACATCATGTGGACAGCTGGGTGTGTGTGCGTTATGCACCTGGGGAAGAGATGGCACCAGGATGCACTATGGGAAGAAGGCAAGCTTGCTGAGGCAGTGTGATACTCTGGACAATGTTCTGCTGGGAAACCTTGGGTCTTGACATTGATGTGGATGCTACTGTACCACCTACCTAAACATTGCTGCAGACCAAGTACACCCCTTCATAGCAACGATATACCCTGATGGCAGTGGCCTCTGTCAGCAGGTTTATGCGCCCTGCCACACTTCAAATTTTTTTCTGGAATGGTTTGAGGGAAAAAAAACTCAGGGTGTTGACATGGCCTCCAATGTCCCCAGATCTTAATCAGATCAAGCTTCTATGGGACAAACATTGAGGCCCAAGGAGAGCAAGAAGGTCTACAGCTAGGAATGGACAAAGGTGTTTTCCTCAAGTTTCTCATTTTAGCACTAAGCACTAGTGAGGGTTAAACCAACTGAGGTACTGTTTACTGAGAGTGTGGATGCCCATACCATGTTCTAAAACAGTGCCTCAAGGTGAAGTGTCAGCAAACAAGGGGGAACTTTCTAACCAGCTTATTAATATCAGCCTGAGGAAAAATAGATCATTGAGTCAGGTAACTGTTTACATTTTCTAAGCCTTCAGGAACTTTAAAGGAAAATTTCAAATGTTTTTTTTTAGCTGTGACCAAAAACGGACAGTGCAGAAAATTTGTTTGAAGACCAGTGGCTTAAAATTATTTACTGTGACACCACAGAAAGAATCTTAATTCAATATAACTGACTTTATTATGCACAATGATGCTGGTCCTTTAAATGTGACTCAGGGTGTGCGCCACACAAGCTGGTCAACCCACGGCTACGGATTATACAGACATCGATTTTTACTGCCTTATCGTGCTTCTTCTCAGAACACAAGGCAGTTCTAAAAAAACTGCCCCTAACCACACCCTCGTCACAAAAAAAAAAATATACCCTCCAAACCATGTTCCCTGGCTTTCCCCTTACCATCGCAAGACACGCATTGCCATGTGACAACACAGGTAACCTAAGGAAATCACGCATTTTGTAACACCGTTTTGTATTTTTTTTTTACCTGTCCTTCACCCATATCAAAGAGGCATGACTGACTCATACCAAGCAGTTTAGAATAAATCATAAACGAATAATGCAAAATAAAGAAGGGAACAAAGCCTTTCCATCACAGGGGACTTGCACACACACCACGCCAACTGCATGCCTTTGGACTGTGGGGGGGGGCTGACCTGGGAGCCACCTAGAGGAAGCTCTGTGAACTTCACATGCACAGAGCAGAGGCTAAATTCTAATGACTGACCCAGGGGTCGTGAGGTGCCAGTGCTGCCGATTGAACCACTGTGCCCGTCTGCCCACCCCCCACTGCTTTTCAGATGGCACATTTCTGGATAATAGCTTGCCAGTTCAAAAAAAACACCGCTTTCCCAGAATATTAGTTTTGTTTATATTTCTGCATTTATCTTGTTTTTCTCCCCCACAGACACATTTTAGAATGTGTCTACAATTCAAAATATAAAAATACACTCATTGGTAGTGGCATTAGTCTGACCTCTCATGTGGCTCTTCAGAAATAATTGGCTCATTGCAGGATGTTTTTAATAGGATGGCGGGCTTGTCTAGTCTGAATTCTAACTACTGGGAAACTGAAATTGAAAGGAGAAAAATTTTGCGTGGTTAAACTACGGCTGTGCTTCAGTAAATTTTTGAAACTGAAAAAAAAAACTCAGAAATGCTTTAATCTGTTAAAGTGTATACCTAAATGGAAAGTCAGTACATATTAAGTTTATCTCCTTGCATATAGGTGTCCTTTGTAATGTGACTGTGAGGAATCTGTTTGATCTGCAGAGGGATCGGCCATCTTGCCTGCTCCATTGAGGGAAGGCCTGTCCTACAAGGTCACATGCTGTGTTGGGTTACTGGGTCATGTGACTGGGTCACTGGGTCATGTGACTGGGTCACTGGGTCATGTGACTGGGTCACTGGGTCATGTGACTGTGAAGGAGATTGTGTTGCTTCCCTTGCTTCCCTATGCTGTCTCCTGATTTTTATCTACTTTCCATGACCCAACAACCATTTTTGATTGAGATTTGGGACTCGACGTCTTCAGATTGATCTGTCCTGAACATCAATCCTGGCATTCTCCTTTCAGTGCGTTCAGCTTACTTCCCTTCCCTGTTACATTCCATTCCAAAACTTAATCTATTTGTCTCACAGACAATAACCCTATTCCACAGGCAATAACCCAATTCAAGCCCATTTGAACAGTTGTGTACTTTTGGGGAGGTACAGTGGAGAGAATTTGCTGGCTTTGTTTGTTGTGACTGTTGCTTTGACAATAGTAGTCCTGAGAGTAACGGTAATGGGGTCAGAGGTGAGTGGGGGTTGCTGGGGGGGCCTGAAGCATAAAATCACATCTCCGGTCGGTCTGGTCAGGTGGAGCAGAAGAGGCTGAACAACATTTTAGAGAGAATACTAGTTTTATTAGACAACAATCATACATACAAGCATACACACAAGCAACTACCCGCACGATTTAAAAAATTCAATTCAACCTGTACTGAATTACTTTTTAAGCAATAAGAAATGTAAACGTGCCTATTTCTGGACTGTTGACAGGCTCGCGGTTTTGCTGTGACCTGTGACCCAGCTTTCTGGATGCTAAAGGTCACTACAAGAGGAGGTGGACAATGTAACAAATGCTTACATATGTACACAGCACACAATGGCATCTTTCTAAGTCCTACTTCTCCAGCAGCATATTGCTAAGCTTCATTTTAATTAGCAATGAATACCAGACACAACACCAAACGTGTCTTACTGCCATATATCAGTTTATGTTAAGTCACGAAAGGAAAAAGCTTCTTTTAATATGCTGTGCCCAAGACAAGTTGATGTGATAATTTGTCGTTCTCATGGCATGACCAGGTCTGAAAGTTATGACTACTGATATTAATAATGCTTTGATCTGCGAAGTGAAAGTCCCATGGCTTTAACGAAATAAACCAAAGAATACCTGGTGTTTAATCATCTTTGTTATATTTATAAATCACAAAAACAGAAATTTCGTAACATGTTTTAACATTTTTTAATGAATAAAAAAATCTCATGGACGCTGTGGTGGCTTACTGGCTTGCACTGAAACCTCCATGGTTGTAGGTCTGATTGCTACAGTTGCAAATATAGTCGTTATTTGAATGTAACAGCTTTGTAATATGTTATTAACTTTAATCCGTTAATTGGACTGATTGCAGGGTGGCACAGTGGACTGCACTGTTGCCTCACACGGGGATAAGGATCGAGTATATCCTCCACTGTACTGGGTGTATATTCTCTCTGTGTCGTGCTGGTTTCCTCTGGCTATTCTGGTTTCCCAGCTAACAGGGAATCTTCAGCCAAGGTTATATAAAGGTCTTCTTAAAGCTGCCAGGGAATGTTCACTTGTACTGTTCATGGAACCTTATTTCCACATTATTTCCACATTAGTGCCACTTGTTAATAGATGTGCGTTTTGTAGCAGCAAAACAGTCTCTGCCCTCAATGATCCATTAAGCCAGTTTTTCCCAATATGCTTCTCAGAGACCCCAAGACATTCCATTTTCTTGCCTCCTGCCAGCTCCCTGCCAGACAGACAACATTTTTGCTCCCTCCTCAGGAGCTGGGAGGGAGCAAAAACTTGGACTGTCTGAGGGTCGCTGAGGACCACACTGGTAATTTGTAGCACCTGTGCTGTGGGAGTATAACAGATGGGTTGTGTGCAGGGGGAGGGTGGGTATTTACTTTGGTCGAAATTATTATGCATGCAATTTCTGCTGCATTCACTCTGGC
>JAODUD010000107.1:10242133-10257377 GCA_026784285.1 Stomatorhinus walkeri
ATCCATCCATCCATCCATCCATCCATCCATCTCGGTGATGTAGTAGCCAGGATCCTGTCCCAGGCACAAAGCAGTGGTACACCCTAAGCAAATAAATACATTCTTGAAAATATTGTTCTGTTTTACTGATACCTTTTATCAAGCTAAACCTCATCAAACTTATTTTCGGTGTACCTCATATATGTAGTAGTCAAAAGCAGTCAGTGACAAGATGTTTACGCTAAATCTCAGGTGCAAGCATGTCACTTGTAAATGCAATGAATATCTGAAAGTCAGACAGATGCTGTGAAATGAATTTCTGTTTCACAGGGAATCTGCAAGAAGTATTTGCCATAAAATATCACACCTTGAAATAAAGTCATATTACATCAGAAAGCAGAATATTACGGTGTGTGTACAGATTTTATTTTATAAATTTTACAGATTTTACAGATAAGTATATATGTGTGCGTACAGATTTTACATTTTGCCATTTTTAAAAGAAATATTACTAAATAAGGACAGGCATGAAATATAGAGTTTGCAATGTGGCAGCTAGATATATATGGCATGGACGCTAAAGAGAGGCTAAAAAGACCTGGGTGTTGTTTGGTTAGGGTTAGAATGTTATAACATTATAATGGCTAAGATGCACGATGGAGGTGGTTTTAAATGTTATTTTATTGCTGGTGCAACACATGGCAGTTCCAGCATCTCAGCCTCCCTCCTGGGATTCTCATGCACTAAAGTGTTTGTAGTTTACAGGGGACGGTGAGATAAACAAGAAAACATCCAGCCAGCGAAAACACCTTGATAATGTCAGGGGCCAGAAAAGAATGGCCGGAGTTGTTTTAGCTAATAGGCCGCAAATGTAAAAATAATAGCTCAGTTCAGCTGTGGTGTGCAGAAAACATTAAAGTGGTTCTGTAGACAAAAGGTGGTTCTACCTGGTGCTACATGGAGCACCATATAAGTGGATATACTGTGTTACTATCAATTGATCCATCCATTCATTTTCTAATCATCGAACTGTTGATCTTGGTCGGAGTTGCTGGGGAGTCTGGAGCTCTGTGCCTGTGGAGGGCTTCTTTGTCAGATGGAATTAACTGACATCTAATGTCTGTTAGATTTTTATTTCACAACACTAGAATTACGAGAATATGCCCATAACTGTACTCAAGTACAGGTTGCTGAATTGTTATTACTACAAAATATTAGGTGGTTAAAAGTGTTTCTAACTCTCTAAATAAGATGGACGGCCAGTTGCATTTAAGCACCACATTTAGAGAGGTCTGGCATAATTCCATCAATGTGGAGCTCTAGATATTTAATTAGAGTTGCCAAATTGTTCACATGCTCGTGCCCTGCGATGTGTCTGCACCCCATCTTGGGTTATTCTTTGCCTTGTACCCGTAGTCTCCAGAATAGACGTTGGACCCCATAACCCTTAAAAGGACAAGCTGTTACAGAAAATGGATGGATAGAAGGTAGAGAGTGTAAATGAGCCTCAGCAGTGTCTATACTTAAATTTCCAGAAGATGCATGCTGCTTTCCTGATGGGTCAGTAACAGGTTGCTGGTTATGTCAGCTGATGAAACGTTACAAAGGAGTTACGGTTCCCCAAACGGCTGCAAAAGAACTGTCGAAAAATGTTAAAGATGTTAGTGGAGATGGTGTCCTCCTGTGGATCCACGTACCAATGCTGGAAACTGACCCCGACGTGTGAATATCCTCAGACAGAAATAATTATCATGTAGCCTATTGTCAGACATTAACAGTATTTCAATTAAGTGTATTTAAAATATATATTACTTATTTGTGAGTATTTTGCTGGACATAAAAAATCAGATGTAATTTGTAACAAAAATACTTAGAGAGATTGTGTTGTATGTAATTAAAATACTTAATCACTTAATGAACATTTAAATATATCCCAAGGAAAGATGTTGCTTTGGTCCAAATTGCTTTAAAGTTTAAAGTAAGTGAGCAGCGACATCTTAGTGGTTTGTCATATTTGGAACATTTAATTAGCAATAAATCAGGCTAGGGCTACCACTAATGACGACCTTTCTGTGGATTAATGTGCCGGCAATTTTACTAATTGGTCATTCAATCTAAACGATTTATTTTCCATCAGAAAATCAACTTGCCCATTTAAGTAGGCGATTACATAAGAGAAGGTGTGTGGTTGTACTCTAATACAGCGGAAATCATTTATAGTTATTACAGCTATAGCGATCAACCACTTATTTGGATCAAAAAGCTTAGGACAGAATCATTCCTATACAAATACCGTTTAAATAATTCGCTTATAGCAATCAAGTAGTCCACTTACAGTGTTCATTTTGGGTCTTTTTATACATGATAACATATGGAAGAAATTAAAACTGAGGTATTATTATTATTTTGTTTTACTTTGATCACCCTTCTTTGCATTGATGTAACCCATCTGTTTCTGGCTAGCTACCTGAATCTAATGTGGCATGCACAGAAAACATGATGGGGGAACAAGAAAGTGACTTTCTCTAAATGACGGTGCTGTAATTTGAAGCGCATCTGAAACAGGTCTACTGTATTTTGAAATCGATAATAAAAGTAAACAGCCACGCTGATTGTTCAGTTGCCTTATATTAATGTAATAAATATACAAATGTCAATTATATAGTAATCTGCCTGAGACATAAATAAGAAGAAAAATTGGTTATAATGATCATCTGTTTATAATGATCATTTTCACCAAGATAGATGTAATCACTATAAGCAGTTTCCACTGTAGGCCTGTTATCTAGTGCACATGACCGAATCACTGCCAGGATATGTTGGAGTACAACCGCATGACTTGGAGTATGTTATTGCTTTTATAAAACAGTTCACCCAGTAGCATTTATATAAAGTAAGAGTAATTAGATACAGCATATTTTGTTTAATTATTTGAACATTTACGGCCCTCTGCAAAAGGAAAAAAGAGTTCTCAAAATGTCAGCGAAAGTGGGACGGGCTATCGCATCCTAACCTTCAGCAAACCTATTCAGTCCATAACCAATATAGTTTTGTCTATTATCATCCGTGCCAGCAGTGAAACAACCAGCTGGCTTATTAGCCGAATAACTTTGCATTGTAAATTAAAACCATGCCGTAGATATAATAAAATATTGTGCCGCTCGAGTGGCGAAAAGATCAGCAAAGTTCAATTATTAACAGGATGTTTTATTGCACGGTCCTTAAAAGGACAGCGGTAAAATAATGAATGAGAATATACATTCTCTGCGGATAGAGGCAATAAACAATGTTTGAAAACATTTTTTTTTGGTTCGACAGCTTCTAAAAACAAAACAAAAAAAGTCCAACAAAACGGAATTCATATGAACCTTTACTTTACTCTCACTTCTGCCTACGTCCATTTTTGACACAGGTGGAAAGGCAAGCAGGTTCTCAAAAGGCACCAAGCCAGAACCAGCCCAGCACCAGCTCTGTGTTGGTGGAAATGAGGCATGTGTTTTTAGATACACCTATAAAGCGGAGTGATACAGCTGATGTGAAATGTCTGAGTCCGCACTCATAGAACATCTCTTGTCCAATCAAATTTCTTAGTTGGAACTAACTATTGTATAATTTAATTTTATTTACTCTCAACAAACTGTCATTGCAGAGCGTTACATAACAGATGACGGCTTTTCAACATTATTTTCGCTCATAACTGGATAAGCAGATTGTCTACATAAAATAGGAATGAGATGCTTGTTGTGACCCCCAAAAGTTAGTAATCTGTATAAATTCAGTTCTTATGCTTGTTATATTCGGTTAGGGGAGCATGCCATATGCAGTTTTGGGAAAGCATGGAAAGCGATAAGCCCTGAATTGGCGATGAAGAAATGGACATCTCAGTAGCGATAACAACTATTAAAAGCAGAGATACTGTGGTTAAACAAGGTAGCCTAGGAATAAGGCAAGATTTTAGCCTAAACATTCAATGAGCCTCAGTTCACAAACACTTATTCAACTGAAATTCTAAGCTAGCAAGGAGACAACTTTATGTCTTTAATAATGAGTGCGTTTAACAGCTAGAATGACAAAAGATATTTAAAAGCGTTTTTTTTCTGGCGGTCCATCATCCAGAATAGTGCCTGTGCCTAATTTGTTTTTCAGGTGCTTGTGCATAGCACTACCGCTGTGGTAAACCGTCGGAACTTTGCACAGTGTAAAACCGCCTTTTGTTTTGTGGTAATTTGAACTACCATCATAATTAAGTAGTGTTATTAGAGGAAAACATTTGTTGTAATGAGTTGAAGCGTACATCCTATTGAGCTCTCATTACATTCTCATTATGTTAGAAAACTAATTTTTCACAGAAAAAAAACACTATACCACATATAAATCACAAAATTATCATTCTGTTTTAATGTTAGGGCAAACTGTACATTTTGTAAATACTACACATTATTAGGGCTGTAATAGTACACATATTCATGCAGGTACTATTACTATTTTATATGTTTTTTTCTATTTTCAAATTAGAAATTACTTATATTTTAATTAAATATATTTTCTCGCACCGGTATTTTGTATTTTATTTTATTACACTTGAGGAGAAAGCATTTGTAACGAAATACATTTTGATGTATTTGTGTACATCTCTGCCTATTGTAATAAATAACTGACTCATTAATGTGTGCATTGATAAATTCTTTTCTGTTCTTAGTAATGTGTCATTCTCTGTAGAAGAATCAACAACTGGCCATGTTAGGCCACAAATCTTAAAACACATGGCATCGCCGTCACATATTCCCTTATTTGTCCTTTGAGAAAAATATATGCAAAGACACCGACAGACAGACAAACCTTCTGTATTCCCCAGTCACCTGCTTGGCCCTTCTGGCTTATAGTGAAAATAAAATGCTTATATGCATAAAAGAAATGCACTTAAAAAGCAAATTCTTCAGACTCAAGTCAGACTCATGCATAATATTTTCAGAGTATATGGTATTATAATAAAATTATACGCATGAATTGAATAACAAAGGAATGTATGTATTATTAATATTATGTATTAAGTGGTTTCTTCCATCTTTTTTGATTTACTAATCTCTAGCAGTGTGTAACATTCCTTTAATGATCCACCTCAAGAATATGTACATCTCTGCCTATTGTAATAAATAACTGACTCATTAATGTGTGCATTGATAAATTCTTTTCTGTTCTTAGTAATGTGTCATTCTCTGTAGAAGAATCAACAACTGGCCATGTTAGGCCACAAATCTTAAAACACATGGCATCGCCGTCACATATTCCCTTATTTGTCCTTTGAGAAAAATATATGCAAAGACACCGACAGACAGACAAACCTTCTGTATTCCCCAGTCACCTGCTTGGCCCTTCTGGCTTATAGTGAAAATAAAATGCTTATATGCATAAAAGAAATGCACTTAAAAAGCAAATTCTTCAGACTCAAGTCAGACTCATGCATAATATTTTCAGAGTATATGGTATTATAATAAAATTATACGCATGAATTGAATAACAAAGGAATGTATGTATTATTAATATTATGTATTAAGTGGTTTCTTCCATCTTTTTTGATTTACTAATCTCTAGCAGTGTGTAACATTCCTTTAATGATCCACCTCAAGAATATGTCGTATGTAAATGGCTAATTTGCTATTTGAAATGTCTATTGAATCATACACGAGTGACTTATTTTCTGATGTCCTCTCAGTCCTTTCCTTCATTGTCAATGTGCAGCCTTTTCTGAGGATGGTGGTAATGATAGTCGTAAGGTTATGAAGCCATTTCTCATTATGACTGAGCCAGTCCACGATAGATGGTTCATTCTGAAATCTGCATGTGCATTAGTAAAGTGTTTCTGACATTTGGCTGTGAAACTGGGCCAGATATTACTCCTTTTGGGCCAAAGGTACAATACACAGTATTGAACTGATACACAGAGGTCAGGTGATTCATTGTTTATTACTCTTGTTGCAACCCCCCAATGCAACACAAGCACGTTTGTCATTAGCTTGGGCCAGTCTTTTTAATGGCAAACCAAACAAGACCTGATTTAGCTTAGAATTTGTATCAGCCAGAATGTTGAATATTTTGCATAATTATTTAATCTCTGTTGGTTGCACACTAGCTCAGGGGCTCAAGCTCTTTCCTCACATTTAGGGCTGCGGATTTGAATCCGACCTCCTCAGGGATTACTTTCAGGTACTGTATGTGGTTTGTCCCCTGTAGTTTAAATACAATGCCAACCAAAAGTTTGGACACACCGGTCCATAGAAAGGTTTATTTATACTATTCTCTACATTTCAGAATAGTTGTAAAGACGTGAAAATGATAAAATAACAAACGGAATTTATTGCTAACTTTTGTCTGGTACTACATATGCTGCTTGGCTGTTATTGTATTACCGTGCAAGGTTGCCACGAGAAATTTTGGACCCCAGGAAAGCACGTCATATAATAATAATAATAATAATATAATAATCAATCCTTTATTTATCCCCATGGGGAAATTCCTTTTTATGCCTCCCTCAACTTGCTCTTTGTAGAGCAAGCTGTCCGCAACTTGTCCGCATTATGCCCCCAAACCAGACCAATGCAGTTCCAAATTTTTTAGAACCCCTGTCATTCAGGGGCCCTTGCAATCATCCTAACTTTCCTCCCCTTTACAGCATCCCTTGCCGTATTGTTTTATTTATAATCTATTTGAACTCTATATATCTATCTGAACTCGCTGAGAGGAGTGCTTGTTTTAAAAGTTAAAGTACCATAAGGATTTTTTATAGTATGTTAGTGCCATTTGTCGTTTGTTGTTACCTTTGGTGGCAAACCAGCACATGCACGTAATTTTTCCCTTTCGATGGCTTACTGCAAATTTCTCTCCTTCAAAACGCATATGTCAGCAACTGAGCAAGTCAAAACTTGGCAGATGCATTCTCATTTAAATCCCTAAATGTGTTTTAAATACTTGTCTTTTCGCCTACGGTTTTAACCAACATTCAGTTTTATATTCAAAACATGCCATGTGGAACTGGGACATTTAGCAAAAGTGCACGCTTCAATAAAAATCCAGTGACAAAATGACTTTGCTGTACTTATAATCACAATTATGAAAAAAAGATTACATTTGGTACATGTTAAATCCCGGTAGACTGATGAACCAGGCCCCAGTACTTCTGGCACATAAGCAGCTAACCAGCCTGCAGTGTCTAATGAATAGAGAGAGAAGTACGTCTGGAACAGATTGTCTAAATATAATTTTTCTTACTGCTTGTAATGCATTTTTAAAACTAGCACCAAGAACTACAACTACTGACTGTGGCCCACTTGTAAAGAAATGAAACAACAGAATATGTTTTTTTTTTTTTACAGAAAGAAATGATTGGGATTATCTGTTAATAGTAAACATGGAGGTAAGGTATTTCAAAACCCCGAGGCCCTGATGGTATGTGCTTGCTCTCTCACTGGATTTCTTAAGCCAGTGAGAACATTCACATAGCGAATACCTGGCGGATGGAAGCACACACACAACCCCAGGGGTCATTTTTAGAGGCAATGAATTCCCAAGTGTGCCCAAGCTGAATGAGGGTCACCACATTAATCCTGTTGGCCACTGCTGTATTCCCTAAACGAGGCGTCCATAATGTATCATTGACTAGGGAGTAATAATTAATTCTCTGTAAGTATCAAGAAGTCAACCAAAGGTCACCTTTAGCTTGCTTTTAATTACTCATTAGGTTGTGGCATTATGATCTTCTGGCATGGTATAAGTACTGGCATTCCTGCTATTGTGCGTATTACTGTATCAGGTTTCCCGTGGTTTCTGCACTCATCTTTTATCCCCGTCTCTGAATACTGAATGAATTTCTTTGCTTTTTTGTTTTAATCTACATTTTATGTTTTATACACAGTAACAGTGTTTACTAAAAGAGCAGAAAAGTAATAAAAGGTTAATTTGATTTTCTGATGCATAACAAATAAATGAATATGAATGATATCACGGTGTAAAGTGTGTCTACATAGAAAAAAATAAAATATTAGAAATGTTGAGTCAACTTCAAATATTTGAAATAATCAGTCATACAAATATTTGAAGTTCCCTTAATGATTTATTCAGTCTAACCTGTAAACATAAATAAGAAAGTTTTGTGTAAATGAAGAAACTAATCATTTGGAATGAGAATAAGCAATGAACAACAGCTTTGTTTTATTTTGTTGTTATTATTTTTTTCAGCGTACTCTTATGCAGTAGCGCACCTAGTTTACATTTGACTGAAGACAGTGTTCTCTGGAAGAGCTGCTGAAAACCACAGAGGTACCATCAGGCAGGCGGGAGGCCCGTAGAGATTTATCGAATGACACTGGATGCTGAGGACTTTATTCATCAGAGGCTGAAGTGCTGCCAGGCATTTGGCCGCAGGAACAAGTGACTCAAAGTGTAATAGATTCCTGAGGACTGAAAGGCCTCCTTAGTCATTTGGGTCCATAACTTATCATTTATCATTTGTGCTTGTTTATCTTTAATCTCTGGGGAATGAGAGCGGAGGAAGTTTTGTGTGATAATACTTATATTTAAAATGTATAGATTTAAAGCAGTCATAGTTTTAACTGATATTAATCTGACAGAGTATTGAGTTGCTTAGATATTTCATTAAAGAGCCTTAAGTTTGACAATAGACGCATTGCAATAAGTCTTATTTTCAAGTATTTTTTTTTGGGTTGAATTCTGATCACAATGCCTAACATGTGAAAAATCAAATAATAGTTACACCTAGCCAAACAATAGCTTTTATCCAGGTTCATGTGATAACAAAGTCTAACAAAGTCATTACAAGGTAATAATTCAGAAAAGACAGAATATTTCAAATAATGATTTGGTTATGTACTGTAGTTGTGTTTTGATCCATCCATATTTTTAAGTGAATAATTAATTCTGAATATTCTATTACTATGTATACTTACAATAATAATACACTATAAAAATCTTTTCATGATATTGAAATGTTCAGAATTCAAAATTTATAAAGATCAACTTATAAATTGTTTATTCATATAAAGTGCTTCATTTCCCAAATAGCTTTTTTTTTTTTTTTTACAGAATTAGAATTAGTGTCTTTTGTGATTGTAATGCAGATGTGCAATTAAAGTGAAATGCACTTGCTGCATGGAATTTCCATGAAAGTTCTTAGAGCACTTTTTTATAAACATAGACTTCCATAATTTTAATTAAAATTTTTCCTGGCTGATTACACTGCATTGTGTTGTCATCTCTTCATTTATTTGTTAATGTCGTGGACTGAAGAGCAGATAAAGTATGAACCATAGGGTCAATAGAAGCCCATGATTTCAAATTAGATATCCTATAATTTATTGTGGTCTGTTAATAATATGGACTGTACTGTTTTTGTTTAGCTAAACCCTGTATTTTCAGTCCGATAATATAGAATTTGTGCTTTGACGGGATGGGTTCTGTCTTTCTGCAGTCAGGTTGTGGGTTTTAATAAAGCCAGTAGTAGATTTGGACCTTCACAATACCCAGTACAGCAGTATTATTCAGTTGGTGTTTTTTTCATCTATAACTTCAGTTGTAGCCTGAGTTTTTTTCTGTTTGCTGTAGATGTTGGAGACATATCAAAATGCTTCGAGGTTTCGGCACAAAATAAGATTACTTGTTTAGAATTGTAACATAAATGTTGGTAACCTCTAAATATGCTGCAGGATTATGTAAACAGCACAATCTTCAGTGAGCAGTACATTTGGACAGATATTATGCTACTCACCAGTGCTCTGTGTGATTTATAAGTTGCAGACTATATGTGTATATACTGTATGAATGACGCAGTGAAAATTAAATTGTTTTAAGATTCGAAGTGAAATCATAAATTTCAAACATTAAGAATAATGAGGCCAGATTGTACTTTACCGATATGCTAAGAGATGTATGATATCTCAGTACAACAGAGGGCACAGCATCACACTTTGCTAAGCCAGATCTATTCCCAAGAGTCACTGTGATTTCCTCTTCAAAATATTTAATGTGAATTGCTTCAGTTCCCAGCTGTACAGGATAGTAAGTGTTTGCATGGGCATTACCGTATCATTTGGATAATGATATTCTGTATACAGTGACTTGGGGGACGTTCTCTCTACTGCAACCACAGAAGGAGTTTTGTCCTCTGTGCCATCTTCCTTTTTTCACTGATCTCACTAGTAACATTCAGCTAAATAAAGGCCGGGTAGTCGCTTTGATCCATGCATGTGAAAGACGTGATCATCTTCACTTAAACGTCTGCTTCAGGAGGCAATATTTTTATATTGATAAGAATATCAAACGCTTCAGCGTGATTCAAATTTGATTTGCTTGCACACAGATACGAGAAATAACGAGGAGGACCTAAGAGATTTCTTCATCGGCTTGCATTTATATTTTAATATATTTCTAGTATTGCATTTTATTTTGTTTCCCTCTCTTTCCTTGCATTTCACAAATGAGGCATGACTTTACAAATACACATTTCATTCAGCTGCAGAAAGTGGGATATAGACCACGGCACGTTGTCCATTAAAGAGATATTCATCCTAAAATATGGTCACAGTTTGCACATGTCCGGCTCTTGTGACTGCACGAGAACACCTCTTGGATACAGAACACAGCGTACAGTGTTTGGTGGAAATTGCCGTATGTGTGGGAAAAAAAAGGGAAGATCTAATTTCACGAGGCATAAACATTTCTCCAAATTGCGAGATACAAACGGCTGACCAGCATGTTTGTGAAGAGCCTTTATCAGTCAACATGAAGCTTGGGATCTGGGCACTGCACCTGGCCTCACGTCTGGCATGCCAGAGGAAACACTCTGCTGAAATGTGACGCATTGTGAAGCAGTCTGACAGCAATCTCATGCATATAACGGCCTCAAACATCACTGATGTATTGGCGATGATTTTTGAACGAATCAGGCAAATGGGAAGAACAGAAGGTAGCTGGTTAAGCCAGGAAAACAAATATTTTATCAAAACCTAGTGGGTACATTCTGAAGTGCAGCAATGATGGGGCGATTAGCTCCTATATTGCAGATTACTTTGTAAATACAGGATAATGAACTGGGAGTAACAGGACAATGGCTAAAATTCCAGAACTCCCAGCTTACATAGTATTCCTAATAAATACTTTTTATTTTTACTCAATTCACAGAAATACCTTGTAGATTATCCGCCCTCCCTTAAAGTTTCTGGTTCCATTAGTCCTGCAGAACCTACATCTGTTTGTCTTGACACGTAGTCAAAGTACAAAACAATGATTTTCATTCAGTGGAAACCAAAGAGTAACTGAGACCAAAAAAATTCAATGCATATTTTTGAATCATTTCTTCATTTTTCACCAAACACTTCTGCAGCTTAATAAGAATAGCTGATGATTGATGGTGATTGATGGTTTGTCAGGCATTATGGCTGGTCTGACCACGATTCAGCCTCTTTTCTTGCTTCTTCCCATTTTATTCCTTATCTGCCTCTCCACTGCCTCACATCTTCCTACTTGTCCACCCTCTCTGTCACTTATCTGGTGACATTTCATCTATTGTCTCAGAAAAGACTGACATTGCAGCCCATTTCTGCATTGTTGAGGACTGTGACTGACTTAGCTCAGTTCCTCGAAAATACAATCTGTGGTCAAAATTATTGGCAACCGTGGATTTTCTTCTGAAATAGCCCACATATTGATCAGACTTTCAGGTTCCAAGATATTGCAGAACCTTTTTGATTGTGATCTTACTATATCCTTTTACATCAGAAAATAAAAAGAAATCGCAAAAAAGAAATTCTTGACACCCTGCAACCCAAACGCAAACAATGACTTTCCTGCTCCTCTGTACTGAAAACCCATCATTCTGCCACAGCCTGCTGTGCTTCTCTCAGATTTCAGTGGTGCCCACTCCTCACTGTCCTTTTTAATCTAGTTATAGGTTTTCAATGGGAATTACATCTGGATTCTTTTATTGACATGTTTGAACATTCCAGTGTTTAAATATTCCCTAGTATTTTTTTATCATCATCATGTTGGATGACCCATAACCTCAGATGGAGACCAAGCTTTTTGACGCTGGTTTTGATTCTCCTGATGTCGTGTTTTACATACACCCAAGACACTCTGCTGTTTTGTAGGATTCTTGCTTTTTGTAAACATAGACATGCCATACTTTACCCAAAAGCTCTGATTTGGTCTCATCCACCAGGAAGATTTTGGCATGCTCATATGTTTTCTGGTAAACTGTGATGCAGTCGTCCTTGGTCACCTACCATGTCACCTTCTTTCTCTGAGTTGGTGACTTATAGTGACACTTTACTTGAGGGTGCACAAATAATATAGTAGTACACTCTGAAAGAATCAAAAACTAAGTGGTAATTTCATACTAATCCAATGTTCATTCATCATTAATCAGTCATTAAGGTTCAAGTATTTCATATGCGATGTGTTCATTATTGTACTTTGTGAACGGAGGTGACTTAGAATCTGCTTGGTACTTTAATAGAGGGGTCTTTACTGCATCAAAGCATATCTAGTCTCTCCTCACAGAAGTATCTGCTAGAGGAGACTCTTCCATGGGCTCAAGCTGTAGACCCAAAGATCACACCTATAAGACGCTTTATACGGATGCCAGAGCAGCTGCATTGGGCACTTCTCACTGGGCTGAGTAATGGCATTAGAAATAATTCACTTTTACCTACCATATTGTCATCATGTTGATCGAAAATGAGTATCAGTTTTGGTCATCTAATAATGGTTAACATTATATAATAATGTTATTAATGTAATAATGGTTTAAATATTAACGACTAGCTTTACAATGTTTATAAAAAGAGTCCCTTCAAGGCCGCCAATACTGAAGCCCTCATTTCCAAACCACTCAAAACGTATTTAAAGAACTGAATCCCGGAAATATACTGCAGCACTTCAAAATGCTAATTAACGGTAGAAGTAGTGTCACGAGTTATCTAATGTTATTTAATTGTAATTTAATTATGGAAAGTAAAGGGGGAGTGAGAGGCAAAATGTATGTCTGTCCTCATTAACAGTGAATTAGAGCTTTGATCTGCAGATCTGCGTTCCCACAGGAATCCCGGGGTGCACTCAGAAATGATGCAGGAGGACTGCGTGGGAGAACATAAATAAAAGTATGTTTCATCAAGACTCCATAATTAAAATATTCAGCCTTTACAATTGTTTATAAATAAACAGTAAGGGTGGTAATGGCTGTGATGCTAAACCCAGCCCTAATGCTGAATGGAGTGGAATATGAGATTGGTAAGAGGTTCACTTGCAAAATGCTCTATTTTCAAAAAATGAAGGAAGTGCTTTAAATCAAGGTTGAGTGCTTTGTTCCAGGAACTCCTAGTTGGGTCTGTACCCCCCCCCCCCCCAGAGAAAGCACTGCTAGCGGCTCCATTTGTTCTTTCGCTCTCCCTGCAGACTTACTTTTGAGTGCAGACCAACGGCCTCAAAGAGGATAAAGCTGGTGGTTTTATTAGCTGCCAGCAGCGGGCATTTGGGGTTGCCATGCAGTGATGCCCATCACTGCCGTCTGTTCCTGGCACAGCTCTGACACCCTGCTGTCATACCGTCAGTCTATCCCAAACCCTACGACGATACTGATCCTGTCACCAGTCTCTAACCCTAATGCAGCACCAATATCAAAGCAAACCATATCCCAGCGGCAAACCTATACACAATCCCAACCCTAATACCGAACCATAACCCTAAATACCAACCTTAACTCTAACTCAGTGTAATGACTTCGGCCATCATCCTAATGGTCCTCCTAACGTTGACCATGCAGTGATCTAATGGAATAAATCATTAGTGAAACATGATTTCTTTTGGCAGAACTTTTAGCTTTGGGAAAGTCTAATATCTGTATGATAGATATGAGGTTCATTACCGGGAAACACCACAGGTGGCAGTGTTGTATAAGTCCCAGACACCGAAGAACTAATCGTTGAACAGCATGGTCAAAAACTGTATATTTTTCTTTGATATATCTATAGTATATAATATATTATATATTCTGTATGTATTACAACAGGCAGTTATATGCGTGAGTAACATTCTTCTGTATAAAATGTTACCCGACATGTCATGATCATGCATTTAAACTGTTCCAAGCCATCCTCGTTAGTATTACCTTTTAAATCCTGTCATTTTAACTTCTGATTCGTTTCAGCCCTCTGCATTGGCCAAGCGAATTGCTCTTCTTTTTCTGTTATATAATTTGTCATGCTGTGATCACGCTGTGTGTCATGCGCTTTGAAGAGAAACCCCGTTGTTTGCTACATTTATTTAGGTATGTTTATTTTTGCCAACCTATAGGAGCTTCAACTGAAGAAGCAGATTAAGAACGGCTTGTCTACAGTTAATAGAAATGTGTGTGACTTGGTCTGAGGCTCCTTGATACTGTCAGCTTTTCATTAGGGGATGTATTTAAATGGAGCTGTTTAAATCTTCCACAGTGGCCCCAGATACAGTATAGGTCTTGGCAGCGCTGACGCCCGGCTCGGCAGGAGAGACTTGGCTTCCGTTGAACCCTTCAGAACAGTGCACCGCTATCCTTCTCACCGGTACAGGGATCCATTAAATGTGACATGTTCACAGCAGACCAGCAATGTGTTTCTTTGCTCCGTGGTAAAACAGTTTGTCGTGAGAAGCTGTTGCCATCTGAGCTGGCAGCACTGCAGTGGTGGGAATCCGGCCTGCTCACAGTGTGACAGGTCATTGTCACAATCGGATTGGCTGTCCCCACGAGTGACGTGCAGGCTGCACATGCAGACTGGGCCATCGCTCTTCACCACCCCTGGTCCAGCTGCATTTTTAAATAAAGAAGATTCAAAAGGTCTCCCTTTTCCCCTCTCATTTAGCTTAATGCCGCCACATGTGCTGCTTGTTTTGATGGTCTGGAAGTAGGTTGTTTAGTTGGTTTTCTAGAAGTTTTTCAGATAACCATGGTGGATGGTTAAATTGCGTCTGATGGCTCACCCGATGACAGTAGCGTGTAACTTGGGCTCTTTGAAACAAACAGGCAATTTAAAGATGACAAACAGGGCATGAGTGCCTTAATCTTAGTGCTGATATAAGAATTTTCTTAGCAGGAACACAAATATGTTTTGCCTATGGAAGGAAAAAAAGAACATATATACAGTATATACACTCACCTAAAGGATTATTAGGAACACCATACTAATACGGTGTTTGACCCCCTTTTGCCTTCAGAACTGCC
>JAODUD010000107.1:10279563-10299993 GCA_026784285.1 Stomatorhinus walkeri
CTGGATGCTGCCTCCTGTCCCTACGCTCCTGGAATGCACACACCTCTCCAAATGTGCCAAAGTTGCAGTATATCAAAACTTTGGTCCATGAGGTTGGTGATAGTTGACGCTACAGATTCATTTACATATAGGTCTAATTTATCTTCCCCCAAGAAATACCCTGGAATAGTCCTTTAATAGTCATTAAAGAAGCAAACAGGATATCCTCTTATGTTATGAATGAATGAATGAATGAATGAATGAAAGTTACATTTCTACAGCACTTTTCAAGACACTGAAAGCGCTTTACAGTACTGCAGCGTTTCTTTCGCCTCTTGTACCATTGCTCCTCCTGATATCAGTGACATGCACACATATTGGTGCATGCAGTTGTTTTATAGAACAAATAAAAAAAAATGGCAATACTTCAATCTGAGGAGGCTGGTTCCTGCACCCAATTGGGAAAAATCACATTTGCGGTTAGACAATTCAATTTGTTCATTTTCTATTTTATTTTTAGGTTCTCCATAGTTCTGATTAATGGTGTATTTTGAAACATTCCTGCAGTGTTATATTTATAAAGAACACTTTCTCTCATGGCGCAGTCAAGCAGTTGCATCGAGGGAATAATCAATCGTCCAGCCATCAATGTCAACCAATCAGGTGTTCTGGCGCATTTTAAGGTCGCTCTGAAGAAGCTCTTAAGAGATTGTTTGGGAAACAGCCATAGGAAATGTAATACCTTTCATAAGATATACCTTTAGAGCCTTCATAAGATGTTAAGAGTCATCGTTATTGCGAAATCCACCCCTGGACTATCCAATCTATACAGTTTAATCCCAAATAACTAATATGGAATAAATGGGACAGAAGAGTCAAATCAAAGAAAACTATAAGAACCTGCATTCCTGGGAATTGCTGCAAAAGATGAGGGGCCTGTATCACACAGCTGGATTTCTTAATTAGCCCGAATAACTCATTGGATTTAAGGTGCACCAGTTTAAATGTACTTTATCTGCGTTGATTTACATCAGCCTAGGCTACCTTAAATCTTTGTGATACAGACCCCAATTATGATATGCCAGGGGCTGAAACTTGTTGCTATGGAGTAAAGTGGTGGCTATTGTGAGAGGAATCCAAGATTTAGAATTAACCTTCAATTTGCCTAATCACTGCTTTAGTGCTCGTTTTTGTATATTGTAATGTACCTTTCATTGTAATCTATTTATAGTAAGAAATGAGAACAAACTGGTTTTTAGCATATGTACTCAGACTTTGCTTGCCACTGTATATTCTGCTAATGAAAATGTTCCTGGATTAAGCTCATGAATTGTCCTTATTGCATTCTCCATCTCCAGCATCAGTCACATAATTCTGAAAGCTGCATCAGCCTTGATACTGTGAAAACATAGACCAAACTCTACCTGAGGTACCCCATAGTTAGAGATTTTAAAGATCAGTAATTTGAAGTTTGAAAATACTGCATACATGGACTAATATTTAGTTGTATAACTGAGATGTTCGGGTATACAGAGCTGTACAAAGATAATGTTTAAATGATCTTCCTGTTGGTGTAATATTATTATTATGTCTGTAAATGTTTGATAAAGTAACCATATCAAAACCACTCATAAATCACTCCAGTATTTGTAGCAACCATCCAATACACCCATGTGACTCAACCATTAGTGGTATGGCTATACCTCATTGACTTTTCAAAACTAGTTTAATTAATCAATAAATCAATTAAGTAATCAATCAATCAATCAATCAATCAACCAATTAAGTAATTAATTAATTGATTGATTAATTAATGCATTAAGTATTAAATATATCACTATTTAGAGGAAGTACCACTGTAAATAAAATAAAGCTGCAACACATCTGCTGATATTTATCAGAAATTGCTCAGGTTCTTTCTGTTCACTGACATTTTTTGTGTTATTAAACATTACTATTGCATTTCGACAGTTGAGTGATACACTGGGCAAAACTGGAAGCACAACATCTGCTGTGGATTTGGTAATTGACCATTGACTATGGCTATGCTTGTTCAATCAGTTACTGGGCATGTAATTTCCAGTGCACCTTTTGCCTTATTTAGGAATAAGATAATAGGAACAGGGTCTAACAGGGCAATGTTTTCATAAAACTCACTGAAATGGCAAGTTGCTGTGGATAAATGCAGGAGTTAAGCAATAAAATAATAATGAAAATAATAAACCAAAATTCCAGACATAAATGGGCAAGGGTTATTTTTCTATGCAATTAATAACCATGTATCTTATGTAATGCAGGTGACAGGTGATATGAGGGACTACTGCACTGATAAATGCATGGTTATAGTTTAATGAAAAAGGCTAATCTTTAATCTCTTATGAGTGATTATATTTTTCACAGTTTTTTGCATTAAAAAACTTCTTTGGGTGAAAACAACACAGTGCCAAGCCTTCAAGACACATTCACTGTTCCTACTTGCATGCAAATTTTCTGGCATTAAACCACTGGCTATCATTTTTAATACTGGAATGGTCCCTTTCAGCTGTTATTTCTGTGGATTTTACACAGATGACATTAGTGTGAGTTGGCGACGGGTGATCTTATGACATTCAGTAGGCTCAGCCTCAAGTGAGTGACTCCTCAGATAATAATGGCCAGCTGGTCCCATTATGTGGGTATGTTAAAACGGTCCAACTGCCTAAAACCAAGAGATCAGAGAAGAGAGAGACCTTTGGGGGAAGCTGCAGGACTTCTGTGCTTGTTTTCTTAAAGGGCCTTGCTTGTGTTTTTCATAGTCTTTGTTAAATAAAGTCCTTTAATTGCAAATCATGTTGCCCCAAGACTTGGAGCAGCCTATTCTTCAGGCCCCTCAGCCCACCGCTAGCTAGCCAAGTGCTGTGTCGATTAAACTTGCGCATAATATAGGACACTGTGCATTTCAGTGCATATATTCAGCATCTGCTTACATGTTGAAGTTGTGCTAGGAAGAACATATTGACACTGACCAGCAGGCCAGCCATTGCTTCTGGCTGAGCACTTTGACACAAACTTTGGCAAAGCCGGAGATCTGTAACCCAATACACAAATCAGCAGATTGCATCGGCTTTCTAGTGAGCAGTATACCCCAGTATGTTCTTGGCTCTGGTGGCTTCTACCCAAACCTGCCTGTCATTGCTGGACCCCCAGGGAAGCTGGGGGGGGGGTGTTACACTATGAGGTTTAATGGGGATAAACATGTAATGTTCTGCTTACATTTACGACAGTCTATTAAGTATCAAAATTAAAATTAAAAATGAAATAAAAAATGAAAAATAGCATTCATCACCAGAATTGCACCTAAATGTAAATATTAACAGTCTCCATGACTGTCATGTGCTTAGGGATTATAAAGTAACAAATAATTTCCTAAATATTTTAATGTTTGACCAGTGGACCATGGCTATTGTGTAACTCTATGTGTGAAACTGGGAATATAATAATGTTACGGCACATTGAGGGCAGGCCTGCTGCGTTTATTTGTAATGCAACTGTCTGCATGTAGATTATTCCCGTGGCTGAATGCACAGGTAAGGGTCACATCTTCTTGGAGTTTCTGCCTATCTTTGCCCCTCACTGATGATTCGGCCTCCTGAATCATTCCCTGCAGCCAGGGCAATGGTCTCCTCTGCCAGCCCTGCTGCTGATGAAGGACCTTGTCTTTCTGTGCTCTTTCTTCCTCACCTCTGCAAGTGTTTCCTCAATTACCGTCTGGACGAGGAAAAATCCTTAAAATTCCAGAAGCCTCCACCTTACTTCATCAAATGGAGCCCTACATTGTTCTCCTATTATATACTAAGTAGATGTTTCCACAAAGCTTTGGCCACTCACCTCTTCTGGGTAACGGGGGCCCAGCCCCCCTCCCCCAGCTACCAGCTCTGATCTTCCTCTCATCCTTCGGGAGTTAATGTGACGGTTAGCTTAATAATTGTAACTTATCTTATTTGTTGCAGACCATATTCCGATTTTCAGGTGGTGATGATATCTGCTGGCTAAGGACTGCTGTCACTGTCCAGCCATTTCCTGGAGCCAGCATTGTTCCCAGTTCCCTCAAGATGCTGCCCAGTGCAGTCTTCCTTGCTTGGCAAAGTTAAACTGCTGTATGCGAGGGAATTGGTGGTCTTTGTTTGCCTTTACTCTGCAAGTCTCCATGACCTCCACCAGTCTATGCAGGACCTGGTCACCCATAGACCCCAAAAGCCATTGCGCAGTCACATGTGATCTTCGCAGCTCTTCCCAGCGGAGTTCTTCCAAATATCTCTTGGTGCCTCAGCCTGGCAACAGCCTGGTTAACCAGATATTCTATTTCCCATGCACGACCTGAATCAAAATGTACATTAACCAGGCCATACAAACTGGTGTATGCCTATGGCCTACTCACTGGGGGCTTTGGGTGGGGATGCTGTAAAGTGCCTTGAGATGATGTGAAGTCATGAAAATGCGCTATACAAAAATAAATTTGTTGTTTGTTGTTGTTGTTGGTGTGTTGATCCCTGTTACTCGGATACAAGTCTTCCAGACTTCCTCCTGCTTGTAGCTTAACTGTACTGGGCTCTTACTGAAGAATATTCACAAGAAAGGCTCAGAGACAAGCTTTGCTATTCCCTGATGCAAAGTAACAGGTGTCGAACATCTCAACATCATTAGTATTTTGAAAAGTTGTGAATATTTTGTAATTGGGAGAAGTTTCCATCCTAAGAGTCACAAAGCATGGTGCAGAGGACACCCCCAGTCGGGATGCCTGCCCGACTTTTAGGTAACACTTTACTTAAAGCTGTTGTCTATAATGCATTATAGATATCTTCATAATGCATTATAATGGTTTGTATAAGAATTATAAATGTATTGCAGCATATTTTATTGATAGTTATAAAGCATTATAATGTAGATTATAATACTTTATAAGCTCCAATGAAGCTCTTATCTATAATGTACTATATATACCTTCAAAATGCATTATTATGGCTAGTATAAGACTTATGGATACTTTGTACTGCATTATAAATGTATCTATAGTGAATTATAAATGAGAGCTTCATAAAGCATTCATAATGCATAATAAACATGGCTATAATGTGTTATGCCTTTTTATAAATACCTATAGCCATGTTCGTAATGCTATTTGAATGCGCTAAAATGTGTTAAGAATATGTTCATAGATTCTTATAGACATGTTATTCAGAGAAAGCGTTATTGATTTTTTTTTTTCCTGTGGAGAAACAAAGGTTGTTTAATCTAAACAGTGTGTCATGTATCATAATTTAATCAAAATGATTCATAATAAGTTCTTATTTTGAGTTAAAGTCCTGATACAACAATCATATGCTGATGGTTTTCTAATGCATATGCAAAGCATCAGAAGGTGTACGTTCTGTCACCTAGCAGGTGTTAATTATACCAGACTTAACACCCTTAAATCTGGGGCCACTCCCCGTTACTTTTTTTCCCTCAAATTTATGCATTTAATATCCTAATTAGACAAGCTGTATAAATAATGTATAAACACTGTAAAGCATTTTTGGGAACTTTTATTTTGGCAGTGATTTCAGCTGATTGGTTTTGAATAAACCATCTGTTCTGGTATAACGAAAGCTGACATTGACATTTTTTCTGCTCGTTTTTCTGCTTGATGTCCAGTGACCACAGGAGGGGGGGGGGTGGGGGGGTTAAGCGCAATGCTGTGGTTGTCCATTTCAAGAGCATAAATTACTCCAGTGAGTCAATAGTAATCACGCATTTGTTAATTTACTGAACGTGCCGTAATATGACAAAACACAGCTCATACTGGTCAGTGCTTGTTTCACAGTGACGTTGCGGGGCACTGGTCATGGCTACTACTGGCATCGAAAGAATGACGGTTTGTAGGTGAGAAGAAAGAGACCGACCTCTGGCTCTGAAGTGTCCGTGATTTGGGCTCCTATTTCGTGACTCCGCACTATGAAATTAAACTTAGTAATACTTTTAAAATTGATGATCTAAATGCAAATAACACATGCACATGCCTCTCAATGTGCTAAAGAGTATATTCTTATTATGAAAAAATGCAGGCAGCATGAAATTGATTTTGTAAAAATAATTATGTTTTAATTAACAGGAACAGCTGCAGCCATATTCAGTCCTTACTTTTATTCCTTAATCAGAAGTGTGTGCCACCATAATTAACTAAGTTATTTTCCTGCATTAATTGATTTAAAATATTTTTCTGGCTTGGATTGGTAATTGATTTTCTGCATCTCCAGAGGGTGGAAAGGAAAGGCAAGAGAGAGGTGTGAGTAAAAAAAAAAGGTGAGGCTGTGACAGGCGAGGGGGCCATTGGTCACAGGGAGGACCGATACGGCACGGCTATTAAACTGGTTTAAACAAAAGGGCAGAAAGAGAGGCGCACATGCAAAATATAGGGGAAGTTTTTCACTTCTGCGCCCCTACGCCCATTTTCTGTGTGGTTTCTTCTCTCTACATCAAATGTGCTCATTGGCTCACATATTGACTTGCAGTGCCCTGATTGGGTGCAAGCTCTATAATTGCTCTCATGGGTAATGTAGTCCTCGCCTTATGATTTTCGACTTCAGCAAGCTAAAAGCTCTATGACTTTTGACCCTAGCAAGCTGCCAGTATTTCTGTGTTCTTTTTCTGAGGCTGGGTGTCGTCAGCCAATAATAGATTCTGGCATTTGTTGAAGCTTCAGATAATTTTCACTGGGGATGATTTACTGAAAATGTAGAGTGAATTACAATGCTCACCCACAGAAATATTGATTGAGAATATTGACTCACTGTCAACATAGAAAAGTGTTAACCTGAGCAAACAAACATAGGTTGCAGAAGTGGAAATCGAGCCCAGGCTCCTGTGCGCTTTGGAAAGTCTTAGCTCCAAGCTCCGTTAGCTGCTATGATTCTCATACATCTCAATCTACTTCTCTATAAAAAACAGACGCACTACCTCTTGACACTTGATTCCTTTCTTACTTCAGCACCAAAACTTTGTGAAATCCCTCTGCTGTAGCACCAAAATATGGGTAACTACATCCTTTTCTCTCAAACATTCACTCGGTCAATCACTGCACATATGTTGTGCATCATTTTATTCTTGTTTTTATTCTCACAGAAAGCCCGCACTCCACCTCAGGTGAGTGCGCACATTGCTGATCAGAAAACACAATTGCAAACTAACCCCCCTGATCACTATTATGGGCAATTTTAATCACATCAGCATAGAAATCAAGTTCCCGAAACGTAAGCAGCTGGTTAATTGCTGAACTAGAGAAGTGAAAAAAAAACAAGAAACAATACCTACAGAGGTATGGGAATATGCAACCATGCAGTTATTAGGCACATACAAGCAGAAGCTGAAATTAGCTAAACAGATCAGGAGAATAGTTTATGAATAGGGGAGAAATATTTATTCAATGAAGTGGAATGTTACCAAAGTCGCATGTGATAAAAATGTATCAGTAACAAGATACTGTTAGCTCTTCAGCCATTTCTGTTTGTCCATCAAAATCACTGGGAAGTGCAACAAAGGAGTAAGCTGATAGGACAGCTACTGATGGGCCAGAAACAAACTCCTCAGTCCACTAAAGACAGCCGAAAAACTAGAGAAAAAGCAACAGGAGCAATACTGTGCTTTGTTACCAGCAGGTGCTTCAGTGCATGGAAGGGTGTGGAAAGCCCTTGTGGAAATGTGGCTCTGTCTCTGTTGAAAAAGTTCAGTGACTCTTATCATGAATCATGTGGGACCTTCACCTACCAGGACTCCCAGGTACTTCGTAAATGTACATATGTATCAAATTGCTAGTCCCCTATCAAATAGCTAGACCTTTAAGATCATTTGATCAGTGTTTAGTTGCCGTTCCAAAGTCCAACTTAAATCCAAGGGTCATTATCATTTTCTGGAATGGCTCCTGGACTTTGGAACAGCTTAACCTCCATGCATTAGATCAACAGACTTGGCAGCATTTAAAAGTCTAGTTTAAAAGACTCTTTTATCACTCAGCCTTTGTAAATGTAAATGTATCTTAATTCGGTTTTTTAGCGTTTTAGATTTTTTTTCTTTAATTTAAATTTTTTATGTATATTTCACAGTTTTATCTTTTCATCTTATTTTATTTCATGTTATTTCATTTATGTCTATCATTTTATTCCTCTGTTAAGTTTATACTCCTTGGCTTTAAAAATGCTATACAAATTAAGTTATCATTATTGTTATCATTATTATTTTTGTTATTGAGGAACAGATAGTCTATCTGTACAAACAGACTTCACCCTGGAGCCAGATCTGCGGGGAGGCGGCAGACCTGTGTCCCTGAAGGTGAGCATCTGGTGACTGGGCCCCTACCCATGCAGTCCCTCCCCCCCCCCTATAGGCCCACAACCTGCACGGGGAGCCATGCGGGTCAGGTGTGATGTAGATCAGGAGGCTGTTGAAGGCAGGGGTCTTGTCGGATCGATCATTGGCTCCCTAATCTAGCTCTAGCAACATCGAATATAACCTCTCTGGGAAAGGAGTCTGACTTAGTGTGGGAGATAGAGGGATACGGACTGGCTCACCTCATTATTCTACTGGGGGACTTTAATAATCAAGTGGGTAACAACAGTGAAATATGGAAGATTGTGAATGGGAGGAATGACCTGGTCAATTTGAACTCGAGTGATGCCCTGTCATTGGACTCCTATGCCAACCACAGTCACGCCTGGCACCAGAGCACCCTAGGCTTTGATGATTGATTTGAAATCATATCATTGGACCTGCATCTGCATGGTTTGGACACTCGGGTGAAGATAGAGAGGCTGAGCTGTCAACTGATCACCACCTGGTAGAGATGGCAGGGAAGAATCCCAGATAGACCTGGTAGACCCAAAAGCATACTGAGAGTATGCTGGGAACATCTGGTGGACAGGGATCTTCAACTCACACCTCCAACCGAATTTCTCTGGATTCCTGAGGAAGGTTGGGGACATTGAGCTTGAATGGGCCACGTTCCGGACCTCCATTGCTGAGGTGGCTGTGCAGAGCTGTGATTGCTAGTAGCTGTTGCGGTGGCAATCCCCAACCTCGGTGATGGACAGCGGCAGTAATGGGAGCTGTGTGGCTTAAGAAGGAGGCTTTCCGAACCTGCTTAGCTTGTGGGATTCCTGAAACAGCTGATAGGCCCCGTCAAGCTAAGTGCGATGTGCCTTTGGCAGGTGCTGAAGCAAAAACGTGGTCGCTGCAGTTTGGGAAGGCTATGGAAAATGACTTTCATTTGGCCTCAAATAGATTCTGAAAAATCATCAGGTGAGTCCGGAGAGGGACGCAGGGTTTTATCCATGATATTTACAGCAGGGATGTGGCCCTGCTGACCTCAAAAAGGATATAGTCAGGCAGTAGACTTCAAGGACCTTGTGAATCTCACAGATATACCTTCCTTGGAGGAGGTAGAGCTGGAAGACTCAAAGGAGAGCTTACTTAACACTAGGGCTGAAGTCACTGAAGTACTCAAAAACTCGATGGTAAGGCTTCCGGGGTGGATGAGATTCGCCCTGAGTTCTTGAAAGCTCTTGTTATTGTTGGCTGTTTTGCCTGACACGTCTCATCAACATTGCATAGAGGTTAGGGACAGTGCTTTTGGATTAGCAGACTGGGGTAGTGGTCCCAATCCTTAAGAAAGGGGACAAGGTGACGTACTGTACCATAGGTGTCTACACTGTCTGCCATCTTGGTGTTACATCTTACTTGTTGCATGCTACCCCATCCAAAATCCATATATTGCAATACTCTTGGAAAATAACATAGACATAATCATTTGAGTAACATATTCATTTGATTAACATACTTCCTGCTTTATAGACAATAGGGTTAACGTCCTCAGGAATGTAAAAGCCCTTGAGTTTTTAAACTTTCAACATTTCGTTTTCTGGACTCTTGAGAACAGTGTTCATATACTCACTAGATGTAGCATACTAATGTAGCAGAGGAAAAAAACTCAATCATGAAGTAGAATGAGAGCTTGGAAGCCAGCTAGGTTAATGTACTCTGAAACAGTTGGACATATCCACAGTTAAATTGCGCTTCGGAGGTATGGCAGAGTGTTTAGCATTAACTGCATATGCTCCACATTCTCGTGGAACCCCTATGAAAATTAAATAATCTCAGTGTGTCAATCGCAACAGAACTGTTAGAGGACACAGAAACATTGGAAACTCATTTCGGGTATGTAGGGTAGAGGTTCCTCAGCACCAGTCTGCAGCCAGTATTCCACTGGGTCACAGAACGTTGTCTAGGGGAGGGGTTACTTAATTTCCAGAACTAAAGAACACATTTTCATGTCACATCTTTTTTTTTTTATGTCTCCTGACTTTCGCACGTTCTGATCTCACCTGAAAGAAAAATGGAAATGACTAAAAATGGAAGTAGCTAAAAATCTACCACTGATTGATTAACTGGCACCCCTCAAGTCTTACGGCCCTTGGAGCTAAGACTAAGTAAAAGTGAGAAAAAAAAACCAAGCAGTTAGCAGTTAGCAAAGAAGCTAAGATGCTGATGATATTTTCCTATTTATTGTGTGTAATCCTACGACTTGTGAAATTTTTGCACATGGTTTGCTCATCTGGGGTTATTGAACGGTTGGGAAGATACATAGAGACATGCTTGTCTTATATCAGGTTAATTAACTTTAAATGAAGACTGAGCATGCTGATAAAACTTTGATAAGAGGTATGTTATTTTGCTCACAGTTAATTTGGTAAATTACAGTATGGACAAGCTAATATGGATGAAGTAAAAAATGTAACACTAGTTTTCTGGGTTTACAATAAAATCACTTCATTTATTAAACATTTTTCCTACTGGGACCGAGGTGTTTTACCTTTCATGTGTTCATTTTGGGTTGTATTGCTCATTTTATTGCTGAGAAATGGGGGCTGGAGGGAGACAGTATAAAATTTGAGCTAAATGTGTACGACAATAATGGCTAAACAGGCTGGCTGAAGCCTCTCTAAATAGGGCTCGCTTATGTTTGTAAAATTATGATTTCTTTTCATTTGCTTAGTTTTACATTGTATAGTGTTTGTATTTTAATGTGCTCTTTTACCAAATGGATATTAGATTATAAGGTCAAGAACATAACAAAGCATTAATATATTTGAAGGGATGCACAGCAGAAACATTAGGTCATTTGAGGACAACGACCTTGGCAATCATAATTCAGAGCAACATACTCTTGTATTGTAGCTTCAGGTCTTTGATCTTTAAGGAGCTGAAGCTTGCTGGCCATAGCAACAATACATGACACAGACACCATACTTTTCAGCCTATAAATCACCATTTTCTCCAAAGCCTTCACACATGTAGCTCAGGCCATCTATTGACATGTAGCTGCGCATGGCTTTCTGTCAACGCCAAAAACTGACTTGTATGCACCCATTCATGTTGGTAATATTGGAAAAACAAAATGGTATTCGATTCAAGATGACACGAGTTGACACACACTCCTCCCAAAAATCAGGGAAACAGTCACAACAAACAAGTGGCAATATATTGTTATTTATGGAATACATAGATCCATTTCAACCGTTATTTATTTATTAAAAATAGAATTCACCTGCTTTGAAATCAGATGTGGTGTATCTAGAAGTTTGAATGGGCTTTCTGTCTATACATGGTATATTAATGACCATTTTTATGATTGATAGCTTGGCACAGATTGTTCAGACTGGGTTGAGGGACACAGTACTCCTCTGCCCTTGACTGAGGCAAAATATTTTAAGGACATTGATCAAGCAAAGATGATTGATGGAGAGATGCTCAGTACCAAGAGTCATTGACAAAGGCTATGACAGTGAAGCTTTCTGTCATAGATCCTGCTGCCATGGTATCCCTGCCATCTTCCATGTCTTTCTTAGTCAGCCCTACTCTGATCGAGGATGGACCTCAGCTAGGGCGTAGGGCAAACCCAGGGGATTCCCTTTCCACAAAACTGGGGCTGGGAGGAGTCAGGCGCTTTCTCCTTCCTTCACTTATCCTACAGGTTTTTGTTGTGTGGCCCTCATTGGGTTAGGCCTTTGGTCAGAAGGTCATTGGATTGAATCCCTAGGCAGAATACCCAGATCTCTGCAGGGCCCTTGGAGCAAACCCCTTAATCCCCCAAAATGCTTAAGGGGTACTGGATAAATAGCTGAGCTTTGCTCCGTGTCAGAGCTCTGATCTCAACTGTATAGTATTTATGTTTGCGTCCCTTTCAAAGGAGAGCATGATGGGAAATGTGAACAGTAAAAAATTCCAATGTACCTGTACTCATGCAAATAGCAAATAAAGCACAATTTCAGTTCATTTTATTTGTCACTCATTGGCTTGTCTCAGTCTTTGATGAATCATTGATTCCTTGATCAATTTTTTTCACTGTAATATACTTCCTAATGTTTTGCTTCACGCCTATTTTCACCTTCTCTTTGTCCCCCGTCTGTTCCTTGAAGTTCTGCTTTATAATAGGAATATTCACAGTCACTTTGTGGACAAAATAGCGAGCTGAAATTGCCGAAATGAATACAAACAAAATGAATACAGCTGCCAACAGCTCATTTTCCACATGGAAGAATCCCCTCTACAGAAAGAAAATTGCCATGAGTCTCATAGCACTCTGTGACTATCCCTTACTCAAACGATCAGAGATATTTACCTTTCTGATCCTCAGCTGACGTGAACTACCTCCCCTCATAAACACAGGTTATTGCAAATGTATACTCCAGTACTTTTTTAGCTTGACCTTGAAAGACTGAATAGACAAGATTGTTCCTTTCTTATAAATTCTCCCAACACACCAACACATTGCACCAAAATAAAAATAAAATAAACAAATCAATTGACGCCCAATTTCATTTTGTATTTTGTATTAATTTAGTACTCTGAGGGCTAGACTTAATGATGCCCTTGATGAGAATGTTGTATGCTGATTTCCAACAACAAAATTTGGTACTTCACTGATACCAACTGCTTTATTTATGTTATTTAGCAAAATTAAAAAGTAATTAGAAATAATAGAAATTGATGAAAAAATCATGCATAATAATTTTCACAAAAATGCTAGTAAATGTGTGCTGCATTCAAATTTTAATTTCCTAATCAAATGTCAGCATTCACACATGAACTGTGGCATATTTATGGTGAAATAAAACTAGCTTTCAATCAGTCTGCGTTTTCCATTGTATTATGTCTGGATACAAAGGTCATGCTTAGGGATGGGGGATTATGAATTGATCTTGGTATGGGAACTGCCACGATCTCTTTGGGTACCAAGCAGTGTGCACCCCCCCACCCAATCACACAATAATGACTCCATGTCTAGATTGTTACTGTAGAGAACAATGAAAAAAACCTTGTGGGACACAAAGGGTAGAATGTTGTCTTTTTGGGACCTATATTATTTAATCTAATACAGATATATTGATAACCTGTATATACAATAACATAGAAATGAAATTATTCCTAGTAGTTTCCTACAAGTATACACTTAATTTGTCTTTCATAACTTTTCCTGAATCCCTTTGTGTTTCAGTATCCACATGTTCACAAACATGATCCCATCATGATCCCAGCATGCATAAAAAAGGGAATGAAAATGATGATAGTATCATAGGCCAAATTATGTCTATAACTGTTACTCTGCACAAAGCATTTATTCAACAAGTTGACCCTTGGAAATAACAAGACAATATTGAAAAGGATATAGTGATTTTTCATACCAAATCTGAATGAAAGCCAGTCCGTATTTGCATTTAATGAGGAACAGCTCGGGCTCGGGCTCAGAGCAGAACAGAACAAAGGAAAATACAAAATCAGAATGTTTGAGGGCCAAAGTTCACACAAAAGAAGAAATTGTCATAAAAAAAAATTGAGAAAAGGGGGGTTAAAGAATTAGGGAAAGGGGGACAAAGAGATAGAGAAAGAAGGAAATGCAAAGGAGTGAAAAGTACGACAAAAACAGGACCAGAGTTTGAAAAGGAGATAAAGGCTAAGAGTTTCATTGGGAGAAGATACGTCTCGATGGCAGTGAGGTGGCGGGTGAGGTTGGGGAGGCAGGTGTTAAGGCCACCTGAGGAACAACACAGACCATGTAAGTCACACATCTGCCCTGTCCAGTGACGCGTCTCTTCCTCCTGACAGTGATGCCTTGAGCTGGGTGTTGTCCGCATATATGCCTTTGTATGCCTTTGTGGCCTGTGAGTCCTGACCGACACTGACAGCTGGCTGCACTCTTCAGCTGCCCATCGTTGAGCTGATTAAAACACAGAAATGCACAGCCATGCAAAACACGTAGCTAGTGCTTATTTTCTGCTGGGTCACTGACCGGTTAATAACCATCGAATATTTAATGCATAAAATACAGTATTACTGACCTGGGCATGCATAGTTACCTTTCAAAATGTCGGTGTCACGGGTAAAATCTTAAAATATGAAAGGTTAACAGCAGAAATTCTTAACTGCTGAAAGTTCTTTAGCTGAGTACCAACAAGCTGTACCCAAGACAACTAAATCTTGATTTAAATCTATATATGAAATCCTATTAAAACAGTATAAACAGTGGCAATTTTAAAATGAACGGCATATAGAACATTCAGTTAATTCAGAGAGTCATTATTATCAGAGATATTTTGTTTAAATAGTGAGACTGTAATTTGCATAATTATTAACTGGACTCAGTAGGAGAGGGACCCTTTTTATCCTGAAAATTTGGAAGAACAATATAAGATAGATGAGTTTATTTGATCCATTTGAGAGTTTGTTTGCTTGTCTGTTTGACCACAATCCTGCTCAGAAATAGAGTTTGGAAGATTGTGGATGAATGGAATCATTTATTTGTCCACGAAAGCATTCATGATAAGCGGATGGATGGATAGATGGATGGATGGATGGATATGTTTATTTATGAGCTTAATATATGCTGGCAGAAGAACACATTTGAAAGTGCTTTAAACCAGAAATCATTCAGCAAATAAAGCTCCAATTAATTAAAAGAACTTCCTTGACCCAAACCAACAGACAGGTTTGATCATGCAGTTTCGTAATTAGTGCACCTTTCCTGGGTTTCAGATTTATTTTCCATTTTTTTTTAAATAATTAGACTTTGCTTCCTATTAGCCATCACAATTAGGGAATGCAAACGAAGGGGAGACAGATCCGAGTTCTGAGATCTGAGCGAACCCAACAAGTACTTGGTGACTTACCTGACCCACACTGCTGGAACAAAGGCATTCTGATTTCTGCTCGGTAAATGCCAGTTTTTTCACACCTTCCTCAGATGGTGGATAATCCCAGTCACACCATTTCCAAACTTGCAGGTATATTTAAAGGCACCATCGGAACTGATCGCCATGAAAAGCTACTTGGACTGTGTCCAGAAGGGAGTCTGATGTCTTGCGTGACTGGTTGCCGTGCAGCACGATGTGCCGGATGCAGATAGACGAGGAGACCAGCTCCAAGATCGCAATGTCAGCGCAGTTCACCTTATTATGAACGAGCTGCTGTCCTTGACACAGAGCCAAGCGCTCCGCTTTGCCCAGGCGGCTCCTCTAATAAAACACTGGAACATGATAAAAGTCATTATCATGCAAATAAAACAAACTGAATCGTCAACAAACTCGGCATTGCTGTGTGTGATGGAGAAACGGATGTGTGGGTCTTGGCCAAGTTTTCGTAATCCAATTCACATCATGGCTTTTAATTTGTTGTGGAATGGCTATGGGTGTTTTATTGTACTTGGACTCATTAAAACCAAATAAAGATAACCACCGATGGCTACAACAGTGATGCGAGTCCATTTTTTATGCCCTTCACAGCGAGAACAATGTGAAAATACCTGCTTCCTCTATTTAGGCCTTTGTGACAAGAATGTCATGTTGACCTGTAAGCTATTTATAGCTATAAAAAAAAATAAGTTGACCTCAGCCAAAATGGCAATGAATTCGTTTAACTTGAAGGCTTTTAACAAAAGGCCTACATATAGGAGTAAAATAATTTGCCATGTTTAATTTTTCTGGGTAGAGTGAGAATGATCAGACTGTGAGCTGCATGGACAGAAGAATCATCCCAAATTATTACTGGAAATAAAGCAACTAAATAAATCACTCACAGATTCTTCACTAACTCTCAGTGTTGTATCAAAGTGAATTATAAATTAAAAGACATCGCAATATAATATACACCAGGTTATATGCGGTGACCCCATTTCTTAACTATAATATACAGGCTTTATATTTCATTTTAAAATACAAGTTTTGGCTTGAAAAGGACAAGCAGGAGCACAATGGGTAAATGAGTGAATCATTCACCTTCCAAATGTATTATCACTGTCAAACAAAACAACAAAATAAATACTGTGCAAACAGCAGCATCCCCATGCATGACTGATCAAAGCTGAATATGGCGGAAAAGGCTAGAACCTTATTCTTTGTTCCCCCTGCTAATTCATTCACAGCCATATTTAATGAACTTACTGGGCAATGTATAAGAAATATCAAGCAATAATTTTATGGCACGAGTACATACTCTAAGCCTTGGGAAAGGTCAGAAAAAAATTATGGTTGTTTCTTCTGTGGCAGTATACTATACAGGCATAATTGAATTTCAGATATAGTTATTGCTATTTAACAGAAGTAGTATATTTCTGGGGTAAAATTTGCCTATTTTTGTCACTGCTGCCCAGACCATAATCAAAAAATGCTGCATTGTTTTCCTTATGACATTATACACTTTTACAACATGACATTATACATGAATGTATTTATATACATAATATATGTACGTATGTGGCATGACAGGGCATGGTGTAGACAGAAAAAGAGTGACAATCCACTAGTGGTTCCATAACAGAAAAGGGTATATTATGGAAGCAAACACCGGGGAAAGCACAAAACAATGGGACCATGAGGGATCAAAACAGGAAAAAAACTAAAGGAACAAACAAAAGATACCATAAGATAGCACAACTAGGGAGCAGGACTAGGAAACTAAGCAAGTCAACAACAGCAGGAGCAGTGGCTTAAATACACAGGTATACAGGCAATCGAAGGGGGCAGGTGTGGAAAATAAGACAATGAACCAAAGAGAACAGGCACTCGCAACAAGCAACAGGTGAAGTGACTAACGAGCACTGAAACTAAGACACACTAATCACACACTGGGAATACTACACAACGATTATTAACGTGGAGAAATAATATAAATGGGACAAGCAAGGAAAACCCATAGAAACACTGAGACAAAGGAAAACCAATAA
Organism: Stomatorhinus walkeri; assembly: GCA_026784285.1. NCBI lineage: Eukaryota > Metazoa > Chordata > Actinopteri > Osteoglossiformes > Mormyridae > Stomatorhinus > Stomatorhinus walkeri. The sequence continues at coordinate 10,296,827 of JAODUD010000107.1, forward strand.
ATATGCAAAAACAGATGAAGCTCGCCTCTGGCCAGCCTTGAACCCATGACCAGAGAGATACGGTCTCTAACGTGCTCCCTCCACCAATTGGGGGGGGGCCTGGAAGATGCCTGATGCCTGCTGGCCAACACAGAGAAAAGACACAAAGGCAGGGACCCTGACACATGTGGTTTATTAATCTGACTATTATTAATCTACTACTATCAGCGCAACCTACGAGCACCTTCTGTAACCCATTCATACTGTATGCATATTACATATCTGCTGTAAAACTACAGTAAAATCCCATTATAGTGGACTCGCTTATAATATTGTCTATAACGGTTCAGGTTTTGCTTATAACGTCAAACAATTTGATCCCCAGGGCCGCTTTTAGCTGTAGTTTTGTTCAGCTATAACAGACATGCAGACTCCACCTACAAGGCATGTGGCGTGCGGGTGATATCCAGAGCAGATATGTAGTCAGGATTATTAATCATTTTTAGCTTTTTAAATAATTCATAATTTTTTGCCTTTTAAAGGTGAGGTGACTTTCCCTTGATTGGTTTATTGCTTTTTTGCCCAAAACACGCCTTACAATAATTAAAGGGGTCTGGACGACCTTTTTGCGACTTGTGCTAAAGCAAAAAGTCAGATTTTTTCTGCTGTCAAAATAGCAAAATGGATTTGGACACGCCCATGAATGTTAACTGCACTTTGGACTTCACACTGATCATTAAAATAGAACTCTTTGTGTTGTGTTGCAAGTCAGCCCTTTAAATGTTTAGCTAAATTTGTGATGTTGCTGTGTCACAACTATAATCTATAAATATAAGCTTGTCTGTGTCATTTGGTTTTTCTGTCTTCATTTGGCATAAAATAAAATTTTTGCAGACAGCACTCCGCCTATATTCTTTATCAATGGTGAAAGCTCTGATGCAATAGCGACAAACTCTGACGCATCTTTACTGACTCCCTGTGTGTGACTCTGCACTTAGGTGCCAGCCTTGGTAGCCTATGAGTCTCAGTGGTCAAAATGAAGTGGAAGTGCAGACTACTTAATCGATACCTTGAAAAGCAAGTATTGAACCTGTTTTTTTACATGCGTGGTAGAATTGATACTTCAGGTGCTTTTGACAGCATTAGTTGCTAAGATACTCATGCTTTTTCACGTAAGGTACTATTTTATTTATTAGGCAATATTGGCACTGTTAGATCCCAGCAGCCCCCTGGAGGAAAGGGGGTCTAAGACCTTGCTCAGGGACCCAAGGGTGAACGTTCTCAGCCTCCTAAGCACACACCAGTGACCAGCCACAACAAAGTCACAACTCATGTTCAGAAACATACATCTCTTATTACTTACTCCAAGTGCAAAGTTAAACGGGGTTAGGGTTTCTTGTCTGAGCTCTACGCAATGCTAGGGATTAGGGCATCTGTCTGGTACTGGGGGGCATTAAGATTCTCTCATCATGGTGACAGTTATGGGTCTACTACGTCTCCTTCGGCCATCAGAGAGTGCAGGAGTTCACTGTGATTTTAAGAATGCTATTCTGTTGACACCACAGACCAATCTTCCCTCCTCAGTCACTATGGCTCTGGAGAAGTCCCTGACAACAGCAATAGATATCTTCGGCGGCCATAAAGACCTCAGTGAGTGTCTTCACATCTTACCCATATTATCCCCCCAGTAGTGACAACAATGTATCCCCCAAAGTGAATTACATGCCTGTAGCCTTTGGGAATATAACATTTTGATCCTCTCTCTCAAAAGCTGGCAAAATAATGACAAATCCTGTGTTGTGGCTACAATGAGACCGTGGGTATGAGTCAGTATGTTAGAGATGAATCCATCCTCTGTAAAAATCGAGTACTGATGAGAAAAATGGCCAAGAAAGTAATTACATAGCTGCTGCTTTGGTGATAACCCCATCGCATACAGCCCCTGCACGTCTCATCCTCCAGAAGAATAACAGCTGCTTCCGTGTTGCTGGAGCTCTTTCAGTAATCAAAGTCTGCTGTTACACTTATGAAGAACTGTGATTCTATAGTCTCTTAACATATTTTGGTGAATGGGAAATGCCTAATTACATGTAAGAATGCTAATTATGCCAAAGGCAGCATTAATCTTTACGCCATACATTGCTTTGGCGAGACTCCCTTATACTCACAGAAGGACTTTTTTCCTTATGTTATTGGAACACGATACGAGCAATAAAAGTTACATTATTTGAGATTATGTCAAATTATGCTTGTATTCATGGCAGAGTAAGATCTGTGTGTGCGCGTGGTTTCTGTGTTGTCTTGGTAATGTCGTACACATAGTCTTTTTATTAATTGGGATCTGGTATGTTTCCGTCAGTCAAATCCCTGGCTAGCTGTGAAGTGTGGAAACGCTGTACATTTTCTGCACTCTTAGATTCATTAAGCATATGCCCTCAGTCTTCTTCTGCCTTCAAGTTGGTATCAAAGTCTTTGTCTCTATTTCTGACCCAGCTCCAGAACACAGAATGCATGCCAAAACAGGGCTGTTTGAAACTTCCAATGTACTTCTGAGTATATCACATCTCTACTATACATCCTCGTTTAAACAAATCAGTGATCCATTTTTTTAAAGAAAGGCTTTTAATTTTATGCTTGAAGGAAGGTAGAATGATAGAATGAGAAGAAATAGTATGTAATCTATGAGCTTAGTCTGCCACATACCTATGATCAAATAAACAACTGGGTGTCACATTAAATAATCAAAGATCCAATCAGTATAACATATGGCCTGTTCTCTCTATATTTCCTGTTTGCCTACTTTTTTATGTGTAATTTTATTAATATAATTGGTAGTCTATTGGGTTTTATCAACGGTCTTACTTAAAAATCTCAAATGGTTTGGTTCAACTGACATGTAACCTGTTCCCATTGATGTTGTCGAAGTATGTTAAACAAATTCTCTTAGCATTTTTTTTGCAAAATATTAAGATCACAGTAAGAGTAGATTATTTGTCAGTTTTTTTAACCACAATATTACATTGAATAATAATCCATTCATCCATTTTCTGAAACTGCTTCTCCTATTCAGGGTTGTGAGGGGTCCAGAGCTTATAGGCACAAGGCAGGGAGCAACCCAGGATGGGGCACCAACCCATCACTGGGCACAAGGCAGGGAACAACCCAGGATGGGGCACCAACCCATCACA
>JAODUD010000107.1:10300074-10310191 GCA_026784285.1 Stomatorhinus walkeri
ATAATAATAATAATAATTATTATTATTATTATTATTATTATTATTATTATTATTATTATTATTATTATTATTATTATTATACATAGAAAAGCCAAGAAAGTATGGTGTTAAGCAAGCTGTGTGTAGTTCTGTCTGATTGCACTTACAAAATGCCTGCTTTTGGTGCTCAATAGTAAGAGTAGGCAAAGAGTAACAAGAGCTCAATGTTTCCAACTCAGTTTGAAGGATTTTCATTATTAAGTCCTGAAGACAGTAGAGATAGTAGTAGAATTGAGCATGTATATTATTTAATACAAAGAAAAAGTTTTTTGTTTCATTTCTAATATTCAGATGTAACATCAATTCTGAAATGACTCAGTAATGAGCTACCTGTCTATCTATTGGTTTATTATCAGTTGATTAACAGGGACTCAAATATACAGCAGTTTACAGATTTAGAGTTTACTCAGTAAGAATATATGCATCTAGATATTCAGTGAGATAATCCTGGTGAAGAGGTCGCATCTTCATTACCTCTTAAGATAATGTAACTTTAGGGTCAGAGCTTAACTGCTATGCAACACCTGCAATGTTCATTGAGTATATGAATGTTTATCATTTCTGAGAAGACATTATTGCCCTGCCTGAGAACCACTGCATATAATGAAGGCCAAGTGTAACACGGACATTGGAGACTGAGAGCTGTGCATATGAATAGGCTGCTTTCAGGAGGAGCTCAATCTCTGGCTGCTGTGTCTGCTAATCAATAGCTGTTAAATGTAGAGCACGCATTGCCTTCCTGTCCTCTGACTGCCCTTTCGCTCGTAACAAGCAGCTGTGTGAACACTGCCTGTTCAGTGATACAAACACGTCAAAGGGCCACGCAGAAAGTAAGTCCATGCAAAGCTCAGAGAAATAAATATAAAAACCTTCACTTGTGACTCTTTGACTTTATATATAATCCACTGTTCATCTAACTTCCTACCACAAGTAATAAAAATCACTGCACTGTGCTTTTGAATTAACCCAGGTGACATGGATTCAATTGATTCAGTCCGAAAGTAATCTGGATTTGGCATGCTTTCCAACCACTGATATGATTAATCATGTTTTTGCTGTTTCTGTCTGGCTTGTGATCTATTTAGTAATGACATCAATTCCACTAATAGCATTTATCTCAACTAAGGTAATTCTGATACAGAAATTAGGAAAGTCCAGGTGATCTCCGTATGTTAGTGGTTTAACATCTGCCTCACCTCAAACATGCCTCCTGGGAAATGCTGTTTCACTGAGAGGCTCTGGCTGCAGATCCACTGTGAGGCACATCCACTGTGAGGCACATCCACAGACAGACCTGAAGTCCATGGTGGCACCAGTAGCATTTTTTGGTTTAGTCTGTATGGTGGATTTTTTTGGTATCTGCTATGCTTGAATCGATAACGTGCACTATTGAAAAACGTATTTTTCCAATCATTGTTTATTATGTTTCAGATATGTAAAAACTGCACCCTCTGGGAATTATTTTTTGAGTTTTATATGAAGTTGTAACTTTAAGGAAAAGGAAGGTTTTTCCTTCTATATAAGTCATGCTACTGCTACATAATGTCTGTTTAACCTAAATTTTCTCTGAGACGATGCTAAATTTGTGCTCACAATAGTCCCTGCCTCTGTGCGATCTCGCTACATGCTCTGACGCCTCAAACTCTCATGAAATATCGCGAGCCTCACTCTCATCGGCCGTGAGGGGATCTTCGCTACCAATTTACATTACCTGGTGATGCAGCTCACTGGACAGGCCTTCTAACCCAGGTTACTAAGCGATACTGGTATTTAGTGAGTCCCATTTAAGTCTCGCATTAACAGACTTACGGGGATACCTCAACTGAGTTTGGAAGAGCCGACCATTCGGCATAACAATTGGTTAACAATCAGCATTAAATAATGATTAAGTAAAACTTAATTAATTTCAATACATAGTGGTTGAGATATTACAATTTACCTAAGCTAAAAATTCCTACACAGCACAGGACAGAACAACTGTATGACAATAATGTTTTTTTTTCCCTTTCATATTCTTGTGGCTTTGCATAAAAATGTCTTCCTTTTCAATAAGTGTAATTTATGTTTATTTGAGTTGCTAACCGAATGTCAGCCTCACTGTACGTCATTTTACACTCCTTGACAGACCAAAAACAATATACATAAATATATATATATATATGTGTGTGTGTGTGTGAGAGTGTGTGTGTGTGTGTGTGTGTGTGTGTGTGAAAAGCCCAGAGTATACTTAAAGATTCATCACACTCGGGTCACTCTCTGTTTGAACTGTTACCCTCAGGCAGATGTTTTAGGACGATAAAAACAGACAAATAGGCAAAAAACCATTTTTACCCAAAAGCGGTGATTGTGTTAAATGCAGCTTATAAAGATATTCAATTTGAATTTAGTTCTGGATGTGACTGCAACTAGAGAGAGGCTTTTAGCAGATTACATGCAATTTTTTTATAATGATTGCTGCAAGCGTTTTATACACACTATGACAAAGACTTGAATGTTCATGAAATACATTACTGAGGAAACTGTGGTTGCTTTATACTCCTAATTTATACTACTGAGTATAGACATTAAAAAGAAACAAAACTTTATACGGCACTGTAACAATAGACAATGATAAAATATAAACATAAAAATACTATAGTGCAGAAAAATCGGAGAAGATTATTGGACTAAATGTCTAGGGATGTCAAGACCGGAGTCCATGGACACTAACCCTGTGGAGTGAGACATGACAATTAAAATTTTTTTGTTGTGTTGCAAATCTAACAATACACCTTAAAAAGATGTTTTGGTCAAAAACCTCCTGCTCACTGAAAAAGAACACACCGCCATTTTCACATTCTAGGTTGTATGGTTCTGTATGAATGTGCTTACATATAACATACACAACACAATCTACCTTTCGTGGTAATATAGACCATTCAGGTATTCTGCCCTCAACTTCGGTAAAACCATGTACAGGAAGTAATTAAATTTCAGAACAGTCTAATTAGGTTAATATATTTATACAAACCAAATAAGTCTACAATTAACATCTTTATTACATTTAACTTCTTTATTTACCTGCATGTCGACATTTCTCTTGGCTCATGGTAATGCTGTTGGTGTGAACAACGTCACTGGGCATAAAGGCCAATGAAAATGTGTGCAACAGGTAGCATATCTTGATCGCATTATAAAGTTATCTATAATGCGTTACAGATGAACGCTTCATAAGGCAGGGCAGTCATAATGCACAATAAACATGGCTGTAATATATGCCTTTTGATTAATATTTGGTAATGGTTTACATGCATTCTGTATGTTCAACTGGATGGCGGTGCTTCAAGTGGTGAAATAAATTTGTAGTTTTTTCAGTTTTAGCTTGCGCAAGTTTTCAGCAGTTATTTCAATAAACAACATGAGTCTGTTGCATGTCGTAAGCTTCTTTAAATTTGCAGTGAGTTTGTTGTGCACAGGTTGTCCATTACCAAAACACTGTGATTGGCAGCAGGCCAGAATATTTTAGTCAGTGCTGACAAAATGCCGCCACTCGTATTCTTTCTGGCCTTTCTGAATTCTCTGGATTATTACTGTTTGGATTTGTGGTCTACTTTCGCTTTTAACTTCTCTGGATTATTACTGTTTGGATTTGTGGTCTACTTTCGCTTTTGACTTCTCTGGATTATTACTGTTTGGATTTGTGGTCTACTTTCGATTTTGACTTCTCTGGATTATTACTGTTTGGATTTGTGGTCTACTTTCGGTTTTGACTTCTCTGGATTATTACTGTTTCGATTTGTGGTCTACTTTCGGTTTTGATTTCTCTGGATTATTACTGTTTCGATTTGTGGTCTACTTTCACTTTTGACTTCGCTGGATTATCCTTATTGCACAGGATGTTTTTGATTTACTTTCTCTCCTGGTTAGTTGCCCTGTTGTTTTATCTGTGTTGTTTTTCATCTGCCTGCCCTATTAAATGATCTTATTTGTTCAAAAAAATCCCGTTTGCGGTTTTTTGGTTGTCTGCACTTGTGCGCCATTGCTGTTTCAGTCAAGCAGTCACAGAGGAAGTGATGTTATTAATTTGGCTCTCAAATTATATTAAACGTTCATATGTAACATTGGTCATATTGATATCAAGGAAGGTTATATTGTGATAATTATTATCGTTTTATCGTTTAATCCTTCTTGTAGCCCTATTTTGAACCCTTTCCAAGGCAGCAATGTCCTTTTTAAGGTATGGTGATCAAACCTGCACACAATTCCAAGGAATTGTATTATCTTGGCATCACCTTCCTTGACTTAAACTCCACACACCTAAAGATGTAACCCAACATCCTATTGGCCTTTTTTATTGCTTCCCCACACTGGCAAGAGTGAGACATGGAAGCATCAACATACACACCAAGGTCTTTTTCATAATCAGCTACCGTTATTTTAGTAGGACCCATAAAATATATGTACTTTATATTTCTGCTCCCTGTTACCTTACATTTATCTACATTAAATTTCATCTGCCAGGTATCAGCCCAGTCACTAATTAAACTGTAAAAGAGTGCTGGTTTAGATAAGAGACGTTGATTCTCTCTCGGTGGTAAACTTTACAGGGTGTCCGATCAGAACACTGAGATGATTAATAAACCTCTGACAGGTTATTCTATAGCTGGTTAGTAACGCATCAACATACCACCCCACAAAGCAGTCCTAATACTCGTTGGGTGATTATGTAATTGTGGTTTACTGAAACAGAAATCAAAACATAGGAATTAACATATTATTACTGCTCACAGGTGACACAGATTTATAAACATTTAGCAAATATAGATACTAAATGATATTAAATATTTATATTACAAAACACAAATAAGCATACAATGCGTTTAAGCCAAGCAGTAATAATAAAACAAAACTTCGAACTGCGAATAGCGCGATATGCTTTTTTTAGATCACAAACACGTAAATCAATAAACATTTGCTCCGGTTGTAAAGTATAGTTGTGGTACAGATGAACTGCTACACACTTACTCAGCATGCACACACTACACCATAAAACCCAACAATACATTTCGAGAACTATAGTGTTTAACTCTGCATCCAGCCTAGAAGAAAGAGAAGAAGAAGAAGAAAAAAAAAACGTGGGGTCCTGCATGATGCCTCCAATGGCCGACATAATGCCTGCTCAATTAACAAACAGCTCACTTACAGTAACAACCTTTCCTACAATCCAGTTGTTGCCTCTTTGCTGCTAGTTCAGTATCACCCACCTTTTTGTCGTCTGCAAATTTAACCAGCATGTGTTGGTGTCAATATTACGAACTAATTACGAACAATAGTGGTCCTAATATTGAACCCTGCGGTACCCCACTATGAACTGTGACATTGTGCCTCTAATAACTATCTGCTGCTTCCTGTCTGTAAACCAATTTTCGATCCAAGCTGCTGCAGTTCCCAGCATATTTGAGATTAAGCAGGAGCCGTTTGCGGGGGACAACATCAAATCACATTATAGGCCTTTTTGTGATGAATTTCTCTTGTAGCTTCCTCAAAGAACTCAAGTAGATTTGTTAAACAGGATCTTCCTCTCCTAAATCCATGTTGGCTATCCCTCAGAATGTTATTTGAATCCATGTAATCTATCATTTTCACTTGGATATTGCTTCCTTTACTTTTCCAGTTATGCAAGTTAAACTGATTTGCTGGAAACAGGTATGAAGTCCTCATGCGTTTGTGCTTTTATAAAATTCCCATGCCTCTTAAACAGCATTGTTATTTATAGTTTGTAGTTTCAGTTTCATACTATTAAAGTTAACCTTCCTAACATTATATTTTTTTGGTTTGGACTTTGCTCTTCAAACATTAAAATTAACCTCAAATTTAACCATGTTATGATCACCACTGTCAAGTGGTTTTAAAACCTCTAATTTTCCAATCCTACCCTGGATATAGACGCATTTCATTTTCTTATCTCAGCTAACTTAGCCTGGCTTGCACGGGAAGTATTCCAGAGAATACCACCATGGATGTTCTGCTTCTAAGCTTATCTGAGACTTCCGTAAATTTATCCTGCAGAACAGCCCTCCTGCCCTTGCCAGTGTCGTTGGTGCCAACATGTACCCCGATCACTGGATCCACCCCGGCTGGGGCCAAAAGCCTGTGCACCCGATCCAGAAGGTTCTCAATCAGGGCACCAGGCAGGCAGGAGACCGTATGGGAAGCTTTATCACAGGGGCACACATAACTTGTCGCACATCACTTCTGGTGATGCCGCCTCTGTAAACTGCGTACGCCCTAACTTACGTTTAACACCTATGGTCCATCTAATTTTCACCTAATTTTCCAATCCTACCCTGGTTATTAGAGAAAACAAGATGGCTTCTCTCCTAGGTTTTAATAAATGGAGTAAAAAAAAAAAATCCTGTACCAATTCCACCATCTCAAGTTCATTTACAGAAGAGCCAGAGACTTATGTCCCACTTTATCTCAGGTAAATTAAAATCACCCATAACTGCCACATCATTTTTATTACTCATAATCCTGATATCGTCGTATAGCATTCTGCTTTCCTCTGCAGCTACATTAGGTGCTTTATAACACCGACAGTTAGGCCGTTTGAGGTTTCAACATCTAGTTTTATCCATACAGCTTCTGTACTATTATTTTAACCAGTGAGCTCCCTTGCCTTTCACGTAAACTGCAACACCACCTCCCATCTTGCCTTGCCTGATTTCTATGGAACAACATGTAATCATCTATAATATATTCTTCTCCATCATTGTCATTCATCCATGTTTCTGTTATTCCTATAATGTCATAAGAGTCTGATGAAATGAAAGCTTCTAAATCAATTTTCTCCAGCTCTCTCAACCTATCTGTTCTTCATTCTCCGCCTCTCCCTGGCTGTGATGTACACACTGTCTCCCTAAAAGGTGTATTTAATCTCTCCTCTAACTCCGTATTCTGTTGGATGACAGCCAGTTGCTCCTCGACCATGAGTGAGTCCACTAACTTACATCGCTCACAGATGAAGTCCAACTAGGCCCAATCCAGAAGGGCAAACATCTTGCAAACACAACACTGAACTGGCCCTATTAATTACCTAACTCACTATGACCCTGTCCCTTACTCCCAGCCCAGTATAGTTAAATGGCGCATTTAACTTTTAGTTGATTTAATTACTGTATAGTTAATACAATAAAGTGTACAATAAAACACAAAGTTAACACATATGTTAAAACAGAACTTTTTAAATGATTTGATAGGGTCAACGATAAAAAAAAAACTGAAATTAAACTTTAAAAATAACCACTTGCTTTTGGGAGGTTGAAAAACCACAAAAAACCCTGTCAAAGCCGGCTACTACTGGAGCGGGGAAAAAGGTGGAAAATGTCGTCCTGCCCCGACTGACGACAGAGCAAAGCTCAAGAGCAACTGTCCTTTTCTGACGCTAGTTAATTTTACCGATGTTAGATAATATTACCCCATTAGTGTTTGTTGTGAAGCTACTTGGACAGAAACGCCACTCACGCGACACCCACAGCTGCAACTCAGTCACTGTCGATAACACTCCCGCTGTTTATTAACAATTCTTCCAAGCCTGTTGTTTGTGTTCTGTATTATTATTCTGTACTTCCAGTAATTCTCCTAAAATAGATTTATGCAGAATCATGCCTGCTTTCTACTATATTGCACACGAGTAAAGTTTTATCGAAGTTTGCCCTGGCAAACGGGATCCACTATACTCCAAAAGCCAGTGCTGAGAGCATCCAAAAAGACAGGTTTTCTGTGGTATGCAACCAAGACCTCAGAGTTAGCTTAGATTGTACGCAAAGAATTAATTTTTCCAAAATGTATGAAGATTATTGTAATTCTCTTTGGCTTTGTATAAATAAAATTGGTGACATGTATGAATTTTCAAATCAAATACATCTGGCAACCCATTCTAAGATGATTTTAACTATTTACTAGGGCATGCGACAAGATGGAACACTGGAACACTGTATACCTATATTTAGACACTAGCTATATAGAGTTGGCACAGTGTGGGCTTTGGAACCAGACATCTTAATTGAGGTGGAGTCTCCTCTGCTCTGGACTTCCCCAAGGTGAATGACCTCAGGTCAGTGAGGGGATTTTTGCAGGTCCCAGGCTGAAGGCTGAGTGTGTTTTTTCCAGTGGACAAGAGGGTTGCTTCTATGTGACTGCCAGTCGCAGAGAGGTTATCTCTGGCTGTTTTTTGTTTGATAAAAAAATGATAAAGGAGTGCTCAAAAGGAAACTGTCAATGTCCTACTGGTAAAGTTCAATTTTCACGTGGAAAACAATAAGTGGAGTGGTGTGGCTCATCTAAACCCGACCTGTCACTTCCCATTGGCCTACTGGAAATGCCATTAATCATATTGCATTTGGATTTGCGTTTCATCTATCCATCCTACCACCATGATCCTCTGCAGAAAAAAAGTTTTGTGGAAATGATAATGACGACACATTACATATGTACAGATACATAAAAACAATAACATTTTATGTATTGTACGACAAATATCAATGGCTATCGTGTGTGTTTCACAGTTGCTTGAGGATTCTAATCAGTTATGATAAATGTTCACTTGCTCTGGTGAGCCAGATGGCTGTGTTGATGCTTGATTCAACAGGCCAGTCTCACGTCCAGTGTTTGTCACCCATGTGGGGAGACAGCGATTCACTAACATGACAAAATAAGTAAATTCAGAAGCAGATCTCAAACCGGGCATGACTCATTATTTCAACTGGTAGCACTGCTATATAGTTTTCACACTTTATTTTGAAATACTGTCAAAGAGAACTTGCTAAAACCTGCTAATGATGAATGGAGTTCAGTAACAAGCCAATTTGTTTGTTTAAACCTGTAAATTTGAAATCTTCCCTGAAATCAAGCCCAATTTCTGGCATTACATCTCCAGCGCTGCACTTCCTTAGAGTGACCACTACCCCTTACCTAACTTGCAAAGAACCATTTTTTTAACTAAATAATTGTTTGGGTTATGAAGCAAGGTCTTTTCTTTTTGAATGCAGTATAGTTGTACTAAAGGTGGAAAATAGACTGGTATTGACATGGATTCATGTCCATAATTGACCTAATCGAATGGATTGTCCTGGGTCATCCAGGAGGTTGTGGGAGAATTAGTGTGACCGCGACAGCCAAAGTAAACATGGTCACGGCTTACAGACAAAAGAAAAAAAGACACCTGCTAGAGGGGACAGATTGATGTTATAAACTGTTCATGAACAGACAAGGAATTTCACAGTTGTCCCCAAAGGTTAGTTTCCCCATTAGAAAGGGTGCCCTGTGTTTTTGCACAAAGGCACATTGAGATTTCATAAAGGTAGGGAAATGGGACAATAGGGAGCACTTAATCTAGATTATTAGAAATGGGGGCGTTTTTCAATAAACAGCCAGGGTGTGTGTGGTTTAAAATATAACTTCTGTAAGATAAGTCAATACCTTTAATAGAAGAAAAGCAACAACCCTGTGAGTCTAAATGGAATAGAATTTTGCAACCTTTATTTGTGTAAAAAAGAAATGGGTTTGTGTGATTTCATATCAGTAATCCATCCATCCATCCATCCATCCATCCATCTTTCCCATTTAGCCAGTATATGGCCATGCACTGCTTGGAACATTTCCCAGGAAGTACAGCACACATGGGATGGGGTATCCTATTCGGGATGCCAGTCTAATGCAGATGGAGAACAGAACAACTAGTTATTTCTCTTTGCTCACTTGTGCTCCTGCTAAACCAAAGTAAACCCTCTTATCTATGGATGTTTTTTCCTGACTTATTGATCTTCAGCTGTTTTACCATGATTTTTTGCTTATTAACAAAGGTAAGCCTAGTTTCAGAACAGAGCCGAAAAACATCAGCCATTCTATATTTTGGAAAGAACTTTAAATTGGCATGCAGCAACAAGATTAATTAGTACAAATATCTGATCTGCATGAAGTTATTAAAACTGGAGGCCCTGGCACGGTTGCTTGCAATGCGCAGACAGAGGATTTTTGTTGTTGCATATTCAGAATAACACTCATGTTGTGCTCTGTAGCCTGCATATCTCCTATGAAA
>JAODUD010000107.1:10329955-10342587 GCA_026784285.1 Stomatorhinus walkeri
GACTTACTTTGAAGGGGTCCTGATGGGGGGGTCAGGCCAACAATGGGAGGTACAAGTGACAGTGCGAGTAGCAGGTATTATTTGATATTTGATACTGTAAGTGCATACTACATCTGTAATTTTGAAAGGACTGTGGAATCTACGAAACTTGGCTTAGGTACGTCTTGCATATTTGTCTTGGCAACCAACTTCACTCACGTTACCTGTCTCTGTGATCATGGAAACTTTTCAGTGCTGTTGGCATTTTTAATAATGGAATGAAGTTAAATTTGTGAATTTTCACATTTGCAGGAATCTTCTGTCCCAAACCCTTGTCAATATGAAGGGACGACTGTATTATCAAAACTTTACATGGAACTGCCTTTCCAATTAACAAGAAAATATCAAATAAAATGATGCCCAACCAAAATGTCTGATTACCACTCCAAGTCAATCCTCTGTAGTGTCAGACCTGTACTATGTGTGTACTGGCCGTCACCTGTGGAGACAGAGAGTACATCTCCCACAATCCAATTCAGAGTACATCTCCCACAATCCAATTCAGAATACATCTCCCGCAATCCAGTTCAGAATACATCTCCCACAATCCAATTCAGAATACATCATCGACAACCCAATGTGCCAATCCCTGCATTATGCAATTCAGCACCTCTTCCAGTGGTGGCGCTATCCGACGGTCCAGTTCGGGCTTATTAACTCATTACAGCATGCACGATTGCACTTCCTTCTCCAATTACCTGCATCTGCCTCTCACCTGCTCCCAGCTCAGCCCAGAAGAGTTTCACTGGTGTGACCTTCATTCGCAGCAGTGTCAGATCAGTGATCTGGAACATTGAGAGAAATCGGCAATTAACATCTCAGGACATTGTACTTCTTTGGAGGATTAATAGAACGGCACGGTCTCACTCTTCATGGTTTGTCCTCCCACAATTTCTCCCCTCTTTCTGCAGTCGCAAGCTCCCCGATGTCTACTGGTACATTCCCTCTATTCTTCGACGGAAATCATCAGAAACTGCTGCCTGTGTCAGTGTTAGCCGTGTAGGGTGTAGTTCAGTGTTTCTCAGCGCAGTTCTAAAAGACCCCAAGGCGGTCCACACTCTTTCTCCCTTCCAGCTCCCAGCACATCTGAACCAAGCAATCAAGTGATTAAGACACTGCAGTACCTGGGGAGCTGGGAAGGAGCAGGACCGTCTGAGGAATTGGTTAAGAAATATTGCATTTGGCCCATTTGGCTGTGTACTGGGGGCAGGTAGAAGGCAGGGCAGGTGATCAGAATCGGGATAAATGTGCCCCCGCCCTCGGTGGAACTAGAGCTGCAGCAGCAGGCTGCGTGCTGGGCCCTCCCCAGGGCGGCTCCATCGGCTCCGACTTATTTTATTACCATGTTTATTCTGCAGTGGTTGTAAATCCCACTTCAGATGCCCTGAAATTCCCCACTGGGGGAGAAAGTAGGTCTGGCGAAACATCCTCATTTATTCAACGGATTAAAGATGTGTTGAAATATATTAATATATCTAATCTTGTGATTATATTGTTATCTCTGCCTTAGCCCGGTTAAATTAGAGGAAGTTTTCATTGACTGAGCAGTCATTATGCATGGACCAAACTCTTTTGGCTCTCTGACACGTACGAGGTGAGGCTTCTCCCTCTGGAGTGGCATCCACGCCATGTGTTTTTGTAGATAGTGTTTTCAACTTTAATCTTCATTACAAGTGCTGTTTCAGTAGCCTGTAGAGACTGCTGACTAAGAAATAAGGTGAAAAATTAAATGCAAAAATACATGCACGCCAACATCTTTCATTTTTAATTAGCATTTTAAAAGCAAATGTACTGAGTATTCATTCTTTTATGAAATAGAGGAACAAAATACTCATTATTTCCTTATATTTAAAAGATCAGTGAATATTCAGTGAAAACAGTTTTAAACACAGTAAAACCATTGTCAGTCATATCCAGTGATCAGAATGAGCAGCACCAACAGATAATCGTCTTATGGATGCTTAGCATGACTAATTTTTACTGTTTGAAAAATGTATTAATATACTGCTACTAAATCAATGGATATTGACACATAATAGCTGACTTAGATGCATTTAACAATCGCTAATAAACAGAAACTGAATAAACGTTATACATTTATTTAGCCATGGATAGGAAATATAATTTTTGTAATGGTGTGTCACCTGTCTGCACGTTTACACGGCATTGGTGTGTTCTCATGTGCCATTACATGTTGCTATGCTCTCATAATTGCTCAGGAAGATTGAAGGTTAGTCCTAGAAATTCTGCTGTCTTTCATGGCTGGACGGACTCCATTACAGCGAACCTTTTATAGTTCAGTACTTTCGGAAAATCTGAAGGGGTATAAGTAAATGTCAAGACGGAGCACGCGTAAAGTTCGGCCTGAGGATTTGTGTTGGGAAATTACAGCACATCGCTCACGTCTGCTGCTATTTTATTGCGGACGTGACGTCGAAGTGCCTTGTTACTATCAAGTGGCTCTCGAAGTGCAGACGAGGATTCTCTGTGCAAGGGGCAGCTTTGTGTACACTGATGTTTAATTAATTGATAGCTATTGATGCCTGAACAATGTAAATAAAAGACTTTGGCTTGCTGAAGGTGACAGATTCATGATGATCATAAACTTAAAATTAACATATTTAAAAGCTTGTTGTATGTTTTTTTTATGTAATGTTTAAAGGTTTTTGTAAAAGCTTTAATCCATTCTTTCGGCCATTTCTAGGGGCGAACAACTTTGACGTTTAACAAAAAATACAATTTTAAAATTATGATGGACATGTCCCCCAGCCAGCTAGTGCACAGACAGTGCATGAGGTCTAAGCAGATGGTGAGGCAGGAGCTCGCGCTCCCTGAGGGCTGCGCTGCGCTTCACGCTGCCAAGAGACCCTATGGCTACGTCAGGCCTGCAGGTTCAGCCCCGGGGCACGGCGGGAGTCAGGGGTCCAGCAGGACTGCGTGCTTTGTTGTTAAAGAACCAACCTCCCCCCCCCCCCGGAAAAGAAACGGGATCCGCGACGCCTTATATTGCCCCCCCATCTGCGACTCCAAAGCTTTAATTGTAGGGAGAAGAATTAAACTAAATGACAGTAATCCGTCATATTAGACCACACATGGACAGCATGCCTTTTCATATGTTTCTGAGGCATGTTTTAGGCATGTTCGGTTTTCATGATCGGGTCATTCACATGCCCATTTTTATGTCCGTTTTGGTTGGCGCCACACACAGTGCTGGATTATCAGGAACACGCTCAGAAGGAAGGAGCAGAAGTTTGGCGTAGGAGTCAGGGGTCTGCTGCCTGACAGGTGACCATCTGCATATCTGGCAGATGCCATACACGAGCTGTACCTGAGTCACAGCACCACTGAATGACTCATATGGCCACCTTATTACGCTAACAGGAAGTGCTTTTTTTTGTCATACTTCCTGTTATGGACATACTCACCGTTGTGATTCTGGCAAGGGCATTTTTGTTTTCCATTAAAAAGGAATCACTATTAGCAGGCAAGTGCAAGTTTTTCTTGATTTAGAAAGATATTGCTTCTTTCCAACTGGGCTGGACAATTACAGACATCAGGCTGAAATCCCCCATGCTGGAACAGGAAGGTCAGCCTTTATGTATGAGATGAATGGTTTCACAGTACTAACTCCGTCTCCATTAGTATGAGGACACTGCATAATCCTTTTCTATTAGGTGATCAAGGCTACGCCATTAGTTCCAGGAGGAGAAAAGATGCTACAACCGGGTAGAGTCCTAGGTCTCTGAAGCAATGAGATCAGGTTGAGTGGGATGTGAAGGGAACTCATGGGGGGCAGAGGAGGGGTGGATTGTAAAGACCCCGGTAGGCTTCATTTTGGAATTCATTTATATGACTCGCTCTCGACTGCATTTCAGAAATAAAATTGTCACGCTAATATATTTTGATTGCTGCATTAGGACCAGCTAAATAAAATAAATCACTTTGCCAGATGTGGTCGCTGAAGCATACAGTTGATATTTCATAGCGAATTACCCAGATGTACACAGTGGCTTCTGACGCATTGTTTCTGGCTCTTTTGTTCTTCATCTTTAATGCCAGGCTGCACACTTGTGAATCAAAATTCTTCATATTGCTTTGGCGTTAATCTTGTTGAAGCACAGCAAGCGGGGCCATGTTCAGGCAACAGGGACACTAAGTATGCCTAAGATCCCAGGATCCCAGCCACAGTAAAGAGTAAGGCTGACATATTTACTTGGCTTGTTTGACACTGGCTTTGTGACAATGTCCAAGATTCCAAGAAAAAAATATTCACTTGTCACTATTATGCTATGACACGAAATAGAAAAGAAAATTTAAATAAGAACAACTGCTCAATCTCCTTTTCTCTCACACACTCTCAATCTCTCTTTCTGGTGTATTCTTAATATCAAGATCCGCTTGTCAGAGCCTCCTGTGTGCCACGCCCCCTCATAACTCGTGTCTCTACCCTAATGGAAACCAGCTGTCGTCGATTGTGATCATCGGTTTTGGTTTCAGTCTTGTCAGTCTTCAGTATTTAGTCCGCGTCTCTGTACTGGTTGTCAGATCTGTCATTGTGATGTTATGTGGCGTTTATCCCGTTTCGTCTGGTCAATAAACCCCGTTTACCCGGATTACCTGCCTCTTTGTCGTCTTGTTTGCCGGACGCTACCTACATCCAGGCACGCTTCACCCGAAACGTTACACTTATGTTCTGTGTTTATTGTTCATTATTAAGTTCCCCCACCCAAAAAAAAAAATATTTTTTTTTTTTAATTTTGAATTTTCTTCTGGTATAAAGTGCTATAACTGGAGAACAGACAAAACTCTGCAGAAAATCTCCCAGCAGAAATCTGCTTAGGGAATAATATCAAGCCTTTAAAATGTCCTATTTCACAATGTGCCCCACCCCTTCTTTTTATTTTTCCCATTTCTGTGATAGAATTTGTAAGTATAGGTGCATAAAAATATTTATAGTCTAAAACATACAGCTGCTATATTTCACAATATATTCTAAAGATATCAGTATGGTTTAACATCACAAAACACACGGAAAATCTACTGTAAATATCTGCTTCCAGCTTTCTTTATCACTGTCATCCATTTGGTATCTGTTTTCTGTCTTTTCTAACAGTCGATTCTTAGAGACACATAGAAAACAGTTCAGGTTTTAGAAGGACAAATGACTGTTCCTTGTGTGATGCTTGCTGGAGTGATTCCTGCACACATCCCAACTGCAAGATCACGAGGGGTCTGATGTGGGGTTTTTTTGGTTCCTTGTATGAGTGGCTCCACTGCAGGCTTTTCCTCAACGAGCAGAAGGCAACAGGAATGCTTTTAGGACCATCTGGACCAGGGTCTTCTGGGGAAGTCGGCCGGCTCAGTGGGTAACTTAAAGCGCTTAAAGAAATCATGCATTAAGAATGATATTGATGAATGCATGTTTCAATTATGCATTGGTTTTATAGTGGAAGGATGATTGTAATTGGCTCCAATATTTGCCTTCATGTAAATTGCCCTAAACCATTCTAAATATTTGAACACAGCATCCTCCATCTGCCCCAGTTTGATGTGCAGAAGCAGGTGTATAGACTGAAATTATGAAACCATATGTCAGTCATTGTGTGAGTAGGCATAAAGAGATCTGTTTTTTAGTCTATTTGGGAAAAAACGGTAATTGTTTCATCCTGAATTTTTGTAAATATTGTAAATGTTGTTAAGGAGCAGGACAATATTAATCCTCAAATAATTTCTTATGTACTGAATGGAAACAAGAGCACATGATCTGCCTCATTTCCTTCCACTTTGTCATAATTTGCCTTGATCAGGATCTGTATTCCCCTCTCATTTATTTCCCATAACCGCTTATGCAATACAGGGTCACAGCAAGTCTGAACACATTGGACAGGTCATCAATCCTTCACTTAGAAACAAGCATGTCATGTTACTGAGGCTTTCCCGAACGTTGGGAGTACGTGCAAGAGCCCTGGAGGTGTGAGATCACAGAGCTGCCCACTACAGTACCAATCAAAGCCCATGTACTGCCCTCAGCAAGCTAAATCGAGCCCCCCCTCTCCAACTTCACTGCCCAGTTTCACCCTGTAACTGTTTGTCAAGTCAATGCCCCTCAGAAGATACCACCCTGGTGGAAAATTGCCAACCATGTCCTTGCCAGTATCACCCCCCGATTTGCAAAAGAAAAAGTATTACTAATTTATAAACATATTCATAGTGCATTATAATGCATTCATAATGCATTAAAGCATTTTATAAATATTTATTTAAAAAGCACATTATAACCATGTTTATTATGCATTATGAATGTTTTGTGAAGTTCTCATCTATAACAATATACTATAAATACCTTTATAATGCATTACAAAGCATCTTTAATGCTTATATTGACCATTATAATGCATTATTTAGGTATCTATACTGCATTATTATAGATGAGAGCTTCATAAAGCATTCCAAAACTGCTTACTTATCACTTACTTATGATTAAGGTGTGTGTGTGTGTGTCTATGTATATGTGTGCAGGTGTGCGTGCTTGTGTGTGCATGTGTGTGTTCGCATGTACTGTGTGGAGGATTAATAGACTCTGTGCTGTGGTCATTAAGTGCTTTTCCCCAGGACCTGCACAGTAATAATGGTCTCAAAGCCTGAGGATCACATGCCCATTGGTCTGGAGCCACAAGTTCAGACCCACTCATTGCTCATAGCGCTGTGCAGGAGCTCCTCACACCACATACATCCACCATGCTTTAAATAATGGAGAAATCACCATTTCATTTGGTAGAACAGCCTGGGAGAAATAGCAGAAGCTACTTCTTAGAGCAACTTTCATGATAAAGCATGGGGTTCCCGTGTATTATAATGGCCTCCCTGGGGCAGTGGGGTGCTCCGAGCATCGTGGAGCTGTGGCTGAGGCTGTGGGTGGAGGATTGTGGGTTCAAATCTTGTAGCCAATAGAATAATCACATCACATCAGCTTCTGCCATGAAGATCAAGATGGGATGAATAAAGTACTACTATATACAAAACATTTGTTTATTTGATTTGCTGTGTGTATCTATTGCAGTGTATTCTTTTGATGCAAATACAAAAGGCATATCTGATGGATACAGCTAATTTTAATTTGTTATACCATTTTATTGTGTGTGTGTTTTTAATTAGTATTTCTTTAGTTTTTGAAACACCTCATTTTGCCTTAGATAAGGCAAATTTCTATACTGGCAACAATACTGACTTGCTTAGCTCAATTTCCTTAATTAATTGGTATTTGTGTGTGCATCATTATAACTGTGTGAATATTGAATTGTTTTAGTATAATATTCTGCTATGAAGAGACAGGGTCATCAATAATGAGTTTATCATGTTACAGAAGATTTAAAATCCTGTTCATTTAGATTTAATAAATATCATTTTTGCCCTGATTTATGCTAACATTATATACTGTCTCTACTAGACTGTAAGAAAGTCAATTCCAAGCCCCTGATTAGTTTTCAGTTGTGACCACAGATCTCTATTTGCAATCTTTATAGGACTCATTTTTTATTGTGATGTGTCTAGGTAAGCTGGCAAAAATACCAGCAACCGTGTTGACTAATGTAAGATTTCACTATAATAATATTGCGATATACTGATGATATTGTATCGCCGGTGAGACCTGCGCATTAGGGTGGGGTGGAAAAAAAACCAAAATTTCCAATAGTAATTTCCAATAGTGCGGTGTCCAAGTTGTCACTGGACCTCGTTATTAAACGTGCAAAATATCTTAGAAATAGGTTAATATTTTCAGGTTCAGCAATGCGATCGAAGTTTTCACCTGTCACATCAATGCGCAGACCCACGTATGCTACGTATCATCCATATCACAACGCAATGTAAAATTGTTCCAATTTAATAAAAGAACCTAATAATCGGCCAGTGACAATAAATAAATGGGAAACGACTCATTCGGAAATGTGGCTCAGGAGCAAGCTTACACTGACATACTGGCAATATACACTATATATATCCATTAGCTATTGCTTTCTCCATCTGAGTCTGACCAAAAATATTGGGACACCCCTCCAAATCATTGAATTCAGGTGTCCCAATATTTTTGGAAATATAGTGTATCTAACCATTATGACTGTCATGCTTAATACTTTTCATTTTGGTGGCACTGAGGAACAGTTTTACATTGCGTTATGGTATGGATGATGCATACATACACACAGCGTGGATCTCCGCGTTCGCTGGCAAGAGAAAGCACTCACATGCACAAGTAACTTTAGTAGATCTCAAAACACAGTACAACAGCAAACTAAAATGTGACGTAGTAAAAAAAATGGCAATACAGGAACAACATTGCAAAAAATACGCAATAATCGTAATTAATGCTCGTAGAACCGCAGAGCGATGTAATGTATATGTATGGCTGATACCCAGTAAAATCTGCCTTACCTGAACGTTGGTATTTTGTAGTGATTATCATGTTGTGAAAGTACACAAATATAACATCGATGAGTATAGATAATGGATAGTCTATATTGCCCATTGATGTGACAGGTGAAAACTTCGATCGCGTTGTGGAACCTGAAAATATTAATCTATTTCAAAGATATTTTGCACGTTTAATTACGAGGTCCAGTGACAACTTTTCTGCACTATTGGAAATTTGAATTTTTTTCCAAAACACCCTACTGCGCATGGCTTTCAAGCGTGAGTATATAGCCCCGTGTATGGCAGTGCGAATAGCGCTATAGTTACAATTAAGACTCGTTTCCCGATTGTGGCGTGCCCTGTGTGCCCCGTCAGATCCTCGCGTGTGGGGCATCTAACCACCCGGCGTTTCCACCATCGTATTTATTAAGGAACTCATTGGGTACCTGAACTACGTTAAGGACTGCGTATAGTTTGATATCGTCGCACGCAATGCCTTGGTTTGCCAGTCATTACAACGTATTCACGAGTTTAACTTGTATGAATGAAAGGAAATTGCTGCTACTCCAAACTGTGCAGTAAACCTGAAAGGAAATCTGTGTTGTGTGTAATGATAATTATTATATTCTGAGTAGCATACTGTAGGTGTTCATACGTATCGTCTTCCTATTCACAATTTTGAAACAGGTGGCATTCAACCTTTTCCACTTCCCACACATTGTTTTTGAGAATTAAATTTTATATACAAAGAGGTCAAGGTATGCAGCTTTAATATACACATGTAAAGTGAGTAGAATTATGTAGGTCGATGGCCTCATTCTTTTGCGAGGTGAGGGAGCAGCAATGTATCTGATCACTGCTCTTTACTTATTACAAGAAGATTGCGGCCATTTGTATGTCCTAATTCAACAAAGATGTTTCAAACCCCTGACGTGCCGTATGTTCTTCAGCAGACAGAAACACCGGCAGTGAGGATGTGTTTGAGTGACAGCGCTGCGACGTGTTGGCTGGAGCCAGAGGACGAAGACGTGGGGAGGCAATGGGCACAGCAGGATGTAAACGTAGGGAAAAGGGAATCCTATCAGTCCTCGGCCAGGTATACCTGGGAGCTTTCATGGGGAGCAAATTTAAAGTTTGCTCTCTGGCAGACGCTGTCACCGGAGAGTCGGGTCATAAAAAATCCCATGTCTCCTGATAATTCCCCAGCAGCCCCTCCTGCCTGATCCCCCCACACCACTCCGACTGGGCATGTGTAGTGATTACACATAGCCACTGTCCAGTTTTTAAATTTAGTTTTATCCCTTTAATAGCAAATATCATTAGGCACTATGGAGGCAAGAGCTTCAAATCAATAGCTAACTAAAAACGCAAGATGAATGCTAAATCAGGCAAGACATTTTCAGGTCTAAACAAATCCTGGTTCACCCTGGCCCCAGTCATGCTCCACATTCAGGATAAGCCCTGGTCTGCTTCTTCTAGTGCAATTTCTACTTCATTTTCTACTTAGGTAAGTCCATAATTTATTAAATTTATGTATCAAAGACATTCTTATTTATGCAAAGCCACAACTGGCAGGATCATTCATATTTCGATCCATATGGGTAATTTTATTATCGCGTAATAATCATAATATACATTTGATCTGAATGTATCTAATAAAAATGTTGTTTAGCATTCATTTTCTTTCCACTTCCATTACTTATTCATACTTCATTTTTTAATTTGCACTGTGTCCCGATAATTCAGTGCTACAGAGTTCAAGATTAAACTGCAAACAAATCTGTTTTGGTGTCGCAGCTGAAAAGTTAATATCCATAGCAAAATACAACACGTAGTAGAGGTAATTGCCATCGTGTGAATTTTATGCAGTTAACTGGAATTTGCTCGTGATGCCATAACTAATCTTAATGCAGCAGTTCTACCCCCATGCAATATTTATGGCGCAGCAGTGTGCAGGTGTGTAATACATGTTTTATTATATGAAAGATAAAAACATTTTTTAAGTAATGCTAGGAAATAAAAGCATGTGATTCATACAAAGATTCTCTGTTTTGCTTTTCCCAGTATGTGCTTTTCGTAACTATGTTGCCAAAATTCTGCCCTGGAACCAGAAAAGTCCATCTTTATCTAATCTTATCCTATCTTATCTTATCCTATCTTATCTTATCCTATCTTATCTTATCCCATCTCATCTAATCTTATCTCATCTTGTCTCATCTCATCTTATCTTGTCTTTGCCCTATCTTATCTTATCTTATCTTAGCTTATCGTGTCTTTGCCTTATCTTGTCTTCGCCTTATCTTATCTTATCTTTGCCCATCCTATCCTATCTTATCTTTGTTTTACCCTATCTTATCTTAACTTTCCCGATCCTATCTTATCTTAACTTTGTCCGATCTTATCTTATCTTATCTTTGTCCGATCCTATCTTACCTTATCTTTGTCCCACCCTTATCTTATGCTGGGGAGGCTGCTGAATGACCATTTTTTGACCGTGGCTCAGAGGGCACCGTGACGCAGTAAGAAGCAGTGTCGCACCTCTAGGGTAGGAGGGAATAATCCTGCCTCTGCTCTGTGTCCGTGACGTTGCCTGCTCTTGCAGTGTTGCGCAGGTTTCCTCTGGGGCTGCGGTTCCCTCCCATTTTTCAAAGGCAGTTATGCAGTTAGGCTCTGAGTGGCCCGTAGTGCATGTTACAGTGTGTCTCCTGCACTGCATCCAGTGCCATGTTCTGCCTGAGTCTGAGGGTTACCCCGTGACTCTGATCAGCATACGTGTTTGGACAATGGATGGACGGATAATAATGTTGGTATTTGTTTACAGACTCTATTAGGTATTAGATTACTAGTTAAGTAATTCATATTATTAAACGAACTATGGCAATATATAATATCACGTACAGTAATTGCAACAAAATAGAAACCCACCTGAAAGAGCCTGGACATCTTCATCATTTCTTCCTGTTTTGGCTAAAATGGCTACGCCCTTCTTTCCTCATCTTGAGATACTAGCCATTTCGTCTGTTGGGAAGACAAGTGAGGAAGCTGGGCAGAAACAATTTACTGCATTACTGCCTATAGGAAGGATGCATTTTTGAGGCAGCAAGTCATTCATCTCAATGAATATTGAGCACCTTTGGGCTCCTGTTCTGCGTTGTGCTGCTTTCTTTTTTATCTTCCATTAATGTTGATATTATCTAATACAGTATTTATCCATGCAGCTTCCAGCATTTCCCAGCACCACAGCAGAATTACAATCTAATGTACAGTTTATTACTATCATATGCTGTATATTGTATAAGCCTATGTATATATGTGGTATCTGAAAGCCTTTTTAAACATCAAAAGTTAAGATTAAGCTAATTATTCATTCTTCTATTCACCCAAAAGGTACTGATTGGTGTTTATAAAGCTGTATAATTTTTCATTTAACAATAAAAAGATTATCCTATAGCAAGCGAGAAATAAATGTTACAATTTACCAATAAAAGATCCCATATTGTTTATGTTCCCGGAGCTTTGTCTTCAGGTGATTAGGAAGCTCAGTCTAGTTTAGTTCTTATTTTGTTAGTGCAAGTGTTGTGATTGGTTGAAATAAAAAGCTTGAGTCAGGTGTGGCAAAAAACAAGACGCCAGTTTTTACAGCTGTGGACTTAATGTACAAGTAACTGGGTCAAGGGAACAGATGGTGAATATTTCTCCTGTATATATACACAATATGACTAAAAGAATGTGGACATCCCTATTAATTAGATGAACTGCCTTATTAAGCCACGTACATTACTGACACTGGTGTATAATTAAGCCACACCCATTACCAGTACTGGTGTATAATTAAGCACACAGTCGCGTAGTCTTCTGCTAGAAGCATAAGCAGTAGATTGGAGGACGGGGTGTAGAGAGGGTAGTGACTGTCCAATAAGTCACTTCACCACATTTTTGCCCTGCTATCGTGGTTCTCATCAAACGCAAGTGACGTGACAGTGAAGGTAAAAATGTCTGGGAGCAAATTCATTTGCCAAGTATAAGGCTCATAAGCTAATAGAAGAAGACTTGTCACCCAGCATCAATATCCAGTCTAAAATGGCAAGAGCCCCCATCGCAATGATCTAACATCTAATGGAAAACCTTTCCAAAAAAAAAGCAGAGTCTATTATAGCAACAATAGACTGACCAACTTGGTATTA
>JAODUD010000107.1:10354231-10371390 GCA_026784285.1 Stomatorhinus walkeri
AAGGATTTGTTGAGGGGGGGGGGGGCAGAATGGTAGTCCGCAATGGATGTGAGCTCTTCAGGAGCTGACAGAGGTGAAGAGGGCTGGGACGGATGGATGAAGACAAGACATGTTCCCGGTGAGTGATCTCTCTCTGTCGACGATGGTCATAAGACCTGTGGAGAAGTAGGGGTGGGGGCAGGAGTAAGAGAAAGAAGGCAGTCAAACTCCATCCAGGACTGGGGAGGCCTTCATTATGCAGTACCACTATCGGAAAAGAGTCAGAAGGTCCAGGTCACTGCACATTCAGGATGGAAGTTCCTGGAGATTTCCTCACACGCTCATTACTGATGGCTGCGGAAACCCCAACAAATAAACACACACAAACACACAGTTTTGTATTGATTTCGTAATTATTTCTATCCACTTGCTCCACACTCAATACATTTATGCGCATTGTTACCACGGTTAGCCGTGTAACACTAGCTGCCGCATTAATCATCTGCTGTGGACCCACATGTGACATTACTGTCCTTTCTTATGCATCTGCCATTTCCATCAGCTCACTTGTCGCAAAATCATTACATGTCAGACGTGTGTTTGTAATAGATAAACATTCTTTGAAGAGCTTAAACTGCCATTATAGGTTAATTAAACAGCCGCAGGTTAAAATCCGTAGCTTCTGCGTCGGCCTGGGACGGCCGGGCCTGGTGCCGTGGTTTGCCTGTGCGCTCGGGGCCCCGTGTGAGGCCAGTGGAGATGGATCCACTGACATGGGGGGGGGGGGGCTCCGGACAGCAGAAGCTGCATCTCGCTGGCTGTCTGTGCTGTCGCGCATGAAGCAGCCTGGAGGGATGGGAGTGTGGACTTGCATACCAAGAGAGGGCAATGCGGTGCGGCGCCTCACTTCCCCCTCGCCACACTTTCTCTCTCCCTCGTCTTCCACCCAGCCTCTCCCTCCTATGTCTTCCTGCTCCACCTTCATTCTCATGCAAGCTCTCTGCCCCCCCACCCACCCCACACATACACACGCCTCGCCTCTTTAATCATCATTCAGCTAGCTAGATGGCCGATGCGGGTTTGATTGACATGCTACAGCGGAGGTTAGGAATCCCAATTGCTGCAATTCAGTCCGCGATTAGCACTTGTTTGGACCTGGAATGAAACCTGGACTAGCTGATGATCTGACCCGACCCGCCGACTGATAATTAAGATCTGAGCGGGACTGAATGCTTACAGAAGAAGCTGCCAAACTGGAGGCGGCATCAATCGTCAGGAGATTAGCTTTAATTACAGGTCAGCACAGAGGCTTAGTAGGTAGAGTTGGCACTGCAGCCCCCCCCGCAGCTGTTTACGCGTGTCCCCCCCTCTCACGCCTCGTGACAGCTTCCTCCCAGAGCCTAAAGACCGTGTGATCCAGGTGAACTTCTGACTTCAAATTTCCCGTCTGGTGCCTCTTGCTGGAGCACGTCCTCCTTCACACTTTCTGACACTGGCTCTCAGTCACTGCGCCCTGATTGTACGTCAAAGACGACACACGGACGGGATGGAATGATATATGGATAGATTGCTTTAACTCCAGCACTGCTTTAATCCTAGCAATTATATCCATCCATCTATCTTACAACCTTTTATCCTGGTCAGAGTCGTGGCTTGGGGGGGGGGAGTGTGGAATGTCAGCCTATTACAGGGTACACACAATTATAGTCTATGGGTAATTTAGAAATACCAATTAGCCTAACTGCATGTCTGCAGGCTGTGAGAACCCGCAGACTGCACACACACGCAGAGCAGGCCGGAAATCAAGCAGGAGGCGTGAGGTGCTGAGCCGACAGTGCCACCCTCTGAACTTCTGGGCCGGGATATATTACATGACAAAACGGGGGCTTGGGGTTTGGTGTTTTTTAATGGTGACCCCCATCTGCTCCCCTCCTCTGCACCTGTGATGTCATACAGGTGCAACATGAGCTATTCCATTATCAGTTAAGGACCTCCTGGAACATTCCAGAAAAACACATTCCACTTATCTCTAGTTAGAACGGCTGTTGGGTCCCAAACCAGCTGAACGCTTCTGCCGCCTAACCATGCTCAAAGCTTGAACTGCCGTTGTTTATAAAATGCCACATAAACAAACTTTCTTTACCTAAAAATATCAGACAATTAATGCGTCGATAAACAACATAAAACAATAAGGACTGAGATATCAGTCCCAAGTTCTATACAGGTACATTGTAATAATACTATGTTTAATAAGCGATAATACTTGAGGTATTTGCAGATTACTTACAACATGACTAGTTTGCCATAGGAGCATTTCCAGTCGAAAAAGAAATAGTATATTTGGGATCAGCCAATGGAAACGTGCCTTTAAAATGTTGCATTTTAATTCTACAGAATCACAAGTTGAATCAGATTGTAACTGTATCAGGTCTCTGCCTCTCAGACATCAGGCTTGTTTAACAAGCATGTAAAAACCTTGTGAAGGCAAATATGGACAAAACGAGAATCGCCAGTCAACATTACAAAAAAGACACCGACATTGATCTGCTTAAGCTTTCATGGAATACATGCTGCACTTAAGTAAAGAAAATACTGATTTTACCTTCTGGTTCACAGAATCGCCAAAAAAAGCCATGACGTCTACACCAAAGAGCAGTAGCAGCGTATCATGTGCCGGAGAGCAGCGCACAAGCCGCCACTCTCTCACAAACCATTGTTACACATGACCGTGTCCATCCTCAAGGGAATCCCATCGTTCTTAGAGCAAATGCTAAGGATCTCTGAAGAGCAAAGCTAAAGGGTGAGGGAGTCATTCTGGGAGAAACTAGAGTGTCTTAAAGAAACACTCAGTATGACTGTTCAGTCCCCAACTGCCTGTTTAAGGAAGGCATCTCACTGTATTTATGCAACAATTCCTGGCATTCTGTAAAACGAAACAGGACCATTTGTTTTCTGCGTTCCCTATGAAAATATTGGATGCAATCATACGGCACTGTGTTCATGTCATAGGCCTATGGTGCCGAAGCATATTAAGTCTGAGCGTAATGAAGGAAGCACGCTGCATGCACTCATGCCTGCCAGTCCCGGCACTTGCGGGGACCCAGACGGGAGCATGTACCCGACTCCCTCTGGCATCACTGCATAAATGATTCACGGAGGAGATCTGCAAGTCTGACGTTCTAAACCATCAATATGAATCTTTAAAAGATTTAAATGCAATTCTGCACATCTGAACAGAATTCCATGAATCTAAAGCCCCCATAGGTACATATTTATAAGGTGACTATTACCCACTGTCTTCCCTTTGCTGGTAATTGGCGATGATTCATTGGGATTTCTCTAGGGACGCCTACAGAGAGATCCATCACTGAATATTCCCTGCCACTTGTGGACACGCCCGTTTGATAAGTGCTCTTAAAATACTACTTCTTCATTTCCCAACCTCCTCAGAAAGTGTTTTTCATCATTTTTCAGTGTTCAGTATCACAAAGGGCTAAACAAAAAAAAATCCCTCAGTCAAAGAACTGACCTACAGTACTGCATTCACAATACACCATCATTACTGTTATTAATATTTATTATTATTATTACGTTAAATGATCACCATGACCACAGTAAGGTCATGCCAGCAGACCAAAGACCACTGCTGGAATCGCATAATGGCATCTGATTAAGCAATGAATTATAAAGGAGAACAAATTATACATTTTGCTTTAAGCACTTTCCTTACTTAATAAAGCCATTCCTTTAAGAACAGGAAAAGCCATCATGGTCAAAATCAATCCATACATCAATTTTCTGAATCCACTTGTGCTATTCAGGGTCACAGGGAGTTTGCAGCCTATCCTAGATGCTACGGATGCAAGGCAAGTAAGAACCCAGGGCGGAGCTCACTCACACATGCACACCAACAGGCAATTCGGTATCTCCAATTAACCTCAGCATGTTTTTGGACTGTGGGAGGAAGCTGGAGAACCAGGAGGAGACACCCAACGATGACATAGGGAGAACATGCACACATACGGAGCCATAAGGGAGACTGCAACCCAGGTCCCAGAGGTGTGAGGTGACAGTGCTAACGGCTGTGGCACCGTGCCATCCCCCCATGGCTGAAATGTAATCCAAGTAGAGGCACTGTAGTGTTTTAGTCTTCAGGTCAGTCATGGAAGGGGAAAAATATGCTCTTGACAGTACCATGAGAGCAGCCCAGCCTCATGATCAGAGCTGCCTTTGCACGAGTCTGCAGAGGATCTCCAAAGGGGAGCGTGACACCAGAGGGAACATCACAGCGGAGAGAGTGGGATCCACGCTTTGTGGCTCTATCTGCACCTTCCTCTGCAGGCACTGGATCTTCCCTCAGCGAACGACCCACCCAGGGCGAGCCGCGAAGTGTAAGCGGTGATGACAAGCAGCAGCTGGACTATATATTTATCTAGTTAGATGCAGCGTTGGCCGGCGTGCAGCCCCCCGGCCCCGTCCCGTTTGGCACCGTTACAGGGCGCGGCAGGACTTCTGGGAGCTGGGCTCCAGCATATCGACGGCAGGATCCAGGCAGCCGTCTCCAGCTTCAGGTGTCCTGATTAGCCACTAATCCTGTTTCACCCCATTGCTGAGGAGATAAACGGCTCCAGACCAATCCTAATCAAGGAAGGCCTAAGGACAATCGGCCTGGTAGAAGAATTTTATATGATTGTCTTAGAATGGAGCAGGAATACTTCTGAGACAACAGAAAACTTGCTGCTATCCCTTCGATGTTATTCCGAGAGCACCACAAATCCCCCACCGTGCAGTCATACCAAGCTACAGTAGGTGAGTTAGGTCCTTACTGTGTACTCATGTTCGATGAGAAATACACAATGTGATGAACACTGAGAAATAGCCAAAGAGGAACCAACATGCACAGAAGAAAAGGCTGTAGACTCACCTGCCCTGGCTCTTCGTGCTTTAAGAGGGCTCCTTGGGCAAGGGCTACAGGCAAAAGACAAGAGTCAGGACAGGAGAACACAGATAGGCAGCAAGGCAAGTCAGCTGCTGGCTTCCTGTTGGGTTCACAAACAAATCCCATCATTATTCATTCTCATCACCTAACAGTCTAGGCTAGAGAAGACATCAAACACGTACCATACCCTCGATGGTAAGAATGAGAACGGTCACGGAAAAAGATGAAAGCCGAACATTATTTTTTGAGATTTGTACTCTTCTACTTCAATTTTTTCAAAGGACTGCAAGAGTCAGTTTTGCTGAAGCTAATGATGTCTGATGAATGCAAAGGTATGAATGGTCAGGGATGTGGCACCTCCATTTTCCCCCTTGGTACAGGTGCTTGGAAGCTCAACGACGCCCTTGCCAACATCATCTTGTTGATTTGTATGGCAGCATTGTTTCCAAACCACTGAGTCCTCTTCAACACGCCGTGCGTCTGAGGACTTTCTGAGAACCGAGGCCCTTCAAACGTAGGACGGCGCATTACCATTCTATCTCCTCTCTATCTAGGGAGCACAAAACGATCAATTAAAACACCTGAAGCTTGTGAGCATCATCGATCCTGCTGCCTGTTTTGTTTGATGGTCTGCTTTTTATACAGTGGTGAAGTACCAGCATATTCATGTTTACACTTTCATCACAAAAAATGACAGACTTCTCAGACGTGGAGGTAATAAAAATAATGACAGTGGGCGCCATCAAAGGCAGAAAACATCTGGTTCTCTGCTGAATGCTTGAATATTTGAGTCCATGTCTGAAAAGACAGCATGGTTACTAGATGCATCCCTTCCAATATACCCATCAAGAGAATGTACAGCTGCAGGTGTTGGGCTATCAGCGCAATCAGGGAATGGCATTAAGGCTGATGGCTGATGCCTACTCCATGGTTAGCATTGGGCAGCATTGTGTCAGAGAGGGTAGCTCTATAGCCTAACACCTGTAGGGTCCCAAGTCTGGATCCCACTCCCGGGTTCAGTGCACGTGTGGAGTTTGCATCTTCTCCCCTGTTAATTCTGGTTATCTCATGCAGTCGAAAAGCATGTGGATAGCTGAGGTTTCTAAAGTGCCCTCTGAGTGTGTCATGTGACAGACCGGCACCTTGTCCATGGTGTGCTGGGGGTCCAGCGAGTGCTAGGACTCACTGAATATGAAAAGTGGTCATGGACGGATTATTATCCGTTCCTGAGTAGAGCCGTCTGTCTGCATTGACTGATTATCTATAGTATGCAACACAAAACTAATATTATTACTTTTACTGGGCCATCTGAGAAACGCATTCATGATAGTCCAGTATCAACAAAACTGCTGTATTATTATTCTACAACCACAGCTACTAAAATGGTTTTCTAACTGAATTAAATGGGGGGAAAAAACAACTTACAAATCTCTCAATTGTTGGAATCAACCACACTTAAGGAGATAATGAATGGGGTAATTAGTAAATGAATGGGTTGTTCAGTCACTCAATGAGGCGGTGAGACGTGGGTGTCTGAGCCGCATATTGTTATTCCCTCGCAGGCCCCGTGGCGCCATCTACAGCTCTGTCTGCTCATCTGCCCCGTCCACCTCGACAGCTCTATGGCCTGGTTTTAACAACAAAAATAGAAATGTGAAGCATCTGTATACAACATTTCAAAACGCCTCTAACGTTCCTTTGACAATGCTGCAAAGTGATCGCAAGGCACGAAAAATTGATCAGAAGGTACAAACTTGGTGAGAAAGTGCTGACACGGCAGGTGTGTGTGGTTGCGCGTGGGGGGGTAATTCAGCAGCCAGTGCTAATTAAAAGGCTAACGAGGTGAGCGCGGCTCAGTCGAGGCAAAGCTGACAGACCCACTGCGGCTCCTGGCCGACTGCCCCCAGAGGAACAGGGGCGCTGAAGACACATGATCATTACCCCAAAGAGCCGCAGTTCGGGGGGGGGGGGGTACAGGGTATTCACTATCCTGGGGAGACACGGATCTGCCAGAGTGTGGAGTGTTCAGTTTGGTTAATTAGAACAAATTACCTCAGAGCTTCAGTGGTGCTGATTTATCGAGAATATAGCCCTAAACAGACCTTTCTGGTGTTATTAAAACACTATTTATTGTTAATGCACAGCTTAAGCTGTAAGTACACGGTGTGGTCATATGGACCCTAACATATTAGTTTTCACCTACACCGTTAGATGACACTGATGCTCATTTTGCTTCTCAAAAAAATAACACCTGTCCATCCATCCATCCATCCATCCTCCAGCCACTCACCCAGGGTTACACAGAAAAAGCATACCAATCTGGACCATTGCAGGTACAATTACTCGTCACTGGAGCTGTACTCTCAAGAGTCCGCCAATTGTACCCTAGCCGCAGGTAAATGTACCTTTTCAGGTACAAAAATTGGACTGAGGAACATCTTTCTACCATTGGGGGTATATTAATGTTGTTTGTTCCTTGGGGAGCAAAAAAGGCAGCAGGACTGGACCCTTTTTCCCGGCAGTGCAGTCCTGCATCCCTGCCAGCAGGGGGCGCCCTGACAGGTTGCCAGAAAAACTACAAGGAAGCTCCATAAAAGCAATGAAAGGAAAAAAACCAAAACAAAAGCACAAATGCAGCTTCCTCTGAAAGGCTTTTGCCGTTTCGGTAATGAACTAGCTCCTGTTCGCTCTTTCCATTGTGTTCTATGGCTGTTTCACAGGATGCGAGTACAACCAGGGAATGACTCAGCCCGCAGATCCTATAGGAGCCTGCTAGGATGGGGGGGGGGTGCTCTGTAGGCACCACACTCCCATTTCCCTCGTGTCTCAACCACCAGCTGCGGAGTAATGGAATCACGTCAAGTTCGGGCTCCGGTCATTTCACAACAGGCAAACTTCATAACAGTCCTCTGGGAGCAAACCAATATGAATAAAATAACATTGGCAGTTCAAAGGGAGGCAGCAAATGTCTAGCAGACTAAATAAATGTTGTCCGAGAGACGTAGCACTGAACCGGGGGGGGCTGTTTATGCTCCAAAGGGGAGAAAAGGGTCGGCTTCTATACTGGAATGAAAGTGGTTCCTGTATATGACACAGTGTGACATAAAACAGGGAGGAAAAAATGCTCAGACACAAAGGGTACAACTGACGTCTGTAAAAAGACGTAAGAAAGGACTAAAGAAGACGGAATAACCGAGGAGCCGAATTACTGCAGAGTCAACTGCTACCTTGTGGCTCACAAACAAGCAGAAACCCAGAATGCGCAAACTGACATCTCAGCACACAGCAGACTCCCATTTCGACTCTGCAGTCACACGCCAAAGAGAATAGCACAGAGGCTGGGGTGTTAAATCACATTAGTTGTATTGTTTTATTTCAGCCATCTGCTTCTCCATAGCTGTGCATCCAGTGTGGCTGAAAGGACACAGACACCAGCAAACTATGGGAGGACAGCAGAGGACCTACAGAACACTAACACTAACTTCTTGCTGGCAAAACTTCAACTTCTGGGAGACTCCTAGAACTTCTGGGAGAGGTGGGGGTTTGGCGCATACTGTGCCAGGCAAGGAATCATGTCAAGAACGCAGCTACACTGCAGCACACTGCAGCCGGCTGCCCCGTTGGCATGTCTTAATGTGTGTATGGGATCACACATGCATGTCTGGCATGTCTTATTGCATGTATGGGATCACACATGCATGTCTGGCATGCCATAATGTCCGTAAAGGATCACACGTGCATGCCTGGCATGTCGTAATGTGTGTGTGGGATCACACATGCATTTCACCATTATGAGCCATATTTGATAAAATGTACACATAGAAGCGACAAACATGACACCCCATGAGTCACGGGTGCAAATACCGTCAGAGAGAGCTGCGAGCTTTATTCAGAATTCTTATCTATTCATTTTCAGCCACATGTTTTTATCAGGATACAAAAAAGATGGTTGTCAACTCCAACTCGAGACTAAAAATGAAGTATTTTCTCCCCTAGGAGGCTGGGTAATCAGAGGGAGGGAAATAAATCCCTTCTAATGAAGCTAATGAATCACATAATGCAGATTGGAGATTTGCTGGAAGGCTTGGGCATTCATTTGGAGACCTGGGCATAATAATGGGGCGACGTGTGTGTGACTGAGCCTGACCACAGTGCTGTCACACATGTACCCTGCACATTAATACAGACAGCTGCTCGGATAGGTTCTTCCATTTTGAGATAAAAACAAAAACCCTTCAATTAAAAAGACAGATGGGACGATAGCTGTCCATTTTATACAATCACATCATATGACCGGCTGTAAAACTGAAGTAATCCATCATTACCAGATGGAAGTTCACTTATTTCCATCACATTTGACAATATTTCCATTGGAGTACAATGAAGAGTGCTTATACCATTAGGATTCTAATGGTGGGGTCTAACTGCACCCACCAGGTAGAGTAACCATGGTACAAAAATGGTACATGGTACATAGAGGCACAGGGTAAAAGCTAACAGGTATAATATCATTGTGTGAGTCCAAAGCTATTTACAGATACTGCAAAACAATGAAACAAAAGCTTCAATTACCAATTATCATACCTATCATTGTAACCTAGACTCCAGATTTAATTAAAAAAAAAAACACTGCAGGGAAAGGGTTAGATTATTGGAATATCTGAATAAAAAGTTACATTTAAATGCTCCGAAGAGGATAATGTATGGCTGTTTTTAAGCGTGTGTGGAGTTTGCTGCTTCTTCCTCCTGTACCGCTCAGCGTTGACCCCCCTCAGGTTGACCCCCCTCAGCCCACAGATATGTAGTTAGGCTAACTGGCGCCTCTACATTGCCCATAATGCATTGTGTGTGTGTGTGTGTGTGAGAGGAAAAGTGTATGTACCCACGACAGGATATGGAAGTGGCTAGATGATGGATAGTTGGGTGGATGGATGACAGATGGATGGATGGATGACATCCGTTTAGGGGTAGCTGCAAACTGCTCAGGTTAAAATAATTCAAAACAATTCTGCATATTCTGTTACTTTTAAAATACTTCTCAAGATCTATGGTTAAAATTGTGGATCTGTGTTTACCTGATTTCCATGTGAAAAGCACTGAAACCTTGACTGAAGCACGCAAATAAAATCGGGGCTGGGATGTGCCCCTACGGTCATGCACAGCCGATTCGATTCGGCTTCCTGCATTTCAAAACAAGAGTGGTGAGATGGTCCGGACAGGGTAGAAGAGAAGACGGGAGGTCAAATATTTCCAGTGCTGTGAGCGGTGCGTGCACTGCAGGCTATTCAGTTTGACTGCTGATTTTTTCTCAGCTCAGAAACCTTGTTTTCCACTTCCTGAGCATCAGCGTTTCCTGCACAAAGGGTTATGATGGAGCTGGCAGCAGAACTGCGCTTTGTACAATAAAACGACGGCTGCCCTCTCACCTCCTCACACCGACACAAACGCACAGCAGTCGTGGCGGGGAGGGGATCAAATCACACCATGAAGGACAATGAGAAAAGGGTGCCGCACTCTCAACAATTCAAAGCCCCCCACCTGCTCTGCTGCAGGACGATTGTGGGCATCGAACGAAGGACGGGGCAGCAAGGAATGGCGAAGAAGTAACAAACTGGGCCCCTCCCACCAAATGCTGGCTCTGGATGAAGGAAACACCTGATGGAGAGCGTCCTCCAGGGGCCAGGTGATCTGGGGGGAGGGGGTTCATTAAGGTGAGCACCTGGCAGGGAGCCAAGAGGACGGCCCTCCGCCCCGAAACTGTGCAGTCAGGAGATGCCAGATGAGATCAGGGCCTCGTTCCAGGCTAGCCACCACGCGGTCCTCTTCCCGGACAGCCTGCGTCCTGCGGCTTTACGACGAGGCTCTGAATCATCCATCGCAATTCGAACACACGGGTAATTTAGAGCAATTAGCCAGTGCTATGGACTCAACGAGCCAATTAGGGATAAAATGTAAAGCAGAGAAGGGTAAAGCCGAAGGAAAACCACCCTCGGGCTTCGGTTTAAGATTTTCCGATATTATGATGAAGGTTCTGAGTTTCCCAAATGCCAGATGGGACCACAGATCAGTTAAGTGGTCAAGCAATAAAGACTTGTAATTGAAAATGCTGCATTAACTTGAAACATATATAAAGTAAAATCACAACAGAGTCACAATTAAGAGAGCTGCAGTACTGGCTGACTGTACTCTAAACACAATCAGCAATAAATAATATATATATATATATATATTATTACTTGTTAATCAATACTGGCTCAGTTCTGCAAATATTTCGATTTGAAAAATGTGTGTGTGTGTGGGGGGGGGGGCTGCATTCCACCTGCCCCATTCTCTGTGATTTCCTACGGATATGAACAAAAATTGTGATGTTGGTATCATGACCTGTAATCACTGTATCTCTTTCGGCTCTTCTTCTCTCCACAGGCTAAAACTGCACCTATGGCTGAATCTATTTTTTCTACCCCCCCCCCCCCCCTTTAGCCAAACTGCATCCGGTTCTTACTTTTGCTTGGTGGCTGATATAGTTGTTTTTGGCGGCCTGTTTTAATTTTTAAAGTCTAGTCTTTGCGTCAACCTGTCATGTTAGTTATTATTAGTCTTAATCACATCCATACTCATTTTAGTCTAGTCAAGTTTCAGTCGACTAAAAGTCTGAGCATTTTTGTTATATTTTAATCAGAATTGCCTATGACTATTTTAGTCTAGTTTTAGTTAAAACTGATGACATTTTAGTCTAGTTTTAGTCAATTAAAATTGTATTTTAGTCTCTTTATTTTAGTAATGCAATTCTATTTTACATAGTCAGTATAGTACAAGTACCTAGTAGAAAAGACAGACAAAATTTTCTTTTAGTCAAACGCAATTCACAGTTAAAACAAGGTTCTTATTATTATATTATTGTTACCTTATAGCATCTACTTTGCCAACCAAACATGTTTGAACTTAGAAGTACACACAAATTTAAATAAAATAAATAAATAAAATAACGTCCATCTTCTTGCGCGGGACTTGCTTCACTGAAGCTGTTTCTGGAATGTAGCACAGGGATAGATACAATGTCAGGACAGACGCAGCCTCTGGAAAATATAACTGTTGTAAATATTAAGTAGCATAAATTCTTGCTATTAGGCCTATTTTGCCCTCAATGACTGAAACTATTGGTTGTAATTTGGCTGTTTATTTTCAGCTACAATTGCTTAACAGAAAAAATAGGCCTCACATACCATAAGGGATGCCAGTCAAATCCATCACGCTCTGAATCATTCACGATCATCCTTTCCACAAGACCGTTATTTCACAATTAGCAGGTATTTACATGAGCTGTACCCACAGCCCACCTCTGCGTGGATGGTACCTATCCTGGCAAGCCAGACCCACGCACGACGTTCCGAAAAACGCTCTTTCAATGTTTCAATCACTACTCCTTTAGACATATATCTAGTCACGCAGCAATGAAAGCTTGAAAGTTTAGATCGCCAGGATTCAAGACAACTGAGCATCTCAGTTTGCTACTTAGCTTTAGCTTGCTAAAATGCCTACTTAGCTTCAATGTGTTCCCTTTACCCACATATTCTTATCAGACGTCTTATCAGAAAGGATGTTTTGTACAGATCACCAAGTGTCCAAGCCTATGAAATATAAAATAATATAAAAGACGTCTAAAGGTAGCAGGCTATCTATTGCTAACGATAACATGTAACCACAGTTGGCATGAGCTTTCTAAAATAGAAAATAACGTTACGTTAATGTCATTGTGGAATGCCTTGAGATGTCTTTTAAGATTTTAAGGTTTGTGGTGTGTTTTTCCCGATATTTTGTGGCCACATTTCTCTGCCATCTGTGCGCCTGAATGGGAGACACAGGAAACAGAAACACTGCATAATAATAATAATGCGATTAAACGAGAGGAAATAACGTCTCGTCTCGTTTTCATGAACGAAAATGAAGAGACATTTTAGTATAGTTTTTATTTTGTAAACCAAATTTAGTCTCGTTTTTATTCGTCAACAATATTACACATTACGTATATTTCGTTATAGTTATCATTACATGACCAGCATTTACGTTGCATCTCATCTCGGTCACGTCAAAAAGGTTCGTTGACAAAGATATTTCGTCAAAAAATTTGTTGACAAAAACAACACTAGTGGCTGACTCTGTTTACCTGCGAAAACAAATAGACCTTTTCTGTCCTGTATCTCATGGCTCATCCTTCTTCACCTTCCCTGGTTAAACATGAGCCACACCAATGCAGCACAAGCCACACCAATGCAGCACAAGCCACACCAATGCAGCACAAGCCACACCAATGCAGCACAAGTCACACAAAGTCAGCACAAGCCACACCAATGCAGCACAAGTCACACCAATGCAGCACAAGCCACACCAATGCAGCACAAGCCACACCAATGCAGCACAAGTCACACAAAGTCAGCATAAGCCACACCAATGCAGCACAAGCCACACCAATGCAGCACAAGTCACACCAATGCAGTACAAGCCACACCAATGCAGCACAAGTCACACCAATGCAGCACAAGCCACACCAATGCAGCACTAGCCCAACTCTAAGCAGGAGGACCAGGATGCAGCACCACTGACTTAAACTGAGGAAAAGCGACATGCTTTTACCCAAAGAAAAAGACAGGGAGAGGAAAGCATTTTTATGAAGGATCGATGTCACCGAAATCTGAAATGCCAAAAAACCATCGGCCTGTATGATGCCAAATACAACCCATCAACTGCCAGTGCCCTGCTTCCAGCTGCCATTAGCTGAGATATTGGTGAGTTCTTATTACCGGCGGCAGAAATATACCACGTCATAGATCACTACTACCCATAAAACACATTATTGTGCAGATTTTTTAAAGCAATTTAAAAAGTGCGTGTAACACACTTGAGAAGAGGGTCTGCTACATGTAGGCGGTGAGTGGCCCAGCAGGCTATAGGCCGATTAGCTTCTGCATCAAGTTGACGTCATAATTACAGCATAGTCGTGGACCGTACGGTGTAGAAATGCTGCGCCGTTGACTGAAAGAACTGCGATTGGTCCGCTTGGTAGCATTTGTTTTTTTATGGGAATAAAGGAAGCGTACATCCCAGGTGAACTTGTATAGCTGAAGCTGAAGCGTTATTTATATCTAGCATTAAACAGTCCACCTAGGCATCATAGCAACAGGTCACAAAACACTCAGAATAACAATACCAGTTCCACTTACCTCCATTATGTTTGTCCAAACTTTACAAGATGAGAAAAGAAGTGAAAAGTAGCATAAACTCTATCTTTAGAAGGGAAAAGGCATAAAAAGTAAACTATGTAGCAGCTAGATATTTTTCCAAATTTGTCTGTGAGAAGTTTGTAGCAGCAAAAATGTAACCAGGACTCCAAAAATGTACACTTTGTTAAATGTTTGTTTTTTTTTCTCTTTCAATTGTGCAATTCAACAATTGAATATATCGCAGGGTGGGAAGACAATAAACGCTGCATCCAAAACTATGTATCACCTAGTGTTTTGGAGGTGTAATTACTAAGCGACACAGACACACAAGCACACAAATATAAATGCTCTTGATGGCGTAGGATCAACAAATCAGCTTTGAATCTATGTCTGTGATGGGACAATTGCAAGTTTGCGTTCCAGCCTTGGCAGAATAGTTACATAGTTAAGTAACGCCCTTAACCCCCAGCTGCACGGGCTCTGCATGTCAGCTGACCCTGTACTGTGACCCCCAAGCGGTAAAGAGGTAAAGAGAGGAATTCTAATGTACCTGTACTTGCACAACTA
The DNA here is from genome assembly GCA_026784285.1 of Stomatorhinus walkeri. Classification (NCBI taxonomy): domain Eukaryota; kingdom Metazoa; phylum Chordata; class Actinopteri; order Osteoglossiformes; family Mormyridae; genus Stomatorhinus; species Stomatorhinus walkeri. Next base: position 10,368,935 of record JAODUD010000107.1, read on the forward strand.
GCGAATACAGGATTTATCGTTTATCATTATGATTGCAGGGCACTTTAGAGATTCCAGTCCACATCATCACGTCATTGAGTGGTAACCGTAGCACCCAGAAGTAACCAGGAGGAGATGTGTAAACCTCACACACAGAGGGAACCAGAAGGAGATGTGTAAACGTCACACAGAGGGAACCAGGAGGAGATGTGTAAGCGTCACACAGAGAGAGCGAACCAGGAGGAAATGTGTAAACCCCACACACAGAGGGAACACGGAGGAGATGTGTAAACATAACACGCACAGAGGGAACCAGGAAGAGATGTGTAAACCTCTCACGCACAGAGGGAACCAGGAGGGGATGTGTAAACCTCACACACACAGAGGGAACCAGGAGGAGATGTGTAAACCTCACACACAGAGGGAACCAGGAGGAGATGTGTAAACCTCACACACACAGAGGCTGCCATGGGGATCACTGCTGCAACCCATGGCATGGGGCGGAAAGCTTCAATGATACCCACTGAGCATGTAACTAATTTTCTGATTTTTAAAAATTATTATTTAATGCGGTGTTTGTGACAGTAGGTGATGCACCACTGATATGTCAGGGCTGGGGTCACAGTCACACTTCAGCTCCCCAGGGAAGGGAAACAGAGGATCCTCCCGAACGTGTGCAGCGATAAACCCAGTCATCTGCTGCCTCCGCAGCCATCTCCACTGTCGCCGGGCAGGGTTCATCTCCTTAATGGGATTTATTCTGCGAGTCGGCTAGTCTTACAAGGTCCCCTCCGTATGCCCCTAATTTCCATCACTCATACACAGAACATCAGCCTCCCGCTTTTCTCTCACTTGACGCTTCCCTTCCACTTATCATCTCATTAATGGTTCAAGGTATAATGTGAAAAGAAATAATTGATAGGATTGCTGTCTGTCTCCCTGTGCCCCGCATTGCTGTGGGGGTGAAAACACCATGCTCCTCCATTACTTAACATTGTTATATCTCATTACCTTTGCACTTGTCTTTACTTACATCTACCTCATAAGAGCTGGCAGAAGTCCAGCTCCAGAGAATACAATCTCGGAACCTCTCGGCAGCTTTAAGGTGAAGACAAATTGCCAGTTTGTTTGGGGGCCTTGCTGAGTGATCTGTATTAATAGCTGGCTGGTGTTCAATATGTTGCATGGGTAAACTCCATTAGCATGTTAGCTCTGACGGCGTTCGCCTCACCTCTAGGCTTTAGGTAGGGCTGGGCAATATAAGTCACATGCTGACTTACTGTCAATTAAAATTTAAACAATAAGAAAATGAGAAACTTCTAAATCATACATACTGCTTGACATCACATATCAACCTATCATATCACAGAAATTAATGCAATTCCAGCCAATCATATGGCAGTGTTTTAAGAATGGACAACCTATGGCCAGCAAGGTTGACTCAGTGGAGTCAGTGGAGTCAGTGGAGCACCCCACCTGCTAATGTTTAGCTAATATCATGGAGAGACGAGTGCTCCCTCAGAGGAAACGTCAAGTCCCGGTGAAGAAAGTGACTGCTCAGCAGCCACATCTCTTTAAAAAGGAGATAAGCAAGGTTGATCACATTAGAGGTGTGGCAACACATGACAGAGTAGTGCTGTATATTGTAAACTCTGCTGAAAACTCTTGCCAACTAAAACTGGAAGTACTACAAACCTATTTCACCACTCAAGGCACTACCATCCAGCAGACCATACAGAATGCAAGCATTTACAGTCACAGACACCATCAATTACAGTTTCCACTTTTAGGGTTTTCGATTTCAATCTGAAGAAATGCAGTACAAATCGCATCCTGCATTGGTTCAAAATGAGACGCAGCCTTTATTTCTCACTATGGGACAGCTGGCAACTCTGCCAGCATTGGCAAACCAGAGCTGCAAGACTATCAGGGAGAAAACACATCGACAAACCATATTCTGAATATGTTTAAGGGGAACCTAAAATAAATGTTAATGAAAAACGGAACCTTGCAGTAAATAAATAATGACTTTCATCATATCATGATAATTTTCCATATCAACTGATATGAAAAGAACTTATTGTAATAAAATACTTTGCCATATCGCTCAGCCCTAGGTCTAGGGATGGATGTCAGAAGAAAACCACAGGAATCCCAGCCAGATGGCCACCCACTATGATTAAATCCCCCCCAGACTCCCCACAAACTCTATATGAAAGATCCACATGGTTTTTTTCATATGGACTCACAGTAACACACATGTTGCCTTATGCTCATATTAAAGACCATCTCACAGTTATAAAATAGGCATATTCAGAACCTCAAGGACAGCTGAGTTGGATGCAGAGTAGTTGCCACTGGGATGTGAAGGACCACAGGCATTTAAGAAAAATGCATCTCCACACACACACACACACACACGCACACGCATGTAGGGTAAACATATCCTTATGGGGACCGCTCATTCATTTCTATAG
>JAODUD010000107.1:10385323-10404906 GCA_026784285.1 Stomatorhinus walkeri
GCATCCCGTCCAGGGTGTACCCCAGCCCTGAGCCCTGTGAAGGACTGGCATCCCGTCCAGGGTGTACCCCAGCCCTGAGCCCTGTGAAGGACTGGCATCCCGTCCAGGGTGTACCCCAGCCCTGTGCCCTGTGAAGGACTGGCATCCCGTCCAGGGTGTACCCCAGCCCTGTGCCCTGTGAAGGACTGGCATCCCGTCCAGGGTGTACCCCAGCCCTGTGCCCTGTGATGGACTGGCATCCCGTCCAGGGTGTACCCCAGCCCTGTGCTGCCTGGAATTATCTCCCGGCCCCCTCGGCCCCCTCTGACCCTGACCAGTGTTAGCAGCTGCTAGACAGATGAATGACATGCCAGACAAAATCTGAAAAATATGGCAAAACAAGATCATCCAGGTCCCTATTCATGCGACAGCTTTGTGCTGTCAGACTCCAGCGGCTGCCGTGTCACACTGGAGTTAGAGAGTAATAATTACGAGTTGATAAAATCAAGACTTACTTTTTCAAATCCCTCCCAGACTTAAATAATACCGCAGCTTGTCTTGGGGAAAAAAGCTTTGTAGTTTCTCACGCGCAGACCGAGGTAGAAGACAAATGTGAGATGCTTGGCATGCAAGACGGAAAATATCACATTAATAACAGCATTGAAAATAGCAACAAAATAAAATCTGTGCTATAGAAATGGATCCAAATCCAAATTTCAGATCCTGCTGAGGTTACATATTTAATTAATGACCAAAGAAAATTGGCCCATAAGAGTCTGGGAATCCTCACTGCATTAATGAGTCTTAACAGAGAGATTAGCAACCTATTTTACAACGTTTTTTTCCACTGAGCTTATTATTAGTGTTTTTTTTTCCTATGCAAGTGAATTTTGTGTGTCCCAGTAAAAACACTGGCATGCCATTGGCGTAACTATATATGACAAGACTCACGAGGTCCGTTGTCCCATTTCCCTCGACAAAGCCACTCACACAAAACCGTGTGCTGAATGCAGGGTGCAATTAACACGACCTTTCTGCAGTACTGCTGGCCTTCCTCGGTGTTTTTTCGTTTCTACATGCCAGTACAAAATCATACGACATACTGACCAATGCTCTGACTACCATCTAGCATCCTGCTCTGAGCTTCGCAAAAGGCCCTCATGACGGCCACGACTCAACACTCTCCCCCCTGTAGCCCTCAATTCCAGCATTTGGGAGTTTCTGACTGTGCTGGAACTGTGTCCTGGCTGCGCCATACCGATGATATTAACAGCCAACAGGCATTAAAGGTATACTTTCAATTAATCAGTTTTATAAGCTTACGAAAAGGCTACATGTCCCCTTTCTTCATAAATAAGGCAGTTAAGCCTGCAACCGGAGTGAGCTACATAGGCTAAGTGAGCCCCAGAGCCAAAAGGTTCAAAGCTCTGCCTGTTTGCTTCCATACCAGCGGAAAAAAACGTCAGAAATTCGGCATCTCTGGGAGTCCGTGAAACTCATAAACGCCCATCTGCTCCGCTGGCCCCGCATCCAAGCAGCGTGGAGGTAACTCTGATTAGCTGCAAACCGTGAGTCGGCTTGATTCTCCTGGTAACGGGTAGCCGGTGAATTCTGTTGCGGCACAGGGCAGGAAGCGGCAAGGATCAGCGTTCAAGCAGGTGCCCGGTTTTCTGCTGAGCGGGTGGATTGAGTTACCATGGTAAAGCGGCGCGGCAAAATAACACAGGGGCACCAGAAAAAAATTCTCATGTAGCAAGCAAAATCACCTGAATGGCAGAAACATCCCACAAATTCTTTAAAAGAAATGATCTTCTTTAAAAGAAATGATCCTCTCTAAAATGACCTTATAATGCAAAGTTTAAACATCTGAAAAAACAGATCTTATTCAACTTATTAAAGCCTTCAGTATCGCGGGTGTAACCACAAAAACACAGACCTTTAGCTAGCAATACGAATCTACGGTCCTGAAACAAATAGCAGACTGGAAATAAAACTCATCATCAGAAAGATGTGAAATATGAGCTTTCAAGCAGCCAAATAGATTTTTTTCAATTTCCCCATAAATAGTCCCTCTGCTTTATAGCTTCATTACATTTTGTGACAGGAGTAGCGCTTTAGACCAAATTTATGGCAAAGATCACCATCACAAACAAGGCCCCAAATTCCCTCATGTTGCTCCCTATTAAAGAAGAAAATGCGGTTTTCAATTTCTATCAAATGTGTCCCTCACCTCTGTGACCAAAAAATAGTTTCATATCTTGTTTTACAGTTTCTACAGTCAATATCACTACCAAAGCTCTTCAGAGTCTTTGCCGCTCGAGACTCGTAACCCAATACGTTAAATGCTGAGAAGAGTGAGCTCTACTGTAAACATCAGCTGACGTCTTTTTAATTTAAACCGCATGAATTAACCTCCAACATGTCCTTCCTGCCGCCGACATAATTCAGTTTTCAGTATTTATTTAGATAGCACTAAAAATATGCTAACACAGCTTACTAGAATGCTAAATACTAAGACACGCATTTCAAACATGAGAAATATATACTGTATATATATACACTATGTAATGCATTAAAAACAGCAAATACCTCAACATAATGGAAGGAAAACTTCTATTTATGGAAAAGAAGTATTAATACAGATTAATTAAATATATATACACGCTTAAGGTATATTATGATATGATATGTAGTGTGTATATTTTCATGTGGTGACACTAATATTAAATCAATATAGCTATCACAGTATTATAGTTCAGGTAATGATAGCTTTTCCCCTTGGAAAGCTTTAATAAATTCTTTAATCACTGACCTCTGACTATGACAAGGACTATGTGAGTGGAAGTGGAGCAAAGACCTGTAACAAATACAGTGGAAACCCTGGCATTTTCAAATTTATTGTTAAATAAACAGGCAGCATCAAGAGTGCTGACAGGCCATTCGTCTACCTCCGCTGGGGCCCAATGGCATGCGAGAACAGGCAACTGCACTTTGATTTGCTGTTGCCGCCGTGACGGATAGCGCGGCTTTGTGGGAGAGCTGTCACCGTGCAATTCACATCCATTGGGTTAAGAGCATTCCCATGTTACTAAGCTGCTGGAGAGGCACACAGACACAGACGCAAACAAACAAACAAACAAACCAACATGCCCGCAAACACAAAGTTCAAATATAACCAATAACGTCACAACCAGACAGGCAAACAAAGCGTAAAAACAACAGGGAATGCCAAAAGTCAGTCTCGGTGAAGACTGATCACTAGTTTGAGCACTTTCAGCTATTACACGAACACCTGCTTAAGTATGACAGATCTGCACAGATATACACTAATAACATTTGTTAAGAAGAAAAAAAAAACTCTTAAAACATAAATCGGCTGCTGAATGTCACTTATAAATAGGCATGAGTACATTGCAACAATTTCTCCTACAAGAAAATAGTCTAGTCCATAAATCTGTGATCCTTCTTCACACTATTACCTACAGATCGATAACAGGAAAAAGAAACAGCTTCTAAACTTGTTTGCACGTTACTGAAGCATGAAAAAGGTATCTGATTACTCAGAAGACAAAGTAAATGTTTTTAATTTGGCCAAATGTCTCTTTAAAAACATCACAGCAACTAATCTGCCGTGATCCACATTCACAGCTCGAAGGGGAGATTTCCACCGGAGCAATTTGGACGACCTTTCGGCTGTAATCCTGTCCTCGTTCAGTCGTAACCTGCATGTATATTACATATCATGAATTAAAATCGTCTGTGACAAGTCCTTATCAGTGCTGAACCCACAATGGCCAGTGACTAAGGCCAAGGCCTGAGGATATCTGGCGGTAATATCCAATCAAACGGGAGCCTCTGTTGTGGCTCAGGCTTTGATGGACTAATGTTGATAAATTCTCCTCAATACTGGGTGCATGTGTGTGAATCAGGATGAACACGCACCACCACCTCATGACACGCCTATTCACGGTAATCCAGCACTGGATATACAGCGCAGCGAAGACAGCAAGGCAAGGATGGGTGTTTTATTACAGTAAATATAAATTAAATATTTATAAGAGCATTTAATCATAACTATATATAAACACAAATATTAAAAGAAAAATTGATCAGTGTGCATTAATGTGAGGTCTTCTGTAAATCGGGGAGTTCGAATGTAGGGGCAGCAAGGACATTTTGCAAATTGATTAAATGTCAATATTGATTAAATGTCAATATTAACAGCCGGTTTACATGTGACAAAATACAATCATTGGCCTGCAGCTATATTAGCAATCATACATTATTGGCAGGGGGTCTGTTATGGTTGAAAGCATTGCATATCATTCACAGCATAAGCCAACAGTGACAGTCCCTCTTTAAGCCTTCAGAAGCCTTTCAGTAATGATAATTGTTCAATATTCTGGTGAATCCAGCAGGCACCAGGGACTGCACATCGAAATTGTTTTTTTTTTCTTTCTTTCTTTCTTTTTGCAGTGGATGAAAGTGTCATTAGAAAGATGGAAGTCATTTGTTGTGTATGGAGAAGGACAGACCGTTTCTCCTGATTTAGAGTTCTTATGTGATAAGAAATACCAGCACACTGCAAGGCAAAACAGTCTTTATGTGCAAACCATTTCAGTGTGCGACTGCTTAATGCGAAGCTGTTTTTGTTGCAGGTGCCCCTTGGACCTGCAAATATACCACCTGGCCACTGGTTCCTAAGAGAAGGACCAGCGGATGCACATACGCAATTGCTGAAAGACACTTTGCACGCCTTTGAACTTGGAGCTGAGGGACCATGTGACGCTGCCTGGAGGAAACGTCAGAGGTAATCCAGAGAAGGAAGAGGGGGGCGGAGGGGCGCGAGGCGTGGGGGATGACTCGGCTGGCTGGCAGCGCCGCGAAGCGAAATCCTCCGCTGCAGAAAACCGTCTCTCCCCGGCAAATTCAGCACTAATTACCCCGAAGCCGCAGTGCTTCCCTTCCGAGAAACTCTCATCCGTCAAAAGTGCATTAACAAACCATTAAATGACTGCACTTGTCGTGAACAATTAACGTTTCTGGAAATTCGAGGAACTTATTTACTCTGGGATTGTATTTAAGAAAAGCAAGTAAACATTTTTTTTTCTGAGTTAAGATGCCGAATTAGTAAAGTTACTTAAAAACTTTATGTGACGCTTCATAATACAAGGAGCAACTACATAGTTTTACACTACACACACACATTAGACAGCAGACATGGCGTTGTATACGTGTAAGATATTGATTTTCAGTCCATATGGCGTTACTTGAACCCCGTTGTTTGCGTAAGAGGCATCAGATAATTCCCTGGCTAGACTCAGTGGGTTTTTAGATCTGCTCAAATGTAGTTACAGCCTTCGACAATGTAATGCATTTTTACTGAATGCACGATGTTATTTTGAAGGGAGGTACACTTTTTACGTCCACACCATTTCTAAAGCAAGCATTTGAGATTCGACTCAATATTAACATCGCGTCTTCCCAGCAACGCCCCCCACCCCATGCAGCTGAAATAGAATAAGGACGTAACTACTTGCCTTCTCTAAGGAGGTGAGAATAAATCACCCACAGTAAAAGCAGGCAGCAGAGTGACGCACCACTGCCGGCACAAAACGTTCTCACCCCAGTCTGCATTCTCTTCAGTCCCAAAAGACGATCCACCAGTTCCCTTAGTGTTTACTGAAAGGGGTAAGAGCCCCTTCCGGGTTAAAAAAAAATCGGTTTATACAGAGAATAAACGGTACATCAATAGATACGGAGGCTGTGATACGATCAATCAAAATCAATCCGTAGAGTCTTTTGGTCTTATGTTCGGTTCCATTACATTAAAAAAATGTATATATAAAAAACTGATTCAAGAGTAAACCTGACGCCGATGATGATATAGGAAAATAATGAACAGAGTAGTTACTGTTTCCGATCTTCCCTTCTCTCGTGAAAAACGCCAATGGATTCGTTATTCGTGAATATTTGTGCGAATATAAGAGCTGACTCTTATAGCAGAAGCGTTAACCCTTTATCACTTAAAAAACAGCCATCAGTTTTTGTATATATTATTTTTTCTTGAAAAAAAAATGTTATATTTTTATACAGGTTTGTTTTGTTTTTCGTCTTCAAAAGTAAAAGTTACATTCCAGTTTTGAAGGAGTCTGGAATAAAGAGATTCCTGGAGTTGCTGGATGGAGATCCTGACCACAGGTAAAAGTGCTGCGGTGGCTGGATGAAATCACTGCGGGCTCCAAGACTGTCGGGCGCGCGGGGGAAGCCTTCGGCTCCCCGAGATCTGCGTTTAGTCCTCGGCGCTTGCTTCCAAGGATAGATCTCCTCCGACGCTCCTGCAATATTTCGCTTCCACTCATTTCACATCATCAGCCTGCTTTCACCTCAGAGACACACAAAGAGAATAAAACGAATAAGTCTCATTGTATTGCCCTTAACGGAATGGTGGCGACAAAAGCACAAAGTTTAAAGATCTTCCGAGGGCTGGTCTCATACTGGTAACATTTTCTGTTCTTTTACTTTTCGGTAGAATAACAGACTTTAACTTCAAACGGACTGCAACATTCCTTGAATTGCCACATTTTCTAGTAGAAAAAAATATTTCTATATTTTCATCATTAACCCTGTCACATACAATCGAGTAAACAATTGAAAACACATAAACATTGCTCCTGAAACTGTATACACATCGTCAGCATCTATATTTAAACTGCTCAAATGCATAATCTATTTGAAATACTGAATCTTTGTATTAAAAAGCACGATAAAATAACATTTTAAATGCGCGATCGGTTTAATAACATACCACTAGGCGTATCTAAATAGTCAGATCTCGAAAGGAAACGCGTGTAATCTGATCATATTTAAAATCTCAGCCATGAGCACTGACTGGTGCACCTGCAGGACTCAGCACGTCGCTAATTTCCCAGCGCAGGCTGCGCTCCGAGCAGAGAATACGAAGCAACGCAACTCCAGTGCCGTTTAACACTTAACATCCTGAAGCCACAGGGATCTGTACCCAACCATACTCTTCTCGCTATTCATGCAAACTGGACTACCTATTGCAAAAGGCATATCAATGGAGTTTATCTCACGAATCGCGTAATGGCATCTTAAGCAGCACCGCAATAATAACTTCGAGGCCCCGCTTGTTCTCGTTGAAATGCAACAGGAGCGTCAAATATAGGATAGTTCCTTAAGGACAGACGCATATACTGATTTGCATGTAATTTCTTTCGTGAAATTCGTACTAGGAGACATTCAAAGCAAGGTCACTAGCAGTAGTAATGAAATGAGCGAATGAATTTGCTAAGTTCTGCATTCAGATCTCTACCATCAACAAGACGCCCATTTTTAAGAGTTATTCGACTTCTTACAAAAGCTTCAGTGCGCTGTACCTTAAATCAACAATGTTATCGTTCTTCTTCATTTTTAAATAGTTTTTTTTCCTGCTTTCTGTTTATAAGCTTCTTCCCGGAGTATTAATAATCCGGTATATCCCCCGACCTGATAATGTCTATTCAGAAGCTTTGTCGTGTGCTGCAGGCTCTCCCTGTCGTGCAATTGCCAAGAAGAGATGTCTGCCCCAGTTCTTTAACATTAAGTAGACGGCGGGCACCGTTGTGGCGTAGACTTAAACCATTTACTGTTTCCACCCTTTAAAGAAAGGCATCCGATTAAGTGCCAAAATGTCGCTCCCACAAGTCTACTGCATGACAGGGACGGGAGGGGGAGCGGGCGATGCGCGGCGCTGCTGCCGCAGTTGAATGTTTATATATCCTGCCCGATCACAGCGAGTGATGAGTCGTCCAGTCCCCAAACTCCCCCTCTCTCTTACTGGCCCACTCACTTATCGAAAACGAGCAAGACCGCCATATCCTCCTTATTAAATACATTTGAAAAATGCTATTCTCGGTCTCTGTCATCGTTTACAAATGAACGAATTCACTGTCTGCAAGTGTGAAACGAACATTATTTGATACAAATGAGTTGCGCTATATTTAATGTTTCTTGCACCTGTCAGAAACGAATGCCTTATTGTAATTAAATTTTAAAAAGCAAAATTAATAACACAATTTCCCATAAATTACATTAACGTGTTCATTATGCTTAAGAATGACTTTATTAAAGTGCGTGTTGTCAGACAGTGCAAACATTCTATAACAAAAGTAAAACAGCCGCTAAAGAAATGCTGGCGACGTCATACGATTTTCCGGTCACGCTTCACCCCGACGGCCACTTTTCAGACCGTATATGATATTTATCTTTGAATCCATATATGTGGACCATTCTTTCTCTACGGTACGACCATTAGGATAAAGTTTCTGGTAAGGAATAAATGTAAATGATCACACATAATGTTATAATCTGAAATTGCGATCTCATTGGCCTCTACTGACATACTATGGACGGTGATCCAGACCTCCTGCACTATATATATATAACAACCAATGCAATAATGAACAAGACTAACCAAAGAAGATAGGGATGACAGTTTAAGACAGTTTTGTTTTAATTGAATTACACCTAAATGGGTGATAAACACAGCGAATAGAGAATTGTCATGTTTATTCCTAAAAAGAGAAGCTTTCCAATGAATACTGGAAGGGTTGGGTTTCTCCCATAAAATATCGTTAGTGTTTTTTTTTTCTCCTGATTTCAATAAATAAAATGCACAAACTTTCAATAAACATGTTCAGTTTGTTTAAACGTTTAAATATTTGTTATGTATTCATATTCAAAATAAAAATCATCCTGTATGTAGTTTTATATGTTACATCTTTAATAAGTATTTTTTATGTATGCAAATCGAAGATGCAAAGAATCGTGTGTGCTTGAGTATAAAAAATAAGGAAAAAAACTGTGATGTTATAGAATCAAAATGAGCATATATGCTGTTTCCTGCTGCATTAAAAAGAAAGAACAAAATACTAGTGGAGCAATAACCTGCCCTGATTTAAAGTTGCCCATACGGCTTCCTTTTTTCCTCACTGTAATAAAACTAAGTCTTATATTGTCTCTATGCCCTCTGTTTGATATCAGTATGTAACATTTCAGCCAAACCTTCATTTTCATCCACAGTCAGTGTTTCATATACATCCGATAAGATATGTAAACAATCCAATAAATCATTCATCCATTCTTAAAAACTGCTTCACTACTTCGGATCAGTTATCCAGATCCAGCCCCAATGGAGCGCAGGAGCTTAATATGAGGCTGCTGGCGGCTCACCTCGACTCACTGGCGGAGCTGAATCCCCACCAGAATGAGCATCTGAGCAGTACCTCAAGATAAGCCAGGCAAACATATGAGGAAACTGCATGTGCAGGGGAGAGGCTGGACTCAGACGTGCCATGCAGCTGAGAGGACCTGTGGCACCCAGCAAATGCCACGAAGACCATGTCCAAGCATTTGCAGATACTGTACTATAACTACAGTATAATATCTGTATATGAGTGTTACTGTGCTGTTGGATAAGTTATTATTATTATTATTATTATTATTATTATTGTTGTTGTTGTTCTTCTTCTTCTTCTTCTTCTTCTTCTTCTTCTTCTTCTTCTTCTTCTAATGTGATCAGAGTTACTGGCAGAATATATAAGAAAATGATTTAGCATGTACTGTATGATACACTGGAAACTGGAAGCCCTGCACCGACCATCTACTGTCTCACTGCAAGTCCACCCAGCATAGCTTACATTCTTTTCATTCCTTTTGTGCAGTGGCTTGTGAAACTGGAAAATACCACTGTTTTGTTTAGTACATCTTAATGTTTTTCCGCATCACCGTGACCGTTTTCGGAGAATACATACTGTGCCTCTGCTGGCTTGTACACGAATCTGCAGCTTTTGCATGCAGCAGTGATGCATGACCTCAGCAGTGGAGCAAAGCTGCGCTTCAGACAGTGACGCCTAAAAATGCATTTTAAATGGCAGAAAATAATAATAAAAAAAAAATGTGTCTCACTAAAACCGGATATCTGAGTCAGTACACAGCTTCTTATATATCTGCTGAAAACAAAGAAATACACAAGTCTAGAGATGGTGGGCCTCTCCCTTCAGCCGGGCATCTAGTATGATGATTGCACTGATGTTGTAAAAGCAGAAGGAGGAATTGATTTTGAAAGAGGTGCCTACAATTTCTTTTGGTCTGTAATGAAACACATATTCCTCTCTGCTCTTACTAAAATGGAGAGATTCCAGCAATGCCACTTGATTTTATTAAAGGCAGGCTTTATAATCCTGTAAAGTTTGATCTATGTCATGTGTCAATTATGAAGTTTTGCAGTGGAAAAGGATCATTATTTTCCAGTGGTTTCAAATTGCTTCAGGTTAATCAAATATTGCATGAATTACTTTCTCTAGATCTGACCTTGACACACGTTGGTAGGTGCGACTTGATCTAGACACAGCACTGGGAACATTAATGCAGATAACAGTATTTTCTAAGAGCATATATTTCCCCAGGCACCTCTGGATTATGGTGGCACTCAAAAGTACTGACAAAATCGGGGAACGTTGAAAACAACACTGGTCTAAGCCCAGTTGTACTGTATGTGAGATGTATCTGCAAGCTGGACCTCGGAGCATAATTCTAAGCAAATGGAGCAGGGAAACGAGAACATCTAGGACAACTGTAATGATGTCCTAAGGGGGACAGTGAGCATCTGCAACAGGACCTCAGTGTTACATGCAGTGTAGCAGAGCTACAGAATTTTTTGTATTGCTTTAGTGTTCATTTTGAATGTTCCCTTCAGACTTATATCTACATGACAGAAAGTGCAAATGTGTTGAAGACATACTGAAGTCTTGCTTGCGTATTTTCTGGATGTTACGTAAATATGGAGATACAAGAAATCAACACAAGTCCTGGAGCTGCAGTACGGCACCTATGTGAGGTCGTGGATAAGCATGCTTGTATGGGTTTGACACTTTCACATGCTATAACTTTAATGCTTCCTCAGTGAGAACTGGCATTAAAGCAGTGAGGCAACCCAATGAATCTGCTCTGTACTCTAAATCCTATCCACTTCTCCTCACCATAAAAAAGCGATATTACAGTATGTTTATTCACTTGTGAGATTAATCCCACTGTCACCATTTATGCTGCATTGCAAAATAAGATTTACGGCTAAAAAAAAACAATGGTAAATTCAAACACTATTGTTATGGGCATATTTCCATTTCCCTGGTTAGTAAACAAATATTTCTTCGTGTATGGCATGCCTTTTGGACCATTACAGAGATTTTAATTTTTACATTTCCTTGGAAAATACGCTATTTCACTTTCCAAAATGTCTACAGTGACTTGTCGGGCGCATTCAGCCACCATGTGTCACCTGAGGCTTGGAATAAAGCTCAGGGGGGCAGCATTGCGATCAATAAGCCCTCCGCGTGGCTCGGCCGGTGGATTGGATTTCCCGCTGGTGTTCCATCTTCTAAAGCATCACCATTAAAACCTGCCCTCTTGTCGCAGCCATCCCAGCTACCTCATCGCTCTCCCGTTGCACAGGGAGAACCTGTGCAGTTTTACACAGCCCACACCTGGTGCACAGCTATGCACTGTCTGTCTATGCTGATGTGCAGCACTAATGCACTGCACTATGAGTCCATGCATGTTCACACCACCATCCTTTGTATCCACGGTAACTCACAATAATATTATGTGGGCCCATTCGACCATCCAAGGGATTTTCTATGATTACTGTGATTATTTCTGTCTTTCCCCTGCTCTGGTGTGTACAATAACTTGGTGCTCAGATGGAACACTGAGTGCCTGTTTTTCTGGTCCACTGAAATGGAAACCATGTTGACTCGAGTGATTTAATTTGTTTTTCCTTTAAAATCAGTATCCAGAACCAGGGTCTTGACTAGGTGGTGAATTAGAATGCAGGTTCTAACCTAGTGAATGAATTGTAGCTGTGGTACAAACTAATCTGACATAAAACCGTGATAAAATATTAATTTAGAAAAGAATTAGTTACATTGGAGGATCAAAAATATATATTAAAAAATGTATGAATTAGCCACACAAAATGTTGCCAGTTCCCTGGGGCTACATCAATGAAAAAATCTGAATTATTTTCATTAGCAAGTTATGTAGAAAGCTTCCTTGTAAATTGAACATGTCTGTGGAGTTCATGTCATGCGGAATTCCTCCCACAGTCCAAAGCTGCAGGTATGTTGATTGCCATCTCTAAATTGCCTATCGGATTTGATTGTGGTTTTGGGCATCTGTCTGAATAGGTGTCCCGCAATGGACATGGATGCATTTGTGGTGTATCGATGTCTTACGAGCCCGGCAGCCCGGCATAACATCCCCTCCCCGGGGAAGCAGTTGGAAGTCAGATAGATGTGTAGAGTCATGTGTAGAGACAGCACATACTAAAGACTGCAGGCCGCAAAACATACCTTGATGCGTGCTCTTATTGAAGACTTCCAGACAGGATGAGCTAAATCTACATACATATGCTTATTTATCAAGTTTTTTTTTTTTTTACAGTTTTTTTAAATCACTGTTCCAAACACAAAATTTCATAAAGATTATTCAAAAATTCTGTTCGATGACTTTTCAGCTTCATAACTAAAATTTAAATACCAGGGGTAAGCAAAGTGCTATTACCAAAAAGGCAGCCATGATGAAATTCCAGTGCAGTAACAAGTGGGCCATATATTGATTATAATCACCTACCAAGTGTACTCTCCAGAGCAGGATTAATCCCTGTACGCGAACATCGAAAACATTTTTTTCTGCTTTACGTCCGGTGCTAAGAACCTCTTTTGGAATATTTCCCAATTATAGTCATACATTATTTTCTCTTGTACTTATATCATATCCATGATATCATCCAATATGTCCTCTGGCTTAAGAAGCAGCCTGCACCCAGATCTCTAATAGGGTTTTTACCCTGCAGCCCTTTTTTTAAACATGCCCAGTAGTAAAAAACGTGTATAGTAGGTTGAAGAAGATAGATACACAACATGTTGGTTCCATAATCAAGGTGTGTTCAGTTACTAAAGAGTATCCATTTAAAATGGCATGTTCTGTTAAGCCAATTAAGGAGGAAACATTTAGAGAATGATGTTTAGGGTTTTTGGTACAGTTTTGGTCTCTTGAGCATATCCGAGGTCCGCTTCATCATTTTCAGAACAGGGGCTGCAAAATTCCAAAAGACTGCGCCCCCTTTGGGACTTCATGTTAATTATGATGCAAATGTTAAAGGCCGCCCCCAGGTGGACAGCCCCGCAGGGCACAGGCAAGGGAGAACGGAGCTGGGATTTTATTTGGGCACAGAGGCGGGGTTGGATTTAATAAAACGATTTAACGGGATGAAAAACAAAAGGCAGCGGATTCTGATTCAGCGCCTGCTGAATGACAAAGACACAAGAAATCCGAATGGCCTTTAGGTCTTGAGACAGAGCTTTAATGGGCTGCCTGCGGAAGTGTCAGTGTTCGGGCGAGTCGTACAGTAGAATGGAATTTTATATTATTGGTACTAAGACTCAGGAGATGCTTTCATGACCTGACTTCACCTCAACCTGGGACACACTCCATACTGCCGCCAACCTTCCTGCTTTGTTATCGTATTCCCAGTGCTATGAAGGCACTTGCGGTACCAAAGTCATCCGGTTTGGCCCCACGTTTCTCCACTAACAAGCTGCTATCTGAGGATCCTGGAGCAGCAAGAGTGTAAATATAATATCTCTGCAGGATCCGCCTGGAGTATAATTTAGCTCAGGTGGTCTGCTGTTCTGACTTTAAGAGCAACAGCGGTGTGACTTTTACCGGCTCAGCATAGATCAGGTGCTAACAGGCTGCGGCGAGATCAGGCCCAGCAACAGAAGGATTCCTCAGCACTAAATAAAAGCGAAAGAGCTTTCGTTACACGTTCTGTTGTTTTGGCCGTTCACTGAAGGGACTGACAATCCACTCGGATATTAAGATTCCTTTAATGGTTTGAAAGCACCACTGCAATTCTGGGGACCACCAATAATATAATGCTTTTATCATCACTCAAGCATAGTGGATGCAAGCTGCCAACATGTGGAACTGCAGATACCAGCTACCTCGTGATGCCTGTCTACATTCTCCATTGTCAATCAGTTGGAAATATGTACAGTGTCACTTTTGCCTATAAAAAATTGTTGTCCTTCACAAACAATTCATTGTCACGTTCATCACCTTGTACTTGCACTAGTGCCGAAGGAATTTGTTTAGATAAACAAATAAATTCACATTACACTTCTTGTACATTACATTACATTCTCTTTTCTTGGGGAGGATAATACCTTCATATTACTCTTTCCTCTCTGTCTGCCATCCCTTCTAACCCCAACTAAAAGTTTTGTCATCTTCTTTAAGTTTAATTTAATGCAAATTTTCACAGTAATTAATCAAGCTCCGAATGCATTATCTCTAACCCTTGGTGGCTGTTGCCATAGAAACGGCATTAGACTAGTAAAGTCTGGAAATCTCTGTCCCAGTAGTTAATTCTGCCCAGTTAAGTGGTCCGGACCAGCCGGGAATCACATTCTTTACACATGGTATGTCCCAGGGCTGGCGCTATAGATTTTGGACCCCCACCTAGACCAATCCGAAAATGTTCCAGAATGTTAGGACCCCTGTCACTCACGGAACCTTGAAATCACCCCCCCCACCACCCATGGAATCCCAGTATGTTTTTTCATTGCACCTAAAAATGTATGTCTACTTGTGTGTTTTACATAACAAGTCACAAGTTCTTGATCACAACGCTATTTATTGCATATCTTTCAATACGACTCCATGTACATATGTATATTAATCTAAACTATAGAAGGTGTGATAGGTTCACATGCCGTCTAATCACCACAGTCAACAAAGATGACTTGCACAACCTTCGATTCGCTTTTTGGATTCAGCTAATGTCCCAATTCCCAGAATCAGGGATGTAATTACACTCATCAAACCTTTACCTTGAGTGAATGAAGTCTGTCAAAAGCTCTGTGGTCAGGTGCAGACTGCCGCACGACCCTCCTGCCCGTATAAGCTGCTTCATGGCCGATGTTATCAACAAGTCGACAAAACAAAACTATATATGTTTCTGTCAAGTCCACAGAGATATGTCATAGTCCTGAACTGAACGTGGCGGAAATGACGACCTTAATGTTCTGTAAAGACAGGTCTGTGCACGAGTGCCTTCCGGATCACATTAGATAAGAATGAATTTCTGCCTACAAGGAGCACTTCTTAGGAAACTCACTTGTGAAAATGTACGATATTAATTTCAGATGTATTGTATTTATTTCAGCTAAGTTTGATCAGTAGATTGAAAAAAAGTTCAAATAAATGTGTGTGTGTATATATATATATATATATATATATAAATAATTGTGCTTGTGAAATATGTCAGAATCAGCAGTGCTTCAGACAGGCCTTGTCGCCCTTCGCCCCCGCCGGCATCATGTTGATATGTGGTATGAAAGGATCAATGTGATGGCTTCACTTTTCTTGCCAATGAAATTATTTCGCATCCCTGGACATGACACATATTTACGGAGAGCCTGACAACAGAGCATAGTTCATAACAGCAACATAAGCACACGTGCTCCAATTCGGACACACTTTTTCTAATAATTTTTATTAACTTCTTAAACATTCCAGACAATTCTCATTGTACCTACAACCCTTTTCTCTTCACTGTTTCTTTAGATTGGTGCCATTTTTCCAGTACTGGTGTATTTTTTTCCAAGTGTCATAGTA
Organism: Stomatorhinus walkeri; assembly: GCA_026784285.1. NCBI lineage: Eukaryota > Metazoa > Chordata > Actinopteri > Osteoglossiformes > Mormyridae > Stomatorhinus > Stomatorhinus walkeri. Next base: position 10,401,047 of record JAODUD010000107.1, read on the forward strand.
GGATTTCATTTTATCTGTATGTCTGTCTAGTAAACACTGAAACATAAAAGAACATAGCTTAAGGTGAGGGACACCTTACTCATACACACATTCATTCACACTGCCCTGCGTTAAGGTCAATTTCAATTCAGAATTACCATTTCATCTGAAAGGAATTATTGATTGCAGGGAAATGTTATGGAGTCATTTGCTAGTGGAAATATCTAGGCACAATGCTAAGGTACAAGCACAATGCTAAGGTACAAGCACAATGCTAAGGTGAATGAAATGAAACCTATACAATCCGAAGCAGCACAACCAGCTTCCATATGCTTTCTGGAGACAGTGCAGTTCTCTTTTGGGGAATCAAAAGTCGATGACCACTGATTGTACACTCTTACTGCTTCAATCCAAATATTTCATACACGTGTTCTTTGTCTAGTAAAACAAGGAATCCTTCTGTAAAACAATTTTCTTGTACAGTAAGAGATAAGGAAAAAATACATATGACTGTACAAGTGAAATAACTGTTAAAATGCTCATTCCAACAACTCGTCTGGGCATTGAACAGCCATCATACGCTGTAAGTAGATATAAGAGCAGAAACCAGGAAACAGCTACAGTTCTGATGTACGCAGTGAGCACCTCTGTGCAGTTATTACTGACAGAAGCTGTTGCTAAACAAAGCACGTTTCTCCTCAAGCATTTTGAAAACACGTGGTTTTCAAAAGACATAAAATTGAAGTTTTTACATTAATGTCTTTGACAAAAAGAAAGCACAAGATTCAGTTGCATCTGAAAAAAAATATGCTACTCTGATATTAAATGCCTAGTTTATCTTCTGAGGAAAATTGTGGAGAGAGAGAGAAAAAAAAAACACAAGTTAAGATGCAGCGCCCTATCATTCGTGCTTGGCAAGGGGTTTGACTGCAGCCTTAGCAACCTCGTTTGACGAGTCATCACCAGTTCTGAGCAGAGCAGTCTTCAAAGAGCCAGCTCACATTTGACCCCCTCGGATTTTTAGAGATAGATTAGGCAGCACCTCGGATGTGGAATTTCTTCAGGGTGATTATCCTGTAAAAGCCCATTAACAACATGCTCATCTAATTAGGCAAATATTTCTATACCTTTTCTAAAGAGGCTTTTGGGCTTCCCATCGTGAAAGAACTCTCCTCCTCCCGTATTAGCTAGTGTTGGCGCATTCTTTTTCTAGTTAAGTGCAGAACATTTATCCATCCATCCACATTCAAAAAACTAATCGTGTTCAGGGTCACCTGGAACCTGTGTCAGGTAGTTCAGAGCACAAAATCATACACAAAGGTACACTCTGGACAGGATGCCAGTCCACCGCAAGGGCACACACGTAATACTCTGCTCATACTACATAATACTCTGCTCATAATCTGAAGATGCACCTATAATATCTTTGGACTGCAGGAGAAGCCCAGAGTACCGGTGTAATGACGTCAGGGGACGGAGCTGGCAGGAAAAGGCAACAATCCACTTATGGCTCCAAGGAACACAGGATTTATTTAATGAAACAATAATACAAAAGCAAAGGACCACAAGGGGTGAGAACTAAACAAATGAAAGAGAACCAACAAGCTAACAAACAAAAGCAAGCAGGCAGCATTAGGACTAGGAGGGAACAGAGTGGCACACATCAGCATTAGCACTAACCTAACACAATGATCAACTGGGCATCAAACTCAGGCAAGAATTTAAATACACCTAGAAAACTGGAGCAAACAAGGAACAGGTGTGAATAATAATCAATGAACTGAGGCAGAATAACAACAAGAGGCAGCTGTGAACCTAAACACAGAACAAAAGAGACACAGGAAGTACTGAAACTAGGAACACTAATCATACACTAGGAAACTTAACTTGGAACAAAAATACACGCAGGGAAAACCTAAGAGCAAGGGAACCAAAACAGAACATAAACATGGAGGAAACAGAAACACAAATAAATACTAGTCGTCGGGTGAGGCTAGACAGAGGCTTGTCCTGAACCCATGAGCCCTAGGTTTACAGGATGAGCTGCACACTCAGCCCACTACTCTGTGCAGCAGTCTAGGGAAACACAGAGGGAAGACTAGGAACCAAGACAGAGAGGTGGAAAGGCAGAATGGCCAGCAATGTCTGCTGGTCAAATGGGGGAGAGACACAGTGGGCGAGGTCAGAAAGAACAGACGGGGGTAATCAAGTGCATAAACAGAACGGAGTGTGCCAGCTACTGCATGTTTACAAAAATCCATATTTTAAGGCTGTCATAGATTTATATAACCTTAGCACTCACTCTATTAGGTACACCTGCTCATTAATGCAAATAGTCTGCTCCTCCATTCAAATCATGTGACTGCAACTGAATATGTACAGCATGCAGAAGGATTCACGAGGTTCACTTAGCATTAGAAGGCCTCAGACGTGTGATGGATATGAAACATAATATGATTGCTGGAGCCAGACACAGTAGTTGCAGCATCTTAGAGACAGCCCACCCTCCTGGGCTGTCCGAAGTTTACAGAGTTGGTTCTTGTTAACGGGTCAGAGAATTACCAAACTCATCTCCTTTTGTTTATGCTGTCAGCCAGGAAGGGCTCAAGTGCAAAAATGACAGCTCAAAAAAAAAAAAACAACATCAATGTGCAGAAAGGATTCCGTAAATGCACCACTAATCTACCCTTGAACCAATTCTGATGGTAAAAGGTCCCACTTGCTAGCTAGGTGTGCCTAATAAAATGGCGAGATGTACACACTTGTCTGATTTCCCATCATAAAAACAGCAATGAGCTCTCAAAAATAAAAAATTAAATACAAAGGTCTTTACAGCAGTCTTCCAAACATTGTCTCATGGCGTGTGTGCGTTCATCCCTGCCGATTCCCTACACACGGCATTTAGCAGCTAACTGACACTCACGTTCTCTCTCCCTCTCACTCTCTCTCTCTTTCCTTTCCTTAAAACAGTCAGTACATTTCAGAAGCACAGGCGGGGCAGAGGGTGTCACACAGAAATCGATAGCAAAGGCCAGTTGTGACAATTTGAACAAGTTCAGACTCTAGAGCTGCTTCAACCACAGCCCGATCAGACTGTTGCTTTCTATTAGCTTCTGTAAAGAAAACAATAATGGGAGCAGTGGAGCGTCATGCTAGAAAACACTGACTAATCAATAGGGAGAAAACTCATTTCAAGGATGATAAAAGGAAATCTTTAAGAGCTTAAACAAGCTGGGTAAAGAGGAATTAAAGGTTTGTGACGTCTCTGACACATAAGAAGAGGCGCAGAGGCAGACAGATTGACATACACATCTAGAGAGATAACAGCTACCACATGATTTACGATGTAGCTCCAGGAAATAAGTGAATCCCATGAAGACTGATATTACAATGATTATGTTTCGGTGACAAAGTGGCCAGCAATGTCAGTCCTTCTGTGTCGCTTATCCAGTAGAAGGTCATAATAACAAAGATGTCAAGATTACCAAAATGATTCTGTTATTCTTACATTAATAATCATGAAAGTTAGTAGAAGAATATTATAGGACCTGCCTAGGAGTCCCCTCCATAACTAATACCACAGAACAGGACGAAACAGTGAACTATTCAATGACTATGCAGGATTTTTGCAACCCGTGTGTGAATGTTCACAAAACATTATGGGAGCCAGTGGAAGTCTGTCCAATGTTTCTTAAATCTCCAGAAGACACCATAACAAATGGGAGCCACATCATCTCTTCTGCCAGTTCACAGCAGTGCCTTGGGTCAGCACTGAGTATTAACCCGCTGAGCCCGGGGGTGTGCGGGTGTGTTCCTTTGGGGATGGCGTGTCGCTCAGCACTGAGTATTAACCCGCTGAGCCCGGGGGTGTGCGGGTGTGT
>JAODUD010000107.1:10426165-10437058 GCA_026784285.1 Stomatorhinus walkeri
CACTTTCAAATCTCCAGCAGCTGGTCTGCTCAGCTCCCAAACGCTCACAGAGTGCTGTTAAAAGAAGAGGTGATGCAGCACCATGGTAAACACGCCCCTGGTGCAACTTTTTTGAAACGTTTTCCTGGCATCAAATCCAGTTTCAACATCTAATATGTTGTCTTTGTTCTATTTTCAGTTAAATATGAGTTTATATAATTTGTTAATCATCACATTCTGTTTTTATTTACATTTTATACAGCATCCCAACTTTTTTGGAAACGGGGTTGTACTAAGAGCACAAATTGTACCTCCCAGGTCCGAGCACCAATGAGAATAGATGTCATGGGTGAGTCATGACTGCCAAGTGAGTGGTTAAGGAAGACATATCTGAGAGCACCATCTGCATTGCACTCTCTCACCGGAGGAGGTTTTCAACCCACAGTGTGTGACTCCAACGGCATCTCCCTACCTTTGCACCGGACTGGATCCTCGATCCCCCCCCCAAACACACACACACACGCACACACAGTCAGACACACACACTGAGTCCAAATCTGGACACCTCTGTGAGTCATCCTGCATGTACTTCATGCACTATAATCACAGCAGACAACTGTAGGTGGGTGTGCATGTCTGCACTCATTTTTATTTATGTAAATTTCTTGATGCCATGTGGTTTCCTTCTTCTGTGTGAATGATTGTTCTAGATGAGCACATGATCAGCTATCCATAAAATTGAAATAGAAGTTCTACTTATTTAAAATGTATTTTTTGATGTAAGTTTGCAGAAGTACTTTAAACATGTATTTAAATACTCAAGTGAATTGACTATATTTATAATTAATGCCCCATTACGTCTAAGAGTGTCCTGCTTAAAACACAATGCATGAGCCGAAGGCATAAAGTCCTTTGTCTGTCTGATTGCTGGAAGGTGTTTTGACAGCCGGCTAAAGTGCAGATCTCTCTAATGGCTCCTTAATTCTCTCTACTCCTTTGGACAGCACAAATAAGCTACTCACACTGCTGATTAAACCGGAACGCAGCTGAGAATTAGCGCGCTAAGTCATCTCGTGCTGTGTAAGCCTCTCTCCAGTGAGCTATCCTGTCCACCGTTGCTGAGCTGCTATAGTTGGTAACGAACGAGCAAGCGCTCAGTATGCAGCCAAATAAGTGAGATCACGCAACCAATGCTGTCATGGTCACAGACAGCAAACGACATCTGGAAAACAGATGTAAAAGAAAGATTAAATAGTTAAGCAGTTATCGCTTACGAAAACACATTAGTTCATTATTATGTTCTTTATTATGCAATCCATGCATCCATATTTATATTTTTCTTATGTAGCAAATAAGGCTATTTATCACAGGCATGCTAAATGGGCTGTCATTACTTAATGTAGAAAAACTAGTTGCTTTTATCCATTCGGAAATTCATTACCTGTTACCTTTTGACAATGGATAGAAATGTCTTTCTTTGGTAAACTAATTTGGTATGAGAGCCTTGCAGGGAGGATATGTCGTACACTGGAATTAAATCTGGAATGTAGAGCAGGATGAGGAAGGGATTTGGAATCAGCTGAGATGGGAAGGCGGTTTGTGTGAGTCCCTCAGAGAATTACAAAATATGAAGGATTTATTTTTACTGCATATGCTCTTCTGTTGCTCTTATATATATGTGATGAGCAAATTCTAGTACAATTATCATAACAGAGAGATCAAAGGGCAGAAGTTTAGAATTCTGTTGCAGATTACTTTCTTTACATTAATACCATTATGGCATTAAATCCCAATGCACGAAACACAGGAAACTTTCACCACAAATGGAAAAAACTACACGTATCATATTTCACTGTAATGCATTATTTAAAATATTCTGCAATGGAGTCACCCTTGTCCCAAACAGTCTCCTTTTTCTCGTTCCCTCCAGTTCTCTGACCTTCAAACCACTCTCTCCAGCTTTGCCCGATGCAGAATTAAGCACGGAACCAACTCCATTCCTTCATAAAAACAATTTGATGTACCGGAGGGCTTTTGATTATTCATAACTGAATGGCTTGTCAGGCGACATGTGGAGTCCAGCCACTCATGCGCACCACGCAGTTCTTGATGTTGCCTGTTAATCGAGGGAAGGAGCCATGAACGGAGTCTGGCTGGGTCTTCATCCTTTGGCCATCACTGCTGCTGTGCCGCAGAGCAGGGCTACAAAATGGCAGCCATGTGTGGCGTGAGAGATGGCTGTCTCAGTCATCATACTCTGCACATTTTACTTAGTGTACTGCTAGTTGATAATTAAAAAAAAAACAACAATAATAATAATTGTGTGTGTATATATGATGAGTAGTCTGATGGCGGGAGGGTCCGCCACGGCTCCATGTGTGTGGAGTTTGCATGTTCTCCTTGTGTCATCGTGGGGTTTGCTCCTGGTACTCCAGTTTCCCCCCATGGCACAAAAACACGCTGAGGCTAACTGGAGTTACCAAATTGCTGTCACGACCTGCTCATCTGATCCACCTGTGTGCCACCACGCCCATTTACCTCGTGTGGAATCCCGGTGTTCTCAGCTGTATCTAGTTGTCGCTAATCTATTTTGGTATTCAGTGCTTCAAACTCTGTCTTACCCCTGTCCAATATTGACGTTCGTATGCGTTTTGTCCAGCGTTTTGGCGCCTCCTGAAATAAAACCCCATTTACCCTGCTCTTCGTGTTCCTGCTCGTGCTTCCCAGTTTCGGACCGTAACAATTGCCTGTAGGTGTGTATGTGTGAGTGGTGCTTGTGTCTGAGCCCACTGATGAGTTGGTGCCCCATCCTGGGTTGTTCGCTGCCTTGTGCCTGTGTCCTCCAGGATTGGCTCCGGACCCCCCGCGACAGTGAGCAGGACAAGCGCTTCAGAAGATGGGTGGCAGGATATATATATATATATATATATGTGTGTGTGTGTGTGTTTTGGGTTAGGGTCACATACATAAAAATAAAATTAAATCAATGCTTTAGAAAATTATGGATGTAAAATATTAACAGGACAGGTGCTATCAGACCAGTGTGGTTCCTAAAACATATGTCTCTGTGTGTTTATGCTTGTATATAGATATATCAGATATACAGTTTTTATATGTTTATACTGTTTTTTTGCTATTATAGAAATCTTCACTGAATTTTCAGAGAACTGTGAAATTTGGTGAAGTATGCTGATAATGAATGGGACTGCATGATTATTTGAATGAAGTCAGCCCCTTGAAAGGCAAGTAAATGCCAATGAAAGCAAACCTGAGTGTACTCATCCTACAATGGAATGTTTTTCTCCTGAAGGAGGCAGAATCTCCCGGAATGACAACATCCCAATCCAGCAGGCATGAAGGAACATGAAAGCAAGATTTTAAGTATATTCATTCCACCGACATCCCAGTCACGAATTGGTAGCCCAAATATACACTTGCAGAATATTTCTGAATGACATCTAAAGCAGCATTTTTCTATCATGATAACAAAACATCAAATTATCATATTCTTCTTCTTCATGAGAAGAGTGGCATTCCCCTTCAGAGGTTCAAATACTTGCATATTCTGTAATCAGGTGCATTGAAACTGAAGAAAGCCTCATGTCCTGTTAAAACACTTTACGGAGACTTTTGGAAGTAACCTGCATGTTCTCCAAGGAACACCTCACAATTCAACAATATTATATGTGGTAATATTAATATTTTCTTCTTCACCACCTTATAATTAAAGTTTTCAAAACCGTTCATCTCTAAAAACAATGTGAAAAAAATAATAAAAAGCAGGGACAGTTTTCAATGACTTGATATCATCCTACACCCCAGTCAGTGTGCGGCCCTGGCTAATTTCCTCTACTTCCGCAGACTGAAGCAAGACTCAACTTGACCCTGTACTGTGGAAGTGGTTAGAGGAGATGGATGAATGGATGGTATGAAGATGTTTGATGAAGAGTGTTTATCAGACGACCTAAAAAACAGAATGTATGTTTAGGTAGTTTTTATGCCTAAACACTATTCTCCCAAGTAACTTCTAACAAGGAATAACACACCGGCGAACATCTTCCAGGACTTACCCTGAACATCTTACCCTGAACACTGGTGAACATCTTCCAGGACTTACCCTGAACACTGGTGAACATCTTCCAGGACTTACCCTGAACATGTTACGATGAACACTGGCGAACATCTTCCAGGACTTTTCTAGTAGTTAGTTAGGCAACAAAATAACAGATTTGTTCTGTGCACTCAGGCGCAAAAAAATTACTAAGAAGCCAGCTGCAATATAAATGTTAAATAAATATCTCGCATTAGTCGATAATGATGGATATTTGTTCCCGGTGAAGAGCGGTTAATTTGACTTACTGAGCACTCTTCAGGCTTCAGTAAGTCACTAATTAGAGGGTATCTGCATGTTGTAGACTGAAACTTTCATCTCACCTATTGGCAGCTAAGTAAAGACATAAATCAATATACATTTTCAAGTTATTTCTGAGAAGACAATGAATTTGCCTCATGAACAGACATGAAGTCACCCTGATTAGCTGACTGGGAGTAAATAATGACTATCAGCTGGTATCTTCCTGCAGCATTGCTTTGGATTAATGTGAAGCCGACACTCACTGCATCTATATACACACAACAGCCATAACATTAAAACCACTGACAGGTGAAGTGAATATCATTGATTATCTCATTACAATGTCATCTGTCAAGGGTGTCATTATATATTGGACAGGTGAAAAGGTCTTGAAGTTGATGTGTTGGAAACTGGAAAGAAGAGGAAGCGTAAGAATCTGAGCGACTTTGAAAAGGGCCAAATGGTGACAGCTAGACGCCTGGATCACCGCATCGCCAACACGGCAGGTCTTGTGGGGTTTCCCTGGTATGCAGTGGTCATTGGCTACCAAAGAAGCGAGGGTCCAAAGAAGGCCAACTGATGAACCGGCAATTGGGTCATGGGTGACCAAGGCTTACTGATGTGTGTGGGGAGCGAGGGTAGCCCATCTGATCTCACAGTAGAAGTACTGTGGGGCAAATTGCTGAAGAAGCTAACGCTGGCTAAGATAGAAAGGTGTCGGATCACACCATGCATCACAGTTTACTGCATATGTGGCCGTGTAGCCGCAAACTGGTCAGTGTGCCCATGCTGACCCCTGTCTAATGACAAAAGTGCCTACAATGGGAATGTGAGCATCAGAACTGGACTATGGAGCAATGGAAGATGATGGGCTGGTCTGATGAGTCATGTTTTCTGTTACATCAGGCAGACCTTGATGGATGTTACTTTGACACGTACCACTTTCCTAAACATTGTTGCAGACCAAGGACACCCCTTCATGGCAAGGGTATTCCTCGATGGCAGTGGCCTCTTTCAGCAGGATAAAGCACCCTGTCACACTGCTGATTTTTTATCAAGGAATGGTTTGAGGAACATGAAAAAGATTTCAAGGTGTTGACGTGGCCTCCAAATTCCCCACATATCAATTTGATCAAGCATCTCTGGAATGTGCTAGACAAACAAGTCCAATCCATGGAGGCACCACCTCACAACTTACAGGACTCCATGCCTTGATGAATCGGGACTCTTTTAGTGGCTCATGGGGGACCAACACAATATTAAGCAGGTGGTTTTAATATTATGGTTGTGTTTTTAATTCTCAGACTGTCCGCAATCCTGCAATCATGTTTCACTCTGGGTTTGGCCTCTTCATTTATCTCGCATTCCTTTATATATTTTTGTAAACCAGTGACGCAGCTTAAACCCAGGTTTCTCAGCCACTGGTCCATGAAAATGTGTCTGGGATATGATGTATGTACGGAGGTGAGGGGACCCTCCCCTCCTGTCCCCAGAGCTGCTGACAGGATCAATGACGAAAAGCTGGACTTTGTGTTTGGAAAGGTTGAGAAACCCTGTCTTAACATGCAGCTGAACCCCCCCTGTCCCCATCAGATTAAGTTCTTTTGTCAAACGTCTTCTCCTGCTTGCCATGATCAATTTTCGATATTGAAATAAGTAGACAAAATATTCCACAAGTAATAAATGACTGTCAACACTGAATATACTGATAGTTATTGTGTCCTTTAAACATAGTTTAAAGGATTTTGTCTCTGAGAACTGCACATCAGATTCTTATGAATAAAAGCACTGTCCCCGCAGAATTTCTCAGCAACTACTGCATGAAACACAAAGAACTCACTGATGGATTAAACAACCGAACAGTCCAATTAAATAGCTGATATGAACTAGGGAAAAAAAACGCTCAGCCGATCACTGGCAAGCTGTTATTACAAGCTGTCAAAAACAATGGTCTCCGTTTCAATCATTTCCTCCGTGGCGCTCTTTGCAAAGACGTAGTGCAGCATGGTGAAAACGATGCGTGCGGAAATCGAGTGATGTGCGACTGCTGCTTGAACATGGCAGTATCGAGTCACAGCAGCCGCCCAACACATGGCTTTGAGCACCACTGGCAAACGTCCACGCAGATCCCCAGGCCAGGATGATCAATGGAGTCTTGGTGACGGCTCCCAGGATAGGGTAGCCCATATCAGAGGACTGGCAGCACGCGGGAGGCATAGCCTATGCCTCTATCTGTCTGGCTTTCTGTCTGTCTATCTATCTAATCTCGATAGCTAGCTTAACTGAGACATGAAATTCATGCTTGTGCCGTTTGTTTGTGTAACTGACAGAAGGCCCAGTCGAGGTTTGAGCTGCGGCTCCCTTAAAGCCATCGCGGTCTCAGAGTGCCAGGGAGGGGGGGCTGCAGCGTCCCCTCAGTGCCTGTGCCTTCGTCACATATCTACCCCAACAGTCATCCTGTGTCAGCGACTGGGCAATTCTCATCCAGCGGCATTAGTCACCGCAATCCCCGCAAGCCGCTTTATTTTCGTCCATTTCTCTCCCATAGAGGTGCGAGGGGGTTTATCGTGCCGGGACCTTATCTGCTGCTATGTGTGTGCGTTTCGGCTGCAGCCTCATGTTCTTTATGAGTATTAGCCTGCCGGTACAGAAAGCGGCGCTCCAGATACCAGACCATGGTTTCCAAGTACTATTGACATATTACTGGTTGCCATGGTGCATTTTGTTTTGATCTATAAATACTTTTGCTATCTCCCTTTCTTTGCATTCCCCATAAAAATACAAAAAATAACCGAGTCTACCAAATAGCCTTCAGAAAATGTATCATGAGGACCACATGAAGTCTCTCCATGGACGGCTGATTACTCATATATAAATATCACATATCAGTAAAGCTTCTGGGGCCCTGCTGCATTTTTGTCCATGATGAACCGCCTTTGCCATTCATGTAATATTAGTAACCATTGCTTTTCATTAAATTTACCTCATTGTAACACAAAATGTAAGTGTGGAGGGGGGGGTGATCAAATTAAAGCAGAATCCACCATGGAAACTCAACGAATCGCATGATCCCATTTTTCACCTGGAACGCTGACACTGTTCTCAAGCTCCTTTAGTTCCAGCAGTTCCCTGTTGCTTCCGTCCTCCTGCACTCCTATCTCCTCCCCTCAGTCTCTCCATGATCTACAGGCCTTCCCCAGTTCAGAATCAATTTGCCAATTATCATTAAAGTGCTTTGGTGCGTGACAGGCGGACTTAATGAATGAGAACTTTGCGCATTCCTAAGGTTTTTCAGGGTGTGTCCAGGCTTTCTGACACACTGCATTGAGGTAATCACTTGAGGGGGGTTTTTCCACTATTTTTTATTTATTATTTTTGCACTGCTCAGTTGAGGCTGGGCTGCAGACCGCTGCCCTGTGAGGTGCTCTTCACTGCTGCTCCTTCCTCCGGCACCAAGGTGAAGTAAAAAAAGGGAAAAAAAACAGCTGAATACGTGGCTGTTAGCTCTTAACGCTGAGGGCTTGAACTATTTTTACACTGAATCAGCCTGAAAGATCTGTCCTTTAACACTCATGTCAACTCCTTACGTAAGGCAAGCATCCCGCAACTCGGAAATTGAGTATCGCATAAGAAGATGCTCCGAATGAAAACATGCATTTGTCTGCTGCAGATTAAAGTGCAGCAGAGCTTCACTCTGAGAAGGTGCACAGTCCGTACTCAGCAGCAGGCTGAAAGTGCCGCATAAAACCACGTCAGGTCTGCTCTGGTGTCTCTCCCCTGGCTTTCGGTTTTAACTTCAGGACGGACTGAGAAATGTCTTTGCTCACCTATCTGGCATCGGAGGGGCAGGCTTCTGCTTATCTAGCCAAGCTGATTAACGTGCGCGGTGTGGGAACACGATCTCAGATGCATCTCCTCTCGTAATCCAAGCTCAGCATGTCTAGGCTGAACACCAATTATTTAACTGTGGCTTATTTTAGTATCATTCACGGTCGCAACTCTGATGGCTCTGCTGTACTTGTACGTCCACGTATCGTCATGAGGGTCACTGCTGACCAACTACCGGCCAGGTATCAGCTGAGCTTCAGCTGCAAGACCTGTACTTCAACTCACTTCCAAGGCTCTACAACCCCACAAGCTGCATTGCTGATCATCACTAGGTGTCCTAATGTATGCCTGAAATGAAAACTACTCATTTTTCTCCCAACAACACATACACAACTGTTATTTTCTTACCACTACCTTTTGCAGCAACTAATAATATTACATTTCAGCTGTTCTTACATTTATCTCCTGTACTGTTATTGTGAGATTTTATGAAGTGCTGCTGGATACTCTGTTGGAATGGGCTCCATACAAAAATAAATTAAATTGAGTTTAATTAAATATGGAGAGAGGAGTTCAGCCTGCAATCTTCCCCTTGAAGTGAGATGAAGGTGTGCTGTGATGGTAAGCACACTTTATAGAGGTGAGAGTCAGAAATGCCCTGCTGGTTGCGCAGCAAGATCATGGCTGAGGTCCCAGAACTATTTGGCCTACAATTAAAACTCTTTTCTCCCCAATGTCCCTGTCGTCAAGGACTAAATTTGGTTCAAGGATACTTTTAATCATACTGGACTTCCTGCCTTTTTCTCCAATGCAAACATCTATAATCCACATTTCCGGGACTTCAGGAGTTTGTATGTAACCTACTTCTGTAACTAATTAAAACAACATTATAAATAAACACTATAAATATGTTAGATGTTCAGAATAATGGACTCCACTAGGCAGCAGCACATCAATTGTACTGTAGAATCTGCATTTTCATAGAATCTTTTTATCTCTCCCCACACATGGTTTCTGGCACAGACATGCTTTTTCAGCAAATGTTTGGAAAGATTGCATTTGTTTAATTCACTAGCATCCAAAAAGAATCCCCACCTATTTATTCATACGCATGCCTCAAACCACACCTTTTTGTTAAAATGTGAATTTATAAACCTTTTTGGAATGCACGCCCCTTTTATAACATACCTCTATGTTGACCTTTTCAACCAGAAAAAAGAGAGACGTTTTAGAGCTGTACTGTTGTATCCGGGATTAGCACAGCAGTAAACAGACACTTGCAGCACACATTCATTCTTCATATACTTAGAGGAAAATGTGTCCATCAGAATCTCAACATGTTACAAGTGGGACTTCGAGCGACAGACGAGTACAGAAATGCTGAGCAGAAAGGGGACAGAGAAATCTCTGCATCTGTGAATATATAAAAAGAAATATGTTAGCATCACTGTACTATGCTAACATTTATTAAAAATTTAATTGGAATTAATTAGGAATATTAAGGAGGTCTGACAGAAAAATGGAACTTCCATTGCAGGGCTAATTTCAGGATAATTGTTATACAAACTATAAGCAGGGATGCACTTAACTGGCACTCAAGTATGCATTCGCTATATAAAGCAATATGCACTGCAATTTCTTGTCATAACAGTACAGATGCGAGATGTGTTTTATGAGCATTTGCGCTGCTACGACAAGACATTGTGACATGCATTGCTTTATATGGCAAATGCATATATGCATGCCAGTTCTGTGTCTCCCAGTTAATATCGTATTATATAACTTTTCAGAAGGTTACAGAAAATGTATTTAAAAATAAACATACATGAGGCACCATGGACAATGTGCAAATCGCATCAAAGCGTGACATGTTTACCCATAAGAATTTCCCCCACAATAGGGAAAAACTTAAAACCTTTAAGAGACAAAATATATTGAACAAGCAAACAAATAAATACATTCACAGTCATAATCCAAGGGGTGTGCATCAGGTCATTTAATATTTACACTCCCCAAGGTCAAGCACCTGGACTTCCAAGATGTGATGTAGGTTATGCTCGTCATAACTCTTGCCTGAATACGGTTTCTTGTAATTTCATTTTGAGTTAAAGTGAAATATAAAGTAAAATGCTCCGTATTATCACTGTATTTTTGGCTGCCAGAACTCACATTAAAAGCCCTTTAGCTAAGCGATGACATTTTATACACAAAGAATTCCATGACACAAGGTATTTGCTAATGTTAGCTTTGAACATCGTGGAATGATGTGGTGTACATTTTAACGTTCACCATTATGGAATTATGTAATGTTCATTTCAGCTTTGACCATCGTATAATATTGTGTATTCATTTAATATTGAACACCGTGAAATAACGTAGTGTTAATTTTAGCTTTGAACATCGTGGGATAGCGTAGTGTTAATTTTAGCTTTGAACATTGTGGGATGGTGTAGTGTTAATTTTAGCTTTGAACATCGTGGGATAACGTAGTGTTAATTTTAGCACCGGAAATAGTGTAATGCAGTATGCAAGGTTATATGCAAACACTATGCTATTTTATAATGGTACTTGAACACCTGCAGATCCAATTCCCACATATACCAAGGGATGACTGTAATATGACAATTTAATTATTTATAATTTAATCTCAACCACATTGTCTTACCTCTGCACACACACGCACACACACACACACACACACACACACACACACACATGTAGGGTAAACATAT
>JAODUD010000107.1:10489297-10503958 GCA_026784285.1 Stomatorhinus walkeri
TGTGCTATTTGCTATTACCCCCCCCCCCCCCCCCCCCCCGGATGAATGTGCACTCCTATTGATCCCCCGCTGTGACACATTCCCGGATTGGGGTTATCGAACAAACCCAGTGACGACCACCACTGGCTTCATCAACACAGCCCCAAACGGGAAATACTGTGTTCTGTCACCCCGTGGATATTTCCTGGACAACATTCCTATCTTGGATGTCCAGCATGTTTGCTTTGGAGTAGTGCATGTGATTCTAGAAGTGAAAGAGTTTTTTTCATATATTTTTCTTGTTTATAAGTGCTCACTTCTGATTTGCGGACGCCTCACCGTAAGGTTATTAGTTATGTTGTACGCCTCAATACTATCTGTCGTGACGTCAATCTAATGGGATAAGGTGAAGCGACTTGCTAGAATGACCTGACTGGTTATTGTAGGAGAATGCCGGTCACTGGTTTGGTGAGGGCTACTGGTCCTAAACTCCAGGCGGAATATTGGAGGCCTGTTATGTAAGTGGGCAATTTTGGGCCAGTAGGGAAGCGTACAAAGTGGGTCATTGCATGGAGGAAGTGTGTCAGACTGCCAGGAAGTCGATTGCTGTGCTTTCTCAATAAAAACCAGGAACAAAAAGTGGTTTCCCTCGCATTAATATTAACGCAGAGTTAGACCTGCACGATGCTGCAAGCTAAAGGCAAATGAACAACTTCTATTTCCAAACATACTTAGCTCAGAGAAAAATAATGGAGAGCTGAATCATTAAACACACAGATTCGCATGTGACCTTGGAGTAGTCGAGAATTTGTCCTGGAGGGCACATACCTGCTGCGTTTTTCACTGAGCTACACTGAGTTCAGGGCCAGTGTCACGATGAAGTAAACAACGGTGGGGCTGAAATTTTGCTGCTCGTTGACATATTTATTTTTGTGTGGGGAGGGGCCGGTGTCACTGCAGTTTTAGTTTAGGATATATGCAATATTTGGGCAGCGGCATAAATGAGTTTAGAAGTAAAGTTAACAACACAGATGTCCCTGTTTATAGTTGCCTCATTTGAACACAGATGATCAATAAATGGCTGTTCGATGTTGGCAGTGTTTACTTTGAGGCGTCCCTTTTCATGGCGATCAAAGGGCCGGCCGGCCGGCCCAGTGTTCCCCGTGCTTCCATGACAAATATGGAGCTTGTGTGCACAAAGGACTGCTGAGCCCAGTAAGCTCATGGCTTGGAAAACCCAGCTACCCAGTGCTGATACTTCAGTGAAAACGTCTCCCTTGCAGTCATTCATTACTAATCGATTGACAAGTAAGAATTACTAATTGAATTACTCAGAATGATTTCAGTGACTTACAATATACTACACAGTAACCTACATGTTAATGTGGATAGATACTGAAGTTATTTGCATCCATCAGCTTGTCCAAGGAAATGGCTAATAGCTGCCTTTCTTTCCTGTTGATTTAAGGTTAAATAAACTCCAGTTTGAGGTTTGGATTCTCTTTTACAATGAAAATTAAGTAATATATGAGATAAACATGTGCATGTGTGTCTGTGTACATGTATGTGTCCTGTGACCAGCTGACATTCTATACAACCGCAGTACCACAGTCTTTTGCCCCATGTCTCCTGGGATTGGTTCCTGACCCGACCCGCCCTGTTTACTCGCAGCAAACTGTCTGCCTTCCCAGTGAAATAAGATTAGTACTGGTCCCCAATGCCGACATCCATGTTTCCTTAAAGCAAGTGGCCTGTCCGGAGCTGTGGCCAACACTTACATCTAGCCAGGATCTCAATGTTCATGTAAGGCGTCAGAGGGACTGAACCAGTAATGCTAAACTCTCAGACCAGAATTTGGAGTAACTTTGAAACTGTCTGATGGTTTTGCTGAATCAGAGGATGACTGAGGAAAAAAATAAAGCGGGGGGGGAGGGGGGCAGCCTTCCGGTGTTCTGATCAGATAGTGTCCCCTTTCAGCAGGCCAGAATGTCCGAAGGGGGGTGTGCAGGAACTCACACCAGCAGCAGCAGCAGCACGAAAGGCTGAGCGGATATCCACCTGGACAGGCAAGCTGAGGCCATGGTCCACGGTCAAGGGCCACTGGTGGGAGCATTGTGCTAATCTGAGAGCACATCCTGTTTTCAATCTAGTGATGTCAAGCTCCATTGCTAAATGTTGTGCAATTTGGGTTGGGCCCATTTTATTTACACACACATGCACAGGTTTATAATTATATCTTTGTGGGGACTCTCCACTCATTTCTATGGGGAAAACTCTTTTGGTATTTTAACTTTTTTCATCGCATTCACAGATTTTTATACATTTCAGTTAACCCTTAGGAGGACCAAAGAACATACAGGACATTTGGACCCACAATATAATATTTAAATACATACATACCTATAAATAAATACATACTGTATACCGTATGCTGTGTGTGTGTTGATTTCAGACCTGCTGTAAAGGTATGACTTTAAGCTGAAGCCTATTACATGAGGTTGCTGTGCCAAACATGCCAATTGACAGTATTGTTTCACGTGAAATTCCCGTATTAATGAATAAAGGCTTATACATGAAAATACTGAAATGAAGTCACACATAGTTTGTGACCCTGGAAGCATGGATAGTGTCACACACAAGCATGCACAGGACACGCTCAAAGGTGAAATTCGGTCTCCTATCAAGGCTGTAAGGCGGCTACGTGGCCCGCAGAGATTAGATAGGTGGCTGAAGCTTATCTGTACAGTAGGAATGCAGAGTGTAGGGAGTATCTGTCCCTGAATCCAGATCTCTGCAGACCAACTGCAGTGCGAAGTGGGAGCAAGTCTCCTGCTGTTTACGTCAGAGGAGACGGCAGGAATGGGGAAGTGAGCACAGTCTTACGGGAATCCAGTGGGAGGGCTTTTTGGGGAAGAGGCGGGGACACTATTTGAAAACAAATATGTCATGAACATTAGTCTTCCTGATGGATTAATAAAGCATTTTTTGTTAGTAAAAATGTTCAGTAATAAGACATTGAATTGCACTGATGTAAGTCAGAGATAAAATCACCATAATGTGATCGTATTAACAGGGTCTGTCACAGTTTTCCAAGGATTTAATGTTCCACCCATTACTGCGATATCTATACCATTACTGCACTACCTATACCATTACTGTCATATCTATACCATTACTGCACTACCTATACCATTACTGTCATATCTATACCATTACTGCAATGTTTATTGCATAGGTAAGGGCACCACTGTTTTTTCATTGTAATGCCATAAATTATAATTGTTGTAATTTGCATGCATTGTATATTTGTAATAAGCACAGTATTTACTATTTATGTTATTGACTATTTATATTATTTTGTTTGCCTGTGATTAAACAAATTCTCCCATACTTTATAAAGATACAAAAATTATATAAACCTTAAAACTTGTATACACATAATGTCACTACATTGCATTAAATCCAAAAGCAGACTTTCAAATTTGCAATCAATCACATGCATTGACGCCCTTGTCCCTGGTGAAATATAAAATTAGTGGGGCGGAGCAAGCTAGTCTTGTGGTAACGGCTATCTTCTCGGGACTAACTTTCAAATTGTTGGCGATTGTGAGCATGTTTGTGTGTTTTGTTTCAAATAAAGCAGTTGATCGTAGTCCCTCCCACAGTAAGGCTGCCAGAACTCTCCTGCCTGCTTCTAGCGCTCTGCGTTTTCCTTAGAGAACAAGCTGACCTTTTCCCTCGATGACTGATCTAACTGCCGCCGTACATCACTGCGAGTCAGAGGGCGGGAATGTGCTCTGCTCCCCCCAGGACATGTCTCCACAGGAAAGTCTGACGAAAGCTCACGGGGATAGATGGCTGAACAGTGCAAGTGCCTCCCACCAAGCCTTGCAGTGTGTGGGGTCCCAGTCAGGTTCCTCCACGCGAGTGCAATGCACCACAACCTCCTTCAGCCTCAACCTTGCCCATTGTACCAGCTGCAACACACACAGTAGCGTTGTTGTCCTCGGGTTTTTCGTCACCATAGCTACGCAGAACCTGTACCTACTGTAGATACCTGAACAGAATGCCGAAGACCAGTTAGGTTTCCTGCACAGGGCTAAGGAACGGGTCAAAGATACAGTGTGTCCCAGCAGAAGGCAACGCTTGCAGCTGTTGCAGCTCTTGCACACAGTTCCTTGCTTTACACAGTCAACCTGTTTAGCTCATTTAACCTTAAGAAAGTCCACCTCACAGTCTTTGAGCACAAGGCTAGCACACCTGGGCTGTTCCACTAACAGACCTGTGCTGCAGAGACAGGGAGCCCTTGGATTATACCCAAGGGAACATGGCGCTCCTTCAGGCAGGAGCCACTGCGACCCAGAGCAGAACACACTGTTCTGATGTTGGTACAGCTAACCAGACACTATGAGACCAATTACCTGTCAGATTCTCTACAGTGTTAGATGGTGAGCTGTGTGTGTGTGTGTGTGTGTCCGGGAACTCTGGTTTCCCTCTGGTGTCTACAAAACATGAGGTAAGGAAAATTGGTATCTCTAAACTGTGCAGAGTGTGTGTTCTGCAATAGACTGACATCCCATCCAAGGCTTTCCCTGTCTTCTGCTTATTGAGTTATTGAGTTTCAGACTTTCTACAGACCCTGAACTGGATGTTCATGGAAAATAGATGTGTGCGTGATTGTGTAAAGGTGTGAGAGGTGTGCATCTATGTGTGTATATGTATTTACATAAGAAAGGACTAGCATGTGCTCTCAGTCTGTTTATGTACATGTTTGTGAGTGTGAGGGAGTTGTTGTGAGGATCTACAGAGTGACCCAGCCCTTCCCTTTGGCTGAAATTCCTGCTGGTGTTAGAGCATAGCAGACTGGCAGTTTCTCTTTCTGTTCTGCAGAAGTCAGGGATGAACTCCAGTAAAGGGAGGGGCCGCTGGACCTCACATAAACAAGGGTGGAAAGTCATAAGATAGCAAATCGACTATGAACCACAACACAAACCGTGTTAAAAGAATCTACAGAAAACCTTTGCCATTTTATCTTAAGAGTGAACTTTATTTGGCTGTGCTACCTCCGAACTGACCCTGGTAGCGGACTTTAACTTGTTACGGTCCTTCGCTCACACGTCTACAGCTCCTGTACACTCACCATTCACGTGCCCTGAAGTCCAAAGACTTCCTCTGTCCCTCTATTCCATATTCTATTTTCCACTAACCTTCTCCCAACCCCATTATAGCAACCTAAGTGCCACGCTTCACTGAGAAGCATAACTGTGTTGTCACATGCAGAGATCCGCTGGTACTTATCCTATAACACTTTGAGTTTGCGTGCATTTTGGAGCCGTTCAACAGAGCTTTCATTCTCACTGTGTGCCCGCAGGTCATGGCTGCTGTAAAGCAGCTAATGGCTTTGCAGCCTGAACTGATTCAATAAATTTGCATAAATTGTTAAAATGCAGAATTAATTCTGTTTTATTTATTGACGTGGCCACTAAGCAAATATGTTATGCAGTTCGATTGAAATTTCCTGCAGATGTTTTTTTCTGCGACAGACGTATGAATGGATTGTGTGATCTTCAGAAAACTATAGGGGTTTTTGTGCCTGGCAGAGCAGCGTTCCACCCAGGAAAACACAGTCACACCCAAACCAGAGGCTGAAGCTCTAGTCTGTCTGCCTGCGTGCCTTCAGCATTCCGATGAAGCCTCAGATAAGGGCCCCGAGTGTCAATAGCAAAACCCTCTGTGATCTTCACTGCAGGATCATGCTTCCGTCCAGAATGTTTATACTGCACCTGCCTGATTGAAGGTTAACTGAAATGATGAGCCAATTTTCATGGCTTAACTAAGTAAACCGAAGCAGTGGGAGATGCAATGGCCTGGTACCTTCAAAGGCGGTAAGAAGGTTTTCCACTTCCTTGAGCAGCGAGTCTGGAAGCGGTTTTCTACATCTTTTATGTTATGCATGAGGATACTCATCATAAGCAAGAGGAGATTCTATATGTCTGACCAGATCTACACATAACACTTATAATAAGGACAAAGGGTAACATTTTTCACCTGAACCCTGTCCAGGATACGCAGAACGGAAGACGCGTTGGGAGGCATGGTGAAGCAGTTGGTAATATTGCTGCTCTACAGCTGGCAGTTTGAAGCCAACTTCTACACTCTATGGATGGACTCTGCGTATGTGCCCCAGACTATCGACATGCTGGTCAGCTAAGTGGCGTCTCTAAATGTTCTGTGTGTGTGCACCCATCTCTTAGAGACCCCCTTGTCCTGATTGGGTATGAAATATACACCCCATCTTTGCCAAGCATGTTCCTACATGCCCCATAATGCACCTTGGGATTTAACGCAATGGTATTGGACATCCAAGCTTTTCTTTGGAGAGAAACTTCAAAAGTATTTAACAGGAGAAAGAACAGTGAAAACGGTGCCTTGCTCGTCCCTTTAAACTGTGTGTCGCATGCATGCACTACTGTACAAAGTGAATGAAAGATCGATCATATCGCAACAGGAGAAGTTTGAGATAAGGATGACCAATCTGATAATGCAAAGACCGTTTTCAAACATAGTACTACAAGCACGACACCTAATTAGAGTAATAGTGCATGACAGGTGCGTGACCTTCCTTCCTGCAGCGATACCGGTATTTAGTGCGACTACATGTGCCTGGGTGTGTTTGTACCTAACCCTGTATACACACTGGGTTTTCTCTCCTTGAGGCCAGATAAGACACTTAAAGTCTGCAGGCTGTGGATTATCAGAGGACTTTAGAATCATAAGGTTTTAATGCCCTCCAAACCCCCCTGTCCCGCCATCCAAGGAGATTGAGGATGGTGTTAGCAGTATGGAAGGGGCTCTGCCATCAGGACAGGACAAAAAAATCAGAGCTGGGACCGAATGGGCGAAAAGGAGCAACTGGAAATGAATGAACGTCAAATGCCTTTCAACGCACAAATATATCCAACCCAATCTGCCAGTTTCTGTGGTGTGATGACTGAGTTACAGATGGCAGCTATCTCACTGCACACCCTAATTGTGAGGCCAGTACCCCCCCCCGCCACAGCATAATCGTCTTTGTCTAAATGCGTAATTTCATCCTGATAAGCTGTTAATAGCATAATCAGTTCGATAACAGGATTTGCCAGTAGACGAACACCCGGTCTATGGCATGTTCCGCTGGTCCCCCTCATTCCTGTCTTCCACACGGGGCAGCTAACCTTGAAGGGGGGAGAGGCGATCAGAAGGATAATTCTCAGCTCCACCTCCAGGAGAACCATGTTATCATCCTTACCGCATTCTTCACACAGACGTCACGGCATAAGCCTTAATTAAAAGCGGATTCTGCTCTCTGGCTCAACCTCTAAACTCAAGCCCATTAACATTGAGATTTATTTTGAGGAGCCTTAAACCAAATATGCACGGCAGCAATTTTAGCTTTAATTTTAAGCAAGTACTTAAGAGGACAGAAATGCTGCAGGGCCTCTAACCTTGACAAACTAGCTGAAAGAACTCATCCATAACAATTAGGAAGTACTCAAACCGCAAAATAAGTAAAGAATTACGGCATCAAAAATGAGTCTTGTGTTTCTTTAATGGGCTTCCCCCAGAAACTTCTGAACTTGCAAATGGAAAAGCCTAATTTCGACAGCTGAAGTTAAAAAATAGATTTTTTTTCCAATGGAATTCTGAATATGTGGGTGTGTTAAGCAACTCTTGAATTATAGCACATAACACATTGGTTCTAATGAAGCAAGCCAGGTAAAATTGCACTAGATGAGTGATGAGTAACTAAAACAGACCAGCGCCGTTTCGTTAAGCCCTACAGACAGCGGGTTCATGGCATAGCAGCCTCTCTTTGAACCCAATGATACACTCCCCTCTCCAAATGTCCTCAACACCCCACATACCACTGTACTTACCCAACAGCTCATTGAAACACCATAATTTTGGTTACTTACACCTCTGAGATACAGTGCTGCAACTAGGCTTGTTTATCTCCTACTCGTGTATGTGTGTGTATACCATGAGTTTAATGGCAATATACAGAAATATGTACACATCAAGCAGTATTCAATGAAACGACCTGGTAAAAGACAAATACAGATGCGTGTGTGAATGTAACGCTGAAATAACGTAATCCAATGACATTCGGTTTTCATTGGCTAGTTGGTGGGACAGCACTTTGTAATGGTGTGCTATTCTGGCCAACAGATGACACAAAGGCAGTGAGAGAGGTACCACAAAGGTCTCTGAAGTAAAACAGGACTCAAATTAAGGCTAAAAAAATTTATTGAAACTGTATAAAAAATAATTTTGACATATTTACAATTCTAATCCAACTCAAAAGAGGGGAAACGAACAAGCTGCAATCAAGCAACTGCTAGTGAACACATATCTACACAAAAAAGTGGGGTACAATTTGATTGCGTTAAAAAAAATCACTTTTTAAACAGGCATCCAGTACATCATGCATTAAAAACAGAAGTGCTCTGGAGGTTATCTACACAAAAATCTGCTTGAAAAACCCATTCAATCCATAAATATGAGATAAAATATATATTTAAATAATCTGTGGGCCCTTCAATAAGTGTGGAATGAAACGTGAAAAATTCTTTATAAATAAATAAATAATCCCACTAATTCTTTGTACAGAAAAAAATCTTTACAAAGCCCAAATTTCAAATAAAAAAAGCATAAAAAAGCCAAGAAACAGTACATATATACACATATCAGAAGTAACATCATGTAGCATTTTGTTACTGTGGTTGCATTGTTGTGTGCATTCATGACTACGTGAGTGGTACTATTTTAGGAGAAGTTTGGGGTTAGGGTGGAAGAATGCGTTAGTGAGGTAAGGCTGCTATCAAATGGAGTTTGCACAGGCTGTCTGAGGTCATCTGGTTGTTGTTGACAAGGGGACCGTGGACAGAGCCAAGAGACCCCAGTAAATGAAACTGATGCAAGAAAGAGCAAAGTTAAGGAACAAAGTGGTATAATAATTGTAATTTTAAAAATTCAAGTATTTCCGCAGTCCCCAGTGATTTAACTCACGTAAGGCACTATGTTAATCTTTAATCTGCATCATAGAAGTCCAGTACTGTAATCTGCTTTAGTTCTCTCTAGTTTTTGTCATAAAAAGTACAGTGGCTGTTTTAATAGCTGCAATACCGTAAGTCAGCCAAAAAGGAGCACGCCCAGGACGTGGTGACAGGCTGGGATATCGCTGTGCGGAGCACAAGGCTCATCCGGACTGGCTCACCCAAAACGCCACTCAGGCCATTTGTTTCTTACAAAATTCTTTGCGCCGAAGAAGGTGAACACAGCGGACACCATGGGCGAGCCGCAAGCCCCCAGCCCACACCGCCAGCCACGCCCAAATCATACTGGCATCATCCACCTTTGCAATGTTTCTACACAAAAACAAATATAAACCGGAACATTCTCCCTACAGTCCAAGTTGTCCTCATTGAGGAGAAACAAAAAATGTCAGTGCTTTCTTTATCTGAAATTGTCCAAATGTCCTTCTTCCTGCAGCTGGGTGATTAATTACTGGTCGAGGACTCGTGGCTGAGGCTGTGTAGCCAGATGTCCGTGGGCTCTGACGGGGTCGAGGTGCTTTGCATCCAGGGGAGGTTGATTATGTCCTCAAACGAAGGCCTCTCTGATGGCCGCAGAGACAGACAAAGTTTTATTAGCTGCTGGCAATCTGTAAAAAAGCAGAAAAAAATCATAAGTGCAAAATAATGGACAAAAATTGAAGGATGTAACATTGATATTCTAGAAAGGGATTCTAGTTGCCTATCTCAAGCATACCTGGAGAGATTTTCCTGCGGAAAAGAACTTGACCCCGCAGTATTTCTTCATCTTGCTCAAAGGGGATGTCTCCGCACACCATGTCATACAGAAGGACACCTAGGGACCATACTGTGGCGGACCGGCCGTGATATCGGTGATACTTAATCCATTCCGGTGGGCTGTAGACTCGAGTCCCTGTTAAACACAAAATAAAACATGCATTAAGATTCTAATTCTACTTGATTTTCTCGCAAAAGCCAGCATACACAATCAGAAAAACTAAATTTAAATTTTATAGCGTAGCGTAGGAGGGACTGAAGGATTTATAAAAAACCTCCGGTGTCCCGTCTTGCCCTTTGTTGACTCATGTTCACGTGAGCCTAACAATGGCGCGCGCACGCGGTCGACTCGGGGTTGCCATGTGACAGTGTTTACAAAACACTGTCGTAAAAACGCCACTTCCCTCCGGAGGGTGGCGCTAAAGACGCGAAAGACGAGTCTGACTCCCCGCTTCTAGCCTCAAATGTGAACCTCCGACAATAAAATAAAAATATCCCGACAAATGTCTCCCGGTCGACTGAATGTGGTGCGAATCGTCCCGCAAACATGCCGGCTTTCCGATTTCTGTTTTTAAATACAAACATCCAGAGTCCTTCAGCACATTCTGTCAACTGCAGGGCAGACGCCCATAAACAAATACTACAAATACGGGTTTGCGTAATTCTCTCGGTGACAGGAATGCCGCTGTGTGGGCTTGTACGGTCAGGATTTCAAAATATTCCGGCGAAACGTCAGAAACAGTGGAAACGCGGCGACTCCTTTGCTCCAAGCGGGAGCTTTTGTTTTCGGACAGATGCTACGTCGGGCATCTTTCTAGCTGATCAACTTGTAAACACGAGATCGAAGACGGAACCAAGCTCGGGAGATTGTTTTTTTGTTTCTTGCCCAACCGCGCCGACCGTTTCAGCCGCTTCTGCTCGGCATAGTAATGACCTTCAGAGGCCACCTTAATCCGTCATATCCCCGTAATGCGAACGATCACTACAGCGCTGCGCCATGGAAATAAGCAGCTCAGGCGGAGACCCCTAGCGTTAGCTGGAGATCCCCCAACCACCATAAACAAACCACGCTTCCACGAAATACAAAAAAGAATACATCCAACGACACATTAAAACTGCAGTCTATTTTTAATAGTCTATTTTAGGGTGACACATTGACATATAATAATAATAATAATAATAATAATAATAATAATGACAACCGGCTTACCGTCAAAATCCGTGTAAACGGTGTCTTTGAGCAGAGCTCCCGAGCCAAAATCTATCAACTTAATGTCGCCGGTGCGCAGGTCGATCAGGATGTTCTCGTCCTTGATGTCCCTGTGCACGACGCCGCAGTTGTGGCAATGCCGCACTGCCTCCAAAATCTGCCGGAAAAAGTTCCTGGCCAGCTCCTCGGGTAGCGCTCCCTTTTCCGTGATGAAGTCGAACAAGTCCTTAACGTGCTCCGGTCTTTCCATGACGATGATGAAGCTATCTGGTCGCTCGTACCAGTCCAGCATTCTTATCACACCCCGGAACCCCGTCCCGACTTTCTTCAGCAGCAAAATCTCCATGGGCACCCGGGAGCCATTGGGCTGAAATCAAAACCACGATAACACCCCGATTAAACGTCGTTCCAGACGATAATAACGCAAGCCGTCGGTTTTTTTCCGGCTCGTCGTGCATCCTTACCAGCTCCCCCCAGTCGGAGACCCGGTCCTTGGCCACATGCTTGACTGCAACCTGCGTAACAGAAACACAACACACGGTAAATCGCCTAGAAACGCAGCGATCGCGGCCAAACGCCACCGACCAGTCCATCCTACATGATAAACTCTCCCATATAAAACAATATAAACATCCAAAATCCGCATCAATTTAGATTTAGTGGACAACGAGGCAAATGGCTGAGACATACCGGCACACCGTCAGCAATTCTCAGTCCCGCATAGACTGTGCCGAAGCCGCCGCTGCCCAGCACCGAGCCGACTTGGTAAACCTTTTCGAATGGTTCCCTCTCCTTGACTGCAGTTATAAAAATATATAGAAATCATTCATTAGTAGCATGTCATTAGAATATCCTCCGATCCCAGTCCCAGATGCCAGAAAGTGCAGGGTGTGCTTCGTCAAACACCCCGCCTTCCTCCCCTTTTTCCCCCCAACAACCACATTGATAGGAGAGGAAAATCCAAACAGAACGTTTCCGCTGGCTAACCTTGATGAACTTGAAGCTGCATCTTCGCCGGCATGTCCACCGTAGAAATATGAGCAAATGAGTTAAACTTGGATAGCAGCATTACTTAGATCTGGTAAAACGCAGGGGAAATGCCTCCGATAATCCCAGAATGCGTGCCGAGGTCTCCCGTCCGCCACTACAGATCCACGAAGAGACCAACGAAATTGATATCCCTTTTCATCTAGCAAGAGGACTCAGTTTACGTTTCAGTTTTAGCCAACTTGCTTAAATGCTAGATACCAATACAAAGGATAACACAGGTATCCTGTAAACAAATACAAATGAGATAGAAATATAAATAAATAATGATTAAGGTATTGCCACCCTACCCTATCAACAATGACACCGGCTTCCTCTGATGGGGCCGAACTGCACTCTCTATCTATATATTACATCCATAGTAAAGGCTGAGCGTACGGCCCATCTGCGTCATCACGGCCACACCCCTCCACCAATCATCTGCCGGCATCGGCGTCCGGGGCGCAAGACGCAGTATAAGACAAAATAACCGACTAGACTTGACGTGGCGGGAATTAAAACGCGCCAAAAGAAGAAATAGGCTTTTTGTTTATTTTTTTTTAAAGACGAGTGGAGGGCAATAGACGTAATCAAAAAAGGAGTGTGCATGAAACTACGTAATAGGCGCCCAGGCAGAACCTTTACTATACAGTTTTTAAAATATTTAAAGTGTGTGACTGTGCTGCATTATGAATTATTTTATGTTATGAAATGCAGTATTAAATTTTAAACCTCTATATCCACCTTC
Source organism: Stomatorhinus walkeri (assembly GCA_026784285.1). Lineage (NCBI taxonomy): Eukaryota > Metazoa > Chordata > Actinopteri > Osteoglossiformes > Mormyridae > Stomatorhinus > Stomatorhinus walkeri. The sequence continues at coordinate 10,502,112 of JAODUD010000107.1, forward strand.
CGCTTATTCGCTGCATGATACCTTGGGTAAGTTTCCGCAAACGAGCTGCACTTAATTCGTATTCAAAGAAAGTGACTCCTTTTGGAAAACTGGGTATAAGAGGGAAAGTATCCACATAATTTACACCCATCTGCATAATATGGCTCATTAACATGCAGTTATTTTTTATCCTCTGACAATGTCCTGCTTAGTTGGTTAGGCGAACAATGAAGCGTCCTGGCCCACAATGAGTTATGGAGAAGAGGCGCATACCATGCATTTTTTCAAATTGGGTGGCCGCGTTTTCATTTGCTTGCAGGATGTGGGAAACGTCAGATAAAAGGGATTGCTTACACCCCCCCCCCCCCCCCCATGGTTTCCCGCGCGCTACATTGTGTAACGGCTGCATGCGCTTCACAGAGAGAGAGAGAGAGAGAGAGGGAGGCAGGGAGGGGGGTGGGGGTCAGTTCAGGTTACAAAAAATGTGTGCTCCCCGCTTAATATTTTATCGGGGTGTGTTATTAATGACAGATCAGGTGTTATCTTCTGCGAAACTATTTTAATATTTATTTTTAGTAATGGAAGTATTCCGTATACATATTTTCATTCCTCATTAGAATTCGATATACGCATTCAAATACTGTTATATTTAGTATTGAATAATATGTAGTATTCAAATACTGTCGATGGGGAGCTTATCCCGAATTAAAAACTATGCCAAAGTGGGAAAATAATAATTTCCATTATCTGTTAAGGTATTTTATGAAGAGACCAAGAGTCAGAGTTTAATATTAAATTTCCAGGTTTTTGCTGTCGTTTAAAACGTGCTGTTAGATCATTTGGTGTCTTTAAATTGTCCATGGTGTATGATTGTGTTCCTTTGTGTACTGCAGTGACCTTTTGTCCCGGTCTAGATGGGCCCTGTTCTTGCTCGCATAACCTCAAGGCTTGCCGTCAGCCAGTACTGCATAAGGTGTTGTGCAAGATGGGTGAATTTGAAATAGCATATTACTTTAGCATATTCCAACATACAAATGTGTAAATATAATATATAGCTCTGGAAAAAATGCAGAGACCGCTACACAAATTTTGGTTTCACTCATTTCTCAATTTACGGGTGTGCGTCTGTGAGCTATATACTGTATACGTGTATGCAAACTGCAGCCTGGTTCTTCTCTGTTTCTCATTGATGAAGGGCTTCTTCCTTGCTTTATGGGACTTCATTCCTGTTACTAGCAGCCTGATATGAACTATCCTAGCAGTGCACTTCACACCTGCACTTAATGTTTCCCAGTCCTTTTGAAGGTCACTTGATGTCATCCTCTGATTCATGAGAAACTGTCGGAAAAGTTAACAGTCATCTCTGGCATTAGAAAGTCGTTTCCAGCCTTCATCTGGCTGATTACTGGTCGTTCCCAGTGTCTCCTGCTTCTCTGTATTCTTATGTACTGCTGTCAGAAATTTTGAACCTGGAAGCAGCCTGCTCAGTGAAGCCTTTTGGCAGCAGAACCATCATTAAACCAGGATTTTAAAAATGCAGATTTTTAAAAATATATAGAATGGTCTCTTTTTTCCAGAGCTGTGTATACGTGTATCCTCCAGTAAATCAGATTAAAAAATTGATTTTTTCGGTAACCGTATGACCATACTCACAATCCACATGAGATCTTAGAACCCAAATTTACAATGGAGAATTTTTAAAAAAATAAATAAATGTAAATTCACAAGTGAAAGGGAGCTACCTGATGTTGAGTTTTTAAGACAATAGAGGCATGATAGCAGAAGAGAGATTGATGAAGCAAAAACGGTGTATGAAAGATTAGTGAACAAAGAAAGACCCCCCCCCCCCCCCACTGCCACTGCTGTCA
>JAODUD010000107.1:10540431-10552735 GCA_026784285.1 Stomatorhinus walkeri
ATAGTTAGCATTAGCATTTTCCCTATAGAAATGAATGAGCGGTCCCCATAAGGATATGTTTACCCTACAACTGTGTGTGTGTGTGTGTGTGTGTGCGCGCGCGGGTATACCTATACTTTTGGGGACGCAATGTCCCCATAACGTGGTTATATAAAACGTGAATTTATATAAAATATAATTTTTTTTTGTTCCCTTATGGGGACCAGTTTCCTGGGTGGTATTTCCATAAGGGAAATCTCTATTTTATAAAATCAGTGACTGCTATGAAAAAATTTAAAATGCAAGAATTCGAAGTTGCTCGGTTGCCTACGGTTAGGGTTATGGCAGGGTATCTTGGGTATTTACTTAAAATGGTGGTTAGTGGGTTAAGGGTAGGGGGCACTGCTGTCTTCAGAGTTATTATGCTGGTGGCTGCAGTCATGCGCCATTACGGTTAAACGGATCCTCCGCGACCAGGGGTGAGGGCAGGACTTCCCTCTCCGTCCGTCCCTCAGAGTGCGCTGTCTGCTGACACCAACGGGCCACGACTAATTAGCATGGGAGTGGAGGATGATGACGCCGGGCGACGTCGCATGTGGGATCCTGCCCCCCCCGGTCACCCAGGCTGCCTCTGATTTTCTGTCGCCCTTTGGCTCAGCACGGCTGTGTCGTATCAGCACCGCATGGAAGATGCGGCATCTGCTGACAGCACTTCACCTACTGCTGGCTGCCTGTCCATTCACTGCATTAACATATTATCACATGCAAAACCAACCTGTCGATAAATAAAAACATTTTCATGGAATTATATACGTGTCGCCGTACTTTATTGACACCACGACCCCATCAGGGAGTAGCAAGTGGAAGAAACAGAAGGCAATTGGATGAATGAGCTCTGTTTTGCAATGTATAAGTGGGGGTTGTCATGTGATTCTAGAACTTCCCTCCCAGCATGCCTTGAGACTGTATTCTTTATTGGTTTTATTTAATGATTCTCTGTCTTTTGCTGACAGTTTGTAGAATGTTTGTGGTTATGATGTAATTTTGCACAATGATGGCCTGCATGGTTGTGTGATCCCTTGTGTGTTTGTTCGGAACAATAAAAAGGTAGCTTCCAGTCTCGATGTGGAGCCCCGCCATACCATACTGGCTTTGGCGGTGAGACTGGGACTGGTTGAAGAAATAAATGAGCTCCTGGAACAGGTGCATGAAGATCAGTGCTAGAAGGTATGGGATGACTGGGCAAGCATCATGGCTCTCCTGCTTCCTGAGCCTGGATGATTTCACCACCCATAGTATTGCACTACTACTGAGGTGGAGCAGGAATGGCGTACTGGAACTGTGTCTCTCCCAGCTACGGATAACAGCACGGCACAACAGATGGGGCACCCAGGAAATTGTGCTGCACCTGGCACTAGCACTGCGGGGGTGCTGAGCGACCCTGCAATGCATAGCCACTAGGAAACAGGCTCCAATTACCAGAGTGAGGGGACCACTCCCTGATGATCTAATGTCCCCTGGGAGACAGAACACCATGGTGGGAGCCTGAGGCCTACCTAAGGACTGCAGCACTGAGGCTCATCACCGCAGCACACTATAAACACACGGTCCACAGTCTCCATCATCCTCCCCGGGGTCAGCTGCAAATGGTGAATAGGTAAAGATGAAGGGAAATGTACTCCTATGTATGATTTCTGATAGAATCTTAGATCTGTTGCCCTACTGGGATATAGGTAGATGAGTGTGTGGCCGACATACATCTTAGGTCTCAGATCGTGACCCTGCAGAGTGGCTGCCAGTGAATAAGAGGGCAGCACATCTATCGTAATCAGAATCGCTGAACTTGATTGGGACTATGCAGAGTGTCTAACTAGTCAAACCATTACAAGCTACTGCTATCGCAGCACAGACTCCAGTGCATGTCTAACATAGAGGCTGTACCAGTGCACGCCTTGGGGGAAGTGTCACCCCAGCCTGCCTCTAACATAGAGGCTGTACCAGTGCACGCCTTGGGGGAAGTGTCACCCCAGCCTGCCTCTAACATAGAGGCTGTACCAGTGCATGCCTTGGGGGAAGTGTCACCCCAGCCTGCCTCTATAAGGGCTGTGAAGGATGGCTGTGAAGGTGGCATGGTGGTGAAGGCCTTGATCCAAGTCAGCAGCTCTAGAACATTGACGTTTGCATGACACTGGATGAGGAATGCAAAAAGACTGGGCTGACGTAGCATTCAGTTGACATCAGTGACGGCCAACCCATCCATTCAGGAACTCAGTCTTTGACCCATACAAAATGTTAGGACACTGGCTATATGACCCAGGTGATTAGCCAGTCAGGTATTACTGATCCATCTGAGAGCCCACAGGCAAATCTGTCAGTCCCTAGGTCCCCGATCTATTGCCCTGTATCGATGCCGCCCCCCAACTACAATTCCAAGTCGATTTAGCTCTCTTGATCGTCACTGTAGGTACTCTAATGTCAGGTGTAGCTAGAACCAGAGGTAAAGCCTTAAATGGCCTTCGCCATCAGCCAGGGGCTTCAGCAGTTTTAGCGACCTACCAGTTACATTACCTCATCACCAGGAATAAATGTGTTAAAATCCATATGGTTTTCCAGTGTCACTGCTTCCCACTGGGGCAGTGAAGAAATGTTCTGCCATTTTGTTGTACCATGATGGAGATAAATAGTGACCAAGGACAGAGCTTTCAGGTACAAATGATCAGTGAGGTCTACAGGTGAATGGGGATCCAGAAAATCCACACCTGAACCCCATCAGTGTCAGCAGACACCAGCACGACCTGAACTACCTGGCCTGCCCCTGGTTGTTTGGACCTACTCATGGTTGATGAGAGCTGAGGACACCTGTGGGCCTGATGTTTGGCTGCCCACCAGATCCCGAGGAACGTGAAGAAGTCAGCTTAGGGAACTTCCACCATTTACGTGAGTGAGTGATATCTGAGCTCGACTGTGAAACGCAGCCCTTCAGAAGTGAACATACCCCTGGGGACCAGGTACGACTAAAGTGCCCAGTGGGTTTGTGGCAGAACAGCCATTATATTCTACATGTATAAATATTATAGTACATATTATGGAAGGATGCAGTTTATTTTTCTATAGCACCTTTCTCAACATAGTTATCTTAAAGCCCTTAACAAAGTGACAAAAATGTCACTTCCTGTGACTAACAGTATATAGGAAAAATTAACAGTGAATACAGAAGACAGCAGAGTATGATAGACACATAACAGAGCACACCATATACATTACTATATTCACTTAATTCAAACCCTTATCTAGTGATGTGCATCGCTAGAGTAGTCAGTTTGGGGCAGTTTGTTAGAAATTAAAAATGCTACTTAAAGGCCAGAAAATGTAGCTTGATTGTTTAAAACACGACTTTAATACAACTCTTTTAGAAAGAAATGACGTGACGGACCACCAGCGGATATGATTATTTTCCCCTTACACCGCCTCACCTTCACCAGAAGAGGAGATCAGTTTATTGGCAGTGATTGGGAGATTCGTCTGCTTAGGAGGTCACACGCTGGGGCAGTGAAGCAGACCTTAGAACATGTTACTTCTTGTTCACCTTTGGCTGTTTTCCTGAATGGAGCAAAGTACGTTATTGAGACTAAGTGTCTGGTGATGGGTCTCCAGGGGCAGAATGTCTCTGATCGTCCAGATACACAGAGCAGCTGAGGATGTGGTGGTGGCGGTGGGGGAGGGGTTTGGGGGCACTCTCTCTAGCCCCCTGTCTGTAGCACATAGCAGCCAGTACATCCTGTCCCTCCCCCCCACAGCTTCCAGCATTGCCACGCATTCACATTAAAGCACCTGCTTGTCATTCTCAAATCACAATGTTTCACCTTGAAATGGCGTGTGAGACACTGAAATCTGTAAGGGATAAAAAGGATATAGGGAGAGATGCACATTTAATAAATGTGGATGGGGAGACAGGAGCTGCAGTTGAATGTGATTAGCTTTTGTGAAAGTATATAATCCAAAAGGGGGGGGGACGGGTTGACGGTGGAGGGGGTGTCCATCAGTCAGACAGACTCTCGGACATGCATTAAGCCACGAGGGCGTCACAAACGTAAGATCGAGGAAATTCTGCAGTGGTGCTCCTGTTTCGACACTTCTGCCCCGAACAGAGATGAAACACCTGAGCAATAAAACAAACTGTGTGTCCTGGTCCCCATAAGGGAAAACTCTATTTTATAAAAATCAGTGACTGCTATGAAAAAACTAAAAACGCAAAAACTCTTGTATTTTGTTTGGTTACTTATGGTTATGGTTGGGGCTGGGTGGGGGTTAAGGTTGTCATAGTTAGCATTAGCATTTTCCCTATAGAAATGAATGAGCAGTCCCCATAAGGATAGGTATACCTGACATGTGTGTTTGTGAGAGAGAGAGGGAGAGAGAGAGAGCTTGGATAAGAGAGAGAAAGTGAGGACAAATGCACAGTGAGATACCCTTTGGGGAAAAATAGCAGCTCGCGTGCATCAGAGAGATTAATAAGCTGCAATGCGCTGATGAGGATAATTAGGAGAGAGAGGCATCAGGAACAGTCGCTCCACGTGTACTTACATTCTGTTATGGAAATTGCTCCCAGTTAAATGCAAAGTAAGAAGTCACAGGCTCATAAGACCTCAGGTGTGCCGTTCAAGGTAACGGTTCACCCCTGGAACCTCTCCCGCTGCTAGCGGTAACGTCTGAGTGACAGGGTGACTGTTTAGGGACATGACCGCTCTCCTGGCACCTGGAGCCAACAGCCTCACATGAACTATTGTTATTTTTTTTTTGCGTTTGTTTTGGGCTGCCACAGATTGCCCTGGCAGGGAATCAGAACTCTTCACTTTATTGTCTTCTCCCGTTTTTCAGTTTGCTGCTGTGTGATTTTAATTTGTGCAAATTCAGTAGAACTTAACCAAGGCTGTGTACCTTTGCTTTCATTTACGTATGGCTTTCTGCTGTGAATGACAGCATACTCACTCTTAGTCCTCCTGTCTCATTATTTCCGATGAGATGACAGTCGCTCTCGTTGCTTTCTGATGCTGTGCCTGGCCAATCGCATGGCAGTCTGCTGATTTATGGTGAGGCCCAGGGACCAACATCTGTACACCTGAGAGTACCATCTGGACAACTCTGCTAGGGGCACAAGTACACAAACAAGCCCAGTAACCGAGGTGTGAAGCTTGGTCTCTGGTCTCCTTGAGCTCTTGCAGCTTAAATGGAGAGGACTTACGGCAGGAGGGCTGCTTTTACCGTCTCCATCTCGCAGCAGTGCCCTTCAAAGACCCACATTCCACTCCAGTGCCCTGGCCCAGTCCATCCACTGCAGACAGGGCAGTATTAAATGAGGGTGAGCCGTCAGAGAGCGTAAATCACAGCCAGGCCAACGAGGACAGGGTTCCACCATCACTTGCGGAAGGTCTCATTTTGGCAGACTGGACTGCTCGTTCAGCAGTGTCATTCCCACTGGAACCTAATATCTTTACAGCACCGCAACATGATTAGTAATAAATCACACAGCTACTAGTGATACCCAAGCCTCTGGATCATCGGTCGCAAGCCGGCCGGTGAGCAAGGGAGGGGGTGCGACGGCAGGCCTGAAGCCATTCGAGGAGCTTGCATCACGCAGCAGCTGTTCTCGGGGAGACATTTTTATTGGTGGCACAGGCTGCAGTCAAGTAGGAACTGACTCCAAACAAAGCCCTGCAATCTGACCTTTGCCAGTGTAACTCCCCCCGCAGCACATGGCCGGGTAAAGCAATCAGCTGCCTTTAATGTATAATGAAGGGAGTAGGCCTGCTGTAGTAGTCGTCATGACGACACAGCAAAATCTGGGGAGATAACTGCTCCACAACCTAATTGAGGCAATTATGTCCGAGAAGCAGCTGCGCCACCAGTGTCTTTCCCCTCCGGCTCATGTTTCTGCTCCTCTGTCCTGACCCTCCCTTCTGCTCCTCTGTCCTGGTCCTCCTGCTCCTCTGTCCTGGTCCTCCCTTCTGCTCCTCTGTCCTGGAACCTCCCTCCTGCTCCTCTGTCCTGGCCCTCCCTTCTGCTCCTCTGTCCTGGCCCTCCCTTCTGCTCCTCTGTCCTGGCCCTCCCTTCTGCTCCTCCGTCCTGGTCCTCTGTCCTGGTCCTCCTGCTCCTCTGTCTTGGTCCTCCCTTCTGCTCCTCTGTCCTGGTCCTCTCCTCTGTCCTGGTCCTCCCTTCTGCTCCTCTGTCCTGGCCCTCCCTTCTGCTCCTCTGTCCTGGTCCTCCTGCTCCTCTGTCCTGGTCCCCTCCTCTGTCCTGGTCCTCCTGCTCCTCTGTCCTGGCCCTCCCTTCTGCTCCTCTGTCCTGGTCATCCCTTCTGATCCTCTGTCCTGGTCCTCCTGCTCCTCTGTCCTGGCCCTCCCTTGAATCATGTGGTCCCACTAGTAACCAGCATACCCCAAAATCCATGGATATGAGTTAATGTACTACAGTTTGACATATTAGTATAGAAGAAACACTGCATACAAATTGTGTCACTCCTGAAGCAGAGGGCACCCTCAATAGCACAGTGCATACGTTTAGGTTCAAGGCAGGGCAACAACTTTGTGTTCTCACCCCGTAAAACCAGAAGGAGTGTGTTCAATCCCTCTGGGACTCTCAGTCAAACAGCCACTGGCAGAATTCTCCAGACAGCTGATTTTATTCTGGGAGCCAGAAAAAAGGAAGCAAAGGAATTGAGGGTGTTGCATGTTAACAGGGGAGAGATGGAGAATATGAAGTATGGAAGGGACCAGCTCTGTTGGACTATCATCAGGGTTCTGTGTAGAAGCTCATGTTTGACCATCAAGGTATGTGTAGGAGAGGAGACCAGCCTACAGCCAATGTTTAATGCACACCTCTGTGTTTATTTGCGTTTGTGCATCTCCATGTCTGTGACACTGCGAGGTCTGTTTAGGCGACTCTGCATAGATTCTCATACTCCCTGCTGGCATGCGGGTCCAGCTAGCTCTGTGTGCCCGCGCATGTGCCCGGCGGCACCTACACTAGTGTGTAAATCCAGTGCACGTTCACACGCGCCAGAGAGAAGGCACCAGCGCCAACCTCTGACAGGCCTCTTTACGCTGGACCACAGAGAATGGCGTGAGCTGCTTTGGATTCACGACCCAGTGGGCTGATTAGAGATGCAGAGCCACCAAGTACTGTGGACCTGGTTGGGGGGCTGGGGGGGGACAGGGAATTACAGTACAGCTTTGGTCCTTATCTGCTGTGTGCAGACACCTATGTGTGGGTAAGTTGAATCCTATCATCTTTTAGTGAGAAGCTGTATCGGTGTGTGCAGGTGTTACACTGGACGCCTGTCTGCCCCCTGCCCCCTTACACTGAAAGCTGGCTCCGCAGGAATAGGCTACACCTCTAGGGGGCGTCTGTCCGCAGTTAGCACAGATTCACCTGGCACGCCCAGCCTCTCAGCCCAGTGAGCTCTGCTAGTTACCTTGGCAGTTACTTGGCAGTTTTGATGCTGCAAGACTTTCGAGAAAGTCAAAATCTAAGATTTGGGAACATCCGTGTAAATTATTCAGGCACGTCGTCGATTTTTCATCTTTTTAAGTCAGGCTTCTCAAATGCTGCCCACTGTCAGGTCATAAGAGGATGAGGCTTGAATTGAAACAAGAGCTAAGCAAAAGCTAAGGAGGGCCTTCAATGTCAGCCCTGTCCGTGCAGAATGGATCCGGCATTCCCCAAGATGTCTGCTCTCTTCCTGCAGTGATAGTGGACTCAAGGTAGGGGTCTGGCTTACAGCAATAGGTGATAAAACTGAAAGTCCAACTCATACCTTAAAGAGGCAGTTGACCCTAAAACTGAAAAAGGTACGTTTCAGAGGGGCTTTAGTGCTATCTATTCATCTAGTTTGTTCTGCTGGCAGTTGCTTAGTGTTGGAGATATTGGCCATGGAAATGTCAGGCGTCTCTCTTTAATATAATGGGGGTGAATGGCATTCTGTCAGTGGTGATTAATGTGCCATGAAATACATCTGAAAAATCCAACAGCAATGTCTCCTACCAGAAATCATGGCCCGGTTACTGAAGATAATCCACAGATATTGAAGTGAGCAATATAGGAATTATTTTCTCCTACCGAACTCCACGCACCAGTCATATCACTGCACAGAAGATACAGCCAGGGAGCTTGTGATGGCATCTTCTGCGCAGTAAGACAGTTGGCGTGTGGAGTTCATGTTGGGCACAGGGCAGAAGGCAGGGGATGGAGATAGCTTTCCATCATGGGACTCTCACACACCTACGGGCAATTTACATTCACAACTAAAAGAACAATTTAAAGATACTAATTTATGCTAATTGCAGGTCTTTGGACTGCAGGAGGAAGCCCTTTCAACACGCACACACACACACACACACACACACACAAGAGGAGCTGTTCTCAAACACCCAACCTGGAGGTAAGAGGTCAATAGCACAGCGCCCCCTGTCACTCAGGTCATGCGGTTTCACAGATTATTTAGGTGGAACTTAGGAATTCTGGGAAACAGCAGTTTCAGGTAAAGAGGAATCTCACCTAATTCACATTGTTTAGCGTTAAGCTTGTGTGACTCTACCAATGGATGGTTTACATTTCACAAACAACAGGAAAGATTCCACCTGTTTTTCATGCAGCGGTACCTCAGCTGAGCGAGTACAGCACCCCAATCAGAGGAGCGAGACCCCTGGGGACTAATTTGCAGCATTAGCAGACTCCTGGGGAACGGGATCCTCAGTCTCTGTCGTCCCGGCTATAACGCGACCCAGGCAGAGGACCAGCGGCTGTGGGTTGCTCATTTTGATTCCAGGCCTTTCTCGGCCTTCGGCTCGATCGCCCTGTAGCTCTGCAGAACTCCCCGCCCCGTGTCTGAGTGCCCTAGCTTGGAGGCGGCGGCGATGGGGGGGGGGGGGGGGCAGGGCTTTGGCACAGCGTTGGTGCTGGCAGAGGCGCCTCTGCTCGGGGGAGACAATGTCATTGGCACAATGGGCAGAGGAAGCATCCCAGCTCAAAGCACAGGCAGCCAGTCCGTCTCCAAGCTGTTCCTGCAGCTGCACTCTATATCTCTATATATAGACCTGCTCCAGTCCTGACCGGCTGCCAAAGCCTACTAAAATTAGCCTAACACTTACTTTCCTTTCTGCCTCCATTATGAACTCGTTGGCTTGTGTTTCGGTGGGGGGGGGGGGGTTGCTGGTTAGCAGATATCCCTGCATTGTGTTACACGGGGCCACCCTGCTACAGCGTATCAATGTCTCTGACCCATCGACTGCACTGTGAGGAAAGAGAGCAAGGGGAAAAGTCACAGAGAGAGAACAGTCATGTACCTGCTCTCCAAGGGAACGTAACATCACCTGGAAGGACACAGTAACAACCTGGTACACTGAACGCAAACCCCAGTGAGACAGCTATCGTTCTGTGACCTCCCCTTTCGGATTCCTGTCAGGCTAGTCTATAGATGGTCATTTATGCTGCACCGTGCATTTCTTTATACTCATTGCACGATGAAAGCAATTGCAGAAAATATAAATAATGTTCAAATTTATGTTCATTGATTGTTTCTCCTGCGTCGGTGGAATTTAAGTGCCACTGCTGAGCTCTATCAGTTATTTTCAGTTACAGTGGGCTGTTTTCCGTGTGTTACGAGAAATGCCTCACTGACTCATTCACTGGGAATCCTGAGCATTCTGAGGATGCAGGACAGCCCGCTGTTCCTTCTGCTTCCTGATGTTGTGTTCTTCTCGTTCCTGTAACTCCCTGGGCTGCAGAGGGTCATTCCCAGCTGCACCCCACCCATGTGCACGTGTATGGAGCAGATTCTCCTCAGCAATGACTCCTTCTGGCAGGAGCGCAGTTTATAAATAACCGTTATCTGAAGGTTACGTTCACTTTCAGTAAACGACAGGAACCTTCAATGACTAATGGGAAGTCCTTAGATAAAAACAATGGAAATAACAAAAACAACTGACTGTACAGATACAGGTTTTCGGAAATAATGCCGCTTTTAGAATGAAGGTCTATATTTATCACTTGGCTCCAGTCTGAAATAATGACAAAATATCCTGCTTGTTTAAGGTCAAGTATATTAACATACAAAACAGAATAACATCTTTCAGCTCAGTAGAACAATTTCCCCAGCAGGCAGCATCGACACTGACCAACATTAAACACACTCAGACCTTATGTACTATCCATGTTTCTTTACTCTTTGTTCTGTAGCATTTCATGCTAATAGATTCTCATACGGTGATTAATAATGCCACTCTATATCAGGGGTCCCCAGCTATTTGTCCCTGAGTTCCAAATACCATCAACCACATAGAACCAAGGTCGACTGTGTCCAAAAATTGTGGGGGGAGGGGTTTCCAAATGATAAAATTTGTCAAGCCAGGAGATCAGTATGCTTTCATCCAAAGCAACGTACAGTCGGGGTCACTCAGTCCCCAAGCAACTGGTGGACAAGGGCCTTGCCTAAGGGCCCAATGGTGAAATCACAATGTCAATCATGTGACTCCCATCAGTGGCCGTCCGGTCATGTACATGAACCCTAACACCCAGAGCCACGCACTGTTTATTATCTAAATGCGACAACTGCCTTGGTGAACCTTAGTTGACATGCAGCCTGGTAGTAGGTCTGCCTAAGATGCCTGACTCAGTGAACAGTGTGAGGATGACTGAGACTGTGGGGAAAGTGAAGGTGAGACGGCCGACCAGGAGTACACTGCAGGGGTACCCAGTGGTAACAGCCTGCCTGGATCACTGGAACAGTGAGTAATACTGGGAGTTGGGCCTTGTATTGGCTTGGAGCCTGGAGCGAAGCTCACAGCAAGAATCCCGTCTTGTGCAGCTGGGCCCAGACGCTAGTTAGGATCCTCCTTGCTGGTCATCTGTTTGCAAGGGAAACCTTTCAAAAGGCCCAATTATACAATGAGGCTTTTAGTACAATGAGCTTCTAGTATAAGTGATTTACCATCATGGGAAAGGTTTGCATGGATACACCTGGCCGCTGTCCGTGGTGTGAAAGTCAAAAACATGATTGACCACGTGCTGCAACTAGAGCGTCACCTCTACTGGAAAGAGGATGGTTGTACTTCTGATGGTCAAAGAGACACATTTATCGGTGAATGTACCCTGGGAGACGTAAATCTTGACGTGATCCTTTTTTTGGATTTTCCTGAGAACTTCCAATATCAATAACGATACCTTCAAAATCGGTAACAAGTTAAAACAGACGGAAGAACATTCTGGGTCCCTGGAGAGCTAATTATCAGAGCTGTTACAGTTAGGCAGGGCCTCCAGCGAACAGCACCAGCAAGGGGACAGATTTTTGTGCATGAGCACATATGAAGCAATAATTTTGCGATTTAACTGCGGAATCCATGCAATCCAGGTGTCACATAATCAAGACAGCGATTTCAGACCACGTTTCACCAAAACCCTGGAACACAGCAGTCCTCCACACACTGTGTGTTACTGCAAACCAGCTTGCATTGTATGAGTCTGTCTAACTGCAACGATAAAGCTAAATATATAAAGTAATAAATATATCAAATCCATGCATTCAGTCACTTTGATGAATCAGTGGGAGAGAACAGAAGAGAGATTTGCTTAATGCAGCACTACTTACTCTCTAGCACACTGGTGATAAACTAGATGTAGAATAGTACAATACCGTAGCATAATACTAACTGTTAAGAGATATGTTGACACATTAAATGTAGAGATGCATTAAATCTAGAAATGCATTAAATCTAGAAATGCACACTGTTATGGCAAAGTAATAATATATCAAGTCCACTATACATGGAGCTGACTAAAGCACAAGCAGTGGCAGTAATGGTCGGGGTTATGAAAGCTGCACAGCGACTGTAGGACAGGTTTTCTGGCTCCAAAACCTTACAGAGTGATACCCAGCTTAATCCCCCGCCTGGCTGACAATGATCCACGTGTCTCGGACTATCGCTACTTTCAAAGACGTTGGGGAGAACAAAGGGAACACGAAACTTTGAACATGGCACGCTCCAAGCGCCGTAATCTGAGGATGTGGAAGCCCCTTGATATTTGGGGAGGGGGGGGCATAAAGGGAAGCCGGGATGCGTGGCGTCCGCCCGTCTCACACGGCGCTCCTCCTCTGGTGGCCGGACGCAGGATGACGTCGATGCCGCCAGCCCGTCGGTGCGACTGGACCCACGCTGGGGTCCCTGTCCATTAGCGCCGAGCAGCTGAAGCGCATTAGAAGCTGATAGTTCTGGCAAATGAGCCAGGGGCCCTGGTCCAGCTGCTGGGGGGTGAGAGATGGGGGACGAGGGGG
>JAODUD010000107.1:10577855-10589551 GCA_026784285.1 Stomatorhinus walkeri
GGGGGGGGAGCGGGGAGGGTTTGCTATAGCTTATCACACTCCAGCCTCCTTTCTGCCTGCTAGGGGGTGAGAGTGGGGCCAGCACTAATGACGAGCCTTGAGGGCTCAGCTAAAGCAGGTACCACACACCCAACGGTACCTGCAGCACCCCAGGGTGCCCCCCCAGGACAACCCCCGGCACAAGGGCAGCCCCTGTATCACAGCAGCATCCATAACCCCGCGGCCTCGACGCTCGTGATAACACTCCTCAAGGACGAGGCCACGCCACGCACCTCCGTGACGGAAACACTGACACGTTCATTGTCACACGTCCTTTGAGGGCACGACTCAAGCATTAGTAACGATCCCCACGTACAGTAACACCAACCCAGACACCCACCAAGAGCGACCCTCTGTCCTTCGATAAATATTACTGGGCAAAAGTCTCAACTTACACTGGCGTCGCAAATCATTAATAGCAGCTAAGTTCTATTTGATGACCTTTATGGTCTGATAACCTATTGCCTAATTAAACATTATTCATGTTGTTATGCTGACATATGCGTATTTGTAGTACATACTCACGGGTTGCTTATTCACGCTAATCCATGGCATGTGCAGCTGGACTAAAAAATAAGTGATAACGCAACTCTTCCTTTCGTTTTTCATAAAACGAGAAAGTGAAACTGTAACGTAGAACCACTGGCCTCAGCTGGAGGGGTTTGTCTGCCATGTAGACTTGAGTAACCTTTTGAGGGGGCAGGGCTAGCTGCATTCGTTTTGACCTGAATTTGTCCTAAAGTGCAGTGAATTGAATGGCAAGTAAATGAAATATTCATCAAAGCGGCTGAAGCGTGTTGGCATTCCTGTGTAGATTAAGCACGGTTGTATATTCACTACACCAATGGCAAAAGTTTAATCCATAGTCTATATTTAACTAAAACCAGATTTCATTCAGAATTTAGCAGAGAAAGTTTAAGTTTCAGACCTGAGGGATGACTGGCTGATCCTGAAGTACAGGTGTGTGTGACATCAGCAAGGCACAGGCCTGCGGGAAAACCAGAAAGAGGAGAGCGAGTGAAGCCGCGTCTGTCGGGATATGGCTGCTTCATTCAGTCTTTCTCAGACATGCAGCTCCACCAGCCGTCCATCCATCCATCCATCCATCCATCCCCAGCAGTATGCACACACACACACACACACACACACACACGTTGGTCTTCCCATCTAAATGGGGACTGTCCATTCATAGGGAAAAACCCTGATCCTAATCACGACACCCTAACCCCCACCCAGCCCTCACCTTAACCAGTAACCAGCCCAAATACAAGACTTTTGGCATTTTAACTTTTTTGATTGCATCCACATATTTCTACAAAACTGAGGTTATCCAAATGGAGACCTCAAAAGATAGGGATATTAGGGATATTTCAGGTTTTACTACAATTTGGTCCTCAAAAAATGCAAACACACACACAGGTTTATAATTATATCTTTGTGGGGACTCTCCATTCATTTCTATGGGGAAAACTCTAATCACACAATTACACCCTTAACCCCTACCCAGCCCAAAACTTACCCTAAGTAACCAAACAGAAAAACAAAACTTTTGGCATTTTTAGCTTTCTGACTGGATTCACAAATTTTTATAAAATAGAGTTTCCCTTTTTTTGTCATAAGCAGTTTTTGTCACACTGCAGTGACATTTAGTTCCCACAGTGCCACAATATAATATACACATAACACACAGATTATTTATTTTTTTTTAAAAATCATCACCATCATGTTCAGTATGCTAGGGTAATACAGTCTAACTGTAACTGCACAGATGCACATAATTTTTACGTTGCTTTTTCTCAGCTGAAACAAAGAGCAGGTGGATGTACATGTGTGGCATCTACGATTGCATCAGAGGCTGAGCATCACAGGCAACTGGCGCATATAAATATTATTATTGTGGAAAATATTTTTGTTATTTTGTTTCCCCCTGGTGGCAGACTACAGTACTGCAAGTATCTAGGGCAACGATGGCCAGTGTTAGTCTATATTTCATTATAATGCTTTTTATTAAAAGAAATTATCGTGTGTTTAAAGGAACAGCAAAATTAACTTTTTAAAATGTCAATGTTACAGAGCTAGCACACTGACATACCAAAAGAAAAAATATTCCTAAAAATGCCTATACCTACTTTTAAGTTACGCATGTATAAACACGGCTTGTAAAAATACAATTAAATACATGCCAAACACATCTAGAAAAATCAAGAAAATAATAAAACACAGATTTACTACCTTAGCTTTGCGAGATTTTTTATTCATGGAGCCGCAGGTCATACTGAACACCCCACGAGAACGATGACACGTAGCTGCCTTGTATACTTAGGACAGGTTCATGGTAAAGGTTTTTTCGCTTTTATTAATATAAGGATTAGGAGGCTTATACATATATTATTTATACATCATATTCTTTTTTTTTAAGATTACAGCGATAAGGTTTCATCATATATCACAAGAGGGCAGTAAAAGCTTGCCAGAGCGTCTTATATACGTTTAACGATCCTTTTCGGTAGGTCGCTTAATTACTATAAGCGACTTCGGGCTTCTTTCTAAAGTTGCTTATAACTTCATTCAGGTGCCGCCGGCAGTTTCCAGACTGATTTTTTTATTTTAGGTTTGTACAGTTGTTGTACTGCCCCATTCTTCTTTTGATTAACAGATTATTCGATTAATTTCCTTGCTGACTAGCTCAGGTTATGTAAGAATTTACATCATTTACATCAATTAATTTAGATTAAATTTGTGACCATACTTTGATATTGAACGAGTGGTTAAAGGTTACGTGACAGCTCTCATTAGGCAGATACATATCACATAATTTTGCATCTCTCTGTCACATTTTCTTTGCATTTTGGTATTTATGAGTTTAGTATCCAATACCTTATGTGAGATGTACAAGAAAGCAGACTATTTACTATTTAGTTTAAGCCGTAAGGAGTTACTGTCACACTGACAACGCAAAATGATAACTTAAATCTTTATAATGGTGCCTCCGGTATTTCAGTTACTGTTGCATGCATATTATATTTACAAGGACCATACATGTTGTTGCTCACAAGCAAAAGGCTTTATTTAAGTAAAAAAACAAGGAAAAAACAGGGACCACAGGCGAAAAACAAAGCAGGTAAACTACAATATCTAAGGCAGGGAGCGACACAGGAAACTACCAGAGCTACACACACAGTAACAACCATATTGATGGACTGAAGACTGAAGCAAGGGCAGGTTGTAAGGGGATGTGTGGTGGTTTGTTGTAATGTTGTATGTGTGTTTTTTTTTGGGGGGGGGGGGGTTTATTTGACACTTTCGCTCCAGAGGAGGGGTGGGGAGGTTTGTCCTCAGTCCCCCAGTTGCAATTTATTGAGGTATCCCTACTGTATAAATAGCACGGAAGTGTTTCTGTCAGTGGAGATGAGAGCTGGTAAGACACGGTCCCTCACTGTAGTGTAGCGCTTTTCCGTTAATGGTTGGTTTTTAAAAGAGGGTTACTGTTTCAACTGCGATCAGGCGGGTGTTTTTCCAGCTGTCATTGTCATCATTTTAAAAGATGGTTTTAAATTTTGCAACTAAGAATTGCGTTTAGGTGATGATCTGAGTACCCTTCCAGGATATTGCCACTGTTATTGACTAATTTAATGAGTGCGTCTGATACTTAATAGTTTGATACTTATTAATGATTCATTGTGTTATTTAGCAGTGTTGTATGTTTGTGTCACGGTTCGTGCCTGGGTGTCGGCGGTGTGGGGCAGGCAAAATGACAGGATGCAGGTATCCAAGGAACAACGGGGTTTATTGTCGAGGACAAACGGGGTAAACGCCACAGGACACCACAATGACGGCTCTGATAAGACTGACTAAGACGCGGACTAAATACATGAGACGGGCATGGACTGAATTGACAACAGGTGATTCCATCAGGGTAGAACACGAGGTAACGAGGGGGGCGTGGCACACATGACGGATCATGACAGTCTGTTACAGCGTAGTTTTTTTTTTAATTGGTTAATTGCTTGTTTTGCCAAAGTCAAATTTTACATGAACGGAGCTGACAACATGCTCATCCAGTCCATTGCCATTCTGGACCAGTTGGCTAAAGACCCCGCCTCCACAGTGCTGATTCTGAGGGCTGAGAAGGCCCTGCTCAGAGCGTTGAAGACTCAAGGAATCACAACATGGGTTGATCTTCAACTCTACATTTTTTGCGTGTGCTGCAGCAAATAACATGGGTCGCGTCAATCCCTACCCAGCAAAAACGTTCACCATCGCACACGCATTGACTGCATTTCAGAGGTACCCACCTGTGTGTTTGGGGACAGGCTGAGGGATCAGGTAACGTTTTTACAGTTGCAGAGAACATCAGTCCTTCTATGAAACAGAAGAAACACCACGCAAGAACCTTGATGTGATGAAGGAGGCTGTGCTTGAGGCTGGAGAAGAGGCTGCTGAAATCAAGCTGGAGAAGAAAGAAGAGACACAAAAGAGGCCTGACGAACAGCCCTTGCTACAGCTAATGCAGAGGAGGAAAAGGGTGGAATGAACAATGCTGAGGCCAATGGAGAGGAACATGAAGAGAGCGAGGCAGATATTGTGGTGAAGAAGGAAAAGAAGCATACAGAAGAGCAGACGGCACTGAGATGATGAAGAGGAAACAGAGTGAGGTGATAGAAGCCGAGCTTGTAGAGTTACCACCACAACCAAAGAATAAGAAAAGGTCCCACCCCAATAAAACCCTACTTACAACATTAAAACACGCCACCATGCATCCCCTTGCAAGGCACTTAAATACAGACATAAACAGGATCAATAAGAGACAGGTGGTAACAAGCACAAGGAACACGAGTGCGTGTCAAAGCAATCAACAGGTAAAGGATGGAACACCAGTGGAGAAAACAAGGGTAACTGAATAATTCTTTCATCAGGGAACAACAAGAAACCATAAACACAAATACGAAGAAACAGAAAGAAACATAAACTGTCAAAATTACAAACATAAGCCAGAGTCTCAAACCCTCAACAAAAGGGAATCCGCGACGTCTCAGTCAACCACTCAGCCCATTAAGGCAAGCAGCAGCCTGGTAAGCAGGTGGACTTATTACAGGCTAACTTCGGGACCTCAGGGGAACACAGAACCTGACAGCAAGCAGCCAAGCAGGGAAATGACAGACAAGGCTGTAATGGATCCTGACACAAGGAAGACATATAATACGGCAAACGCAGGGCAAGCTGCGTTCTCTGTGCTCATGTCTGTTGGGCCTGTTTTGGGGCTTGATGTCTCCGTCTTTGCACCGTGAGCTTATTTTCTGCTTCTCTTCCTCATTTTTTAATTAGTTTTTCCTTGCTTTCAGTTAAGGTTTTATTAGTTGTAGTTTTTTTTGTAATATAATGTATTCATCAAATGTGTGATTCAAATAGGTCATGAAAAGTATTGTATACAATAAAAATGTATTCACTTAGGGTAAACGAGCAACCATCCACAAAATAACATCTATCAGAGATGTGTGTCAGTTAATGTACTTCTGGTATTAATCAGAAAGATTCAAGGGTTAGTGGACACAACAACAGGACATAATGGGTACAAATATGTAAACAGCCTTCAGTTGCAGAATGTGTGTAATTCTGCTTCTAATGTGAGACGCAGGTAGTGTGAATCTGAGAATATGAAAACATGAACCAACTCAAAATTAGCTTATTAATGGATTGCACTGTGCATTATCAATGCACAAAGTTGTGCAGACACCCCACTCTCAGTAAACATATTCAGCAGTGCTTCCTCCCACTTGGGTGTTCCTGAGTATCTACTCCCCAGTTATCAGGTCGCTGTTACATGCCTGTGCCCATGACCACAGAGTTTTTGGAAGATGGATATTAATGGCTCAGGAAACATTGTATTTTATTAATTGATTTATTTTTTAAAGTATAAACAATTCAACTTGGATGGAAACAGTACATCCGTACCGCTGTTCTACACTACGGGATGATGTAGCTCATTTGAAATGACCAACCTATTAATGCAGTGTGATGAGTCTTAAGAGATCTAAGACAGAACATTTGCTCTGGGGTTTTTACCCTATTGCCTTACAGCACTATTGTAGCCATCAAAAATTGTAGTTTTTACATAAAGCCTGCAGCATTGCAGAAATTAGCACAGCTACACCTTGGGGAACATGGTGAGATGGAACTATTCCTTTTTTCCAAATACTATAATTTGATCCAGACTGCAGAGACCAGGTCGTGGGCAAGCAGCTGGTCACCCTCAGATGTTTTTATCCAAGCGAAATACTCCAGCTAGTCAAAGATCAGCACTGGTGATTCATCGCATTGTCGCCGAAGTGCCAGCTGAAACTAGGAGATCCAGGCCAGTCAGCATGGCGCTCATTTAATCCCCAGCACAGAAAAGTGTTTTTCCACAGGAAGCAAGTCAACATGGTAGCAAATGTTTGATGTGCTTTTTTTGGTGGGGCTGTTCTAGTAAAGCCACACTCAAACCAACAACCTTCTAGTCCCATCCATTCTTACCCCACTGAGCCACTCACAGTTACAAAACTTGGTGTCTGCCCTATTTCGTCCCCTTGATTGCATTGTGATACACATATTTCCATTATGGGATAAGATTCCAGTGGATGGATAGGGTGGGCGGGGGTGTTCCTCTCAGAGCAACCAAATGACATGCCCATTGCTCAAGATTTCCATAACTCTCACAGACACCTGTTCAGCAGCAGTTAGATCACAGGCTGTTCAGCAGCAGTTAGATCACAGAAATCTTCAAAGATGTTGCATAGCTGAGCTTTTTGCCACACTGACTGACATTTACAGGTGGTGATGTGTGAATCAAACTGATTATGCTAAACAACATTAGCATGACAACTTGACTAGCCTCACTAGCATGTAATAGAGTCACATGCTAGTGAGGGTGACACCGTGTATGGGCAGGTTACAGCGTTGCCCTGCACCCTCCGGGCTGCTGGTTGGAATGCTGCCAACGACGTGCGTGTGGAGTTTGCATGTTCTCCCCGTGTGACATGAGTTTCCAGCCAGTACTCAAATTTCCTGCTCATTAAATTGTGTGTGTGTCTGTGTGTGTGTGGCCAGTGACGGCCTGCCATCCCAATAGGGAGGTTCCCTGATCTGTGGCCTGCACATCCTGGAATAGTCTCCAGGCCACAGCCCCCAGCCCCCGAGATCCTGACCAGGATAAGCAGTTGGAAGATAGATGTGCTGGTCAGTAACAGAAAAGGGCCCTTTTTGTAATAATCACTAAATCAAGCCATTAATTACAGAATAACTGCCATAGGTTAATGCCCAATCAGCTTATCATACTTTTCCGGGCCTATCAAGTGCGCAAACTTGTAATTGTTAATCTTATATAAAATGTGTCTTTGGGCTTAAAACTGTGGCCACTATTTCAGCTGTGCAGCAAACTGAGATACTGAGATTCTCAGGATGTGACCATCTTCGTGCTTCTCTGCAGTGTTTTTATATCACTACTATGCTTCTCTGTCTTCAGCATCATTCACAAGCTTCGTTTCAAACTCAGGGACCTTCTCCTCTGTGACTCAGTCTGACACGCAGACCCCTATCGGGAAGGGATTGAGACACTGGCAGTGTTGATTTGACCTGCCCTTTCTCACTGGGATGCTCAATCTCAGATACTCAGTGTTTTTAAGTCTTACCTTTTTAAATCTGTGCTGTAAAAAAGGTTCATTCCTTTGAGGATTTGGATACTCCCTGATTATCATAGAGTAATTTAAATCAATCCCTGACTGAGGGACTGAATGACCTGAAATCAACAACTATTACTGCACTCAGGAACTGTTCATCTTCTGATTACCAGCCAATTTGTGCAGAAGCTTTCGTATAACAAAAGGCACTGAAGGCCTGAGTGAAGGGAACCCAAACTTTTACATCTGAATGTCCATCATTTGCAATATTATATTATATTATATTATATTATATTATATTATATTATATTATATTATATTATATTATATTATATTATACAATGGTACCTTGTTTTGCGTGCTTGTAATCCAAAGCATTCGTATATCCCATATCGTATATTCATTATGAATAATGGAAACTCAGATGATTCGTTCCACAACCCACAAAGCATATACGTAATACTAGTATTCCAAGACCTCGCTCATTTATCACGTTAAAATTTAATATTTTGTTTCCTTAATCAAAAAACTCTTAGTTACTCGCAATCCAAGGTTAATACATTTTATTGTATTATATTATCTTTTTTCTTTAATATGTGCAGGGTAGGACGTGAAGACCAAAAATATGAATTCAGTATAAATAATGTTAGAATTGTCCACTACAGGAAGTGACATCGTCCCTAGGTCACCTGGCAAATGTTCACCGCCTGTTAGCTCTGCTATCTCTGCTGATGTGCAGAAGGTGTGGTATCACGCTGGCAGGTAGGCTGATTAGCAC
The DNA here is from genome assembly GCA_026784285.1 of Stomatorhinus walkeri. Classification (NCBI taxonomy): domain Eukaryota; kingdom Metazoa; phylum Chordata; class Actinopteri; order Osteoglossiformes; family Mormyridae; genus Stomatorhinus; species Stomatorhinus walkeri. Next base: position 10,586,328 of record JAODUD010000107.1, read on the forward strand.
CCATGAGGCGGAGAAAGTGGAAGACATTCCTAGGCCCAGACACTGGTGGGGGGGCGGGGGGGGGGATCAAGGGCCAGATTATTGTGCAGCCTGAGCGAACAAGGGGCTCAACTCCAGAAAAAATGTGTTACAGTGATGAAGGTTGAGCGTCAGAACATGCATTGCCTGTGGCTTTGGCAGGTTTATATCCCACACTTGGACTTGATCTAGGGATGTATACAATTTCAGTTGCATAGCTAGCTGTATTTTCTTAACCGACAAAACATTCAGTACTTTTAAACAATGAATTCAACAGCTCAAAATGAATCACCGAAGCCTGCACTCGACACCAAAGATGCTAATAAGAAATTAGCTAAAGTAAGAGAATCAAAATATACGAAATTCCTTATTATTGGCCATTGGTTTGTGGCTCAGTATGTCTGACGCAACAAGTAGAAGTACAGGCTGTAAATCCCTCAGCCTTGTTTACAGAAGGCAGCCCAGGCAAAAGCAGCGTTTGTGGGAGGAAAGAATGAACGGTATGGGTGTGTCCTCTCACCTTATAGCCAGCATGTAATCATCTAACATGTTATAGCATTTCACTTGTAATTGCTGACCTTTCAAATTACATGCTCTCACTCTAAAATATTTGGAGGATCTGATGTGCTTCTGTCCATGGAGAAGCAATTATCCAAAGTCGTTTTTTAAGGATAGCTAACCACTGTCAAATATAGCCCCACTGAGACCATCTCTCTCTCTCTCTCTCTCTCTCTCTCTCTGGTTCTATCTTCCTGTATGTACACAGGCATGCGCAACATATGTGGAAAATGTTGCCTAACCAGCCCCATCCATTAATAATCATCAGAGTCATTTGTCTAGCAGCAAGACCCCAAAAAAATGTTCTTTGAAATGGGTGTATTAATAGAATCGAGATGTGCGCCACCTAATGACCAGTCAGCATTGATAACAGGCAAATGCTTAATAATTAAACACTTAATGTCACCTTTTTGTGTCAAACCAAGGTAATCCTGCTGTGGAATTAGTTACGCTGGTTTCACCACAGATGTAACACTCTCTTAAAGAGCTTAGGCCTTTTACTAGCTAACAGAAACAGCATCAGTTTTTTCAAACAGCTTTAATCTATTAAGACCAAAAGCCGGTGTACATGAGTCCTCGGGAACGGGATTAAGATGTGTATTTTTAAAAAGTTACACCATATCCCAAGGGGACAGTCATTTTACATACAAACACTCAGGGGCCTCAGGACATCGATCTATCACTGAGGACAGGTTCCACTAGTGCCAGGAACACTGGCAGGCATGCCGAGCTGAAACTGTATCCCACTGGCCTGTCCTCACACACGCTGTCTACACTCTGCAACCCATCTCCCCCACCAGAACTGTTTATTAACCTTTCTATATTAAGCAAGCGGCTTCCTCTCTTTAAACCCTTTCTACTCTCCATGCAACACTTCTAGCTGGCAAACATCAAGTTCCCTGCTATTCCTAACCCACTTGAATCTAATTTTATGCTTTTGTTTCGAAAAGAAATTGTCTGTATCTTCAGTTCATTAGTAATTAGGTTGAGGAAAAAGAAGCAAGATACAGTCAAAGGAGACAAGCCTGAAAATTATTAAAATGATAAAAGTCTACGATAAGTGGCCCTCAGAACTTCCAAAGCACCAAAAAACAAATTATGGCAAACCTAATAAAGTTTACTCTTTAGCTAATGACCTGGAATGCCACTAAACTCAGTTTTTATTAGTTTATTAGCATCTTTTTCACCTGTCTGTGGCATTTCTAACAGTCCTGCCTACTGGGGAAAGGGACTTGAGACCCTATTATACTCTCGAGCAAAGTGCAATGCAAAGTTATTTTGCTAGTTTCATGCCATGTGCATCTGCTTTCTGTGTCTGTGCTTACTATGGCCGGGCAGTTCATCCAATTTTTATTTCAACCATGTTGGACATCTTTTCTGGGACTGGAGTTTGTCTGCGAGGATCGCCAGTTGTGTGACTTGGGTAGGGTGGAACCGCTGAACCAGCCTGTTGCTCTGAGGGTGAAGGGTCTCTGCAACACCCCGCCTGCCAACCTCACCAAATACTTGAGCCTCAAAGTTCCTCGGGGGTGCTAAACCTGCAAAAGTACTCCTCGACCAGTTTAGTAGCTGTGGTGGTGGCATTCTGATATGCCTTGGGCCACTTCGTAAAATAGTCGATGGCCATGTATGTAGCTGTTCCTGGCCTTCTTGAGAAGGATGGGGCCCAGGATGTCTATCCCCACATGCTCTAGGGGACCGCCCCTCAGGTATGGCTGCAGGAGAGCCTGGAACTGCTAGCTAGGACCCTTTCCGAGCTGTGCATGTATCACGAAGTGCTTGGTGTCCTGCAGCTTCCTGGGGCAATGCTACACCTTGAAATCAAACTCCACCAGCACATCCAATGGACAGGGGACGAGGGATCCGTTCTCACCCGTAACTGCTGGCCACTGGGGTAGGGACGAAAACGCTTACATGCCTGCATCATGGCTAGCAGTTCCCGTCGGGTCACACAGTAGTCGTGCTCCTGCCTACTTAGCATTTAGCTGAAATACGCAACCAATCGCTCCCCTCATGCCCCATGCGAAAGGACAGCGCCGAGTCCCTCGCCACTAGCAAGGATTAGACAGCTCTGCAAGGATTACACACTAGCATGGGAGCATCAGCAAAGGCATCGCGGAACTGGTTAAATGCCGCGGCACAGACATCCATCCACACGAAACCGCCTCTGTCTTCTCCGGGCCACACCTTCCCTGCTGACAACGTGATCCAGGAAGCACAATTGACTCTGGAGGATAGAACACTTCCGAAGGTTCAGCCGCAGTCCTACCTATCAGATCACGTAGAGCACAGTTTTGTCAATGGCATATGTGAGCAGATTGAGAAAGACAGCGCCCTGTGGCGGGGGAACGTTAGCCAGGACGCACTGCATGAGCATCTTGAAATTGGCTGGAGCATTGCACAGGCCGAACAGCATTGACTGAATTGTCATAGTCTGAGTTGTTGGTAATCAACACAGGATCGCCATGATCCATCCTTTCTGGCACCATGGGATACTAAAGTTACCCACGGGCTGTCAGATGTCATGTCTTGGATTGTCTACTCCACCTCTTGTCGTTTTACCAGGGGTAGTTTCCTCACACATCGCCAACCTTTCCCGCTCTTGTCGGTTTCTCCTGTTTCATATCAGAAGGATACGTCCATTCCTT
>JAODUD010000107.1:10593034-10603160 GCA_026784285.1 Stomatorhinus walkeri
TAATATAATATAATATAATATAATATAATATGGGACTTGATATCTCCATAGTGTCCATGTATCTTGTTTTATCGTATTACCAGCCATTCTGCTGCACAGCAGCTGTGCACGGGAGTGGTTAAGGATGCAGGGGGGGGGGGGAATGCTGGGTGCTGTTCTCAGTTGGTGGTGGGGTGGCGCCCTGCTGAGTACGAGCAAAGATGCCTGGCCCATATAAAGCGGAGGCCATGCCCTCGGCTGAAGCCAGACTCCGGTGGTAGCGGTGGCAGTGCGGAGACTCAGGTGTCAGTCCGTGTGCGGGACTGCTGCTCATAGCGGGACAGCTGCTCATAGCGGGACAGCTGCTCATAGCGGGACTGCTGCTCATAGCGGGACTGCTGCAGCACGACTCGGAGAGAGGCCCCGAGGAGAGACAAGCAGAGGGTACCTGCTCTCAGTTAATACATGCCTGCACGCTTTAGGAAAAAGAGTGTGAGTGTGTGTCTGCATGGATGAGACAGTGAGAGGGACAAGAAATATTCATCATGATTTCAAAGATCATTCGATGTACTGACTGTATCAGCGCACACTTTTATTAGTTATATTCTGAAACCTTTCTTATTCCCTAATACATACACAGATAAATATACATTAATTTCAGTATTTCGTTTCAGTATTATGGTTATAAAAATGTAAAATGAAGATTTTTGTAAATTCTGTTAGAGTATTGTTACATTTAAAATAGGTTCTCTATTTTTAAATACCCTTAAGATTATTACACCTGTATTTATATTTACTCTACTATACATTGCAGCATCATGGGCAGAATCAAGCCAAACAAATAGACAATTGTAATCCCTGAAAAGAAAAGTATTGGAACATTTACTTAAAAGGATGCAGATTAAGTGTGTTTGTCGCTGTATAACTGAAACATTGTTTATTTAAAATGTGTTATTCCCGACATCCCTGTACTGAATAAGAGGCTGAATGATGAATGTAAGAGTATTTCGGGAGACTATTTTGTAATACTTTGCTTAAATGGTAGCCACTTTGTAGCTATGATTTAATTGGATGTTGCTTTTTCCATAATTTCCCAAAATGACCATATTCTTTAAGTATTATAATCACAGATTAAATTACCCACAAAGAAAACTATGTAAATATAGTACATTGATAATGAATGGGACAAATGCATGTGCTTGTAGTATCATGAAATCATTTGTCATGGTATAAAAATGTTTATAAATAAGAATCCGAGACTAAAAATAAAAAGTTAGTTAAATATTTGATGATCTTCATACATTTTATGATATAGTTAATTACATTTCCAGGTAACACCATGTAGCTACAGCTTAGAACTGCTTGTTAAATGCAATCTCAAATTAGTTCATGAACGAGGCCAACAACCTGCTGGTATTTTGCTTATATGACCGTGTTTCTGATTTCCATGGAACATTCCCCCCAGATCTAACGTCTGACTCACTCCAGAACCAGCTATGGCAGACAGCAGCCATATTGATGAGCTGATGGAGCTGACAGCCCAGAGCTTATGCTACCTTGATATCAATGAGCATTTCAACATCATCAAAGAAATTGGCCGTGGAAAATATGGGAAAGTGTTGCTGGTTACTCATCGCTGCAAGGGTATATCTGTGAAAGATTTGTTCATGTGTTATGCTCATAGCATGGATGTATCTAAATATTCACCATCCATCCATCCATCCATCTTTTCAGTGGCAAATATTTAAGAATGCACGTTTATTTGTTTTTAAATAAAAAAATTTAATCTAGATCTAAATTCTTACCTGACCAATACTAGTAATTACAATATTACCATACTAGTTGCAAAATATTACTAACTACTTTTTGTATTAGTCTAACTCATTGCAAAATCTTTCCTTGTGACATGTAGGCCTGCACGTATTTTCTATAATATGTGTGACTGTTTATTTTGATCATCACTGTTTCTCCTGTTGCCCTGTAGGTACCCCAATGGCCCTGAAAGTCATGCCAAAGACCTCTACCAAGCTGCAAGGCTTTCTGCGAGAATACTGCATCTCACTGCAGCTGTCCCGCCACCCCTGCATCGTCAGCCTCTTCGGAATCGCCTTCCAGTCCGCGGAGCACTATGGATTTGCACAAGAGCTGGTGATAGGGAGGGACCTGTTTGCTGTGATTCAGCCACGGGTGAGTGAAGGACTAGTCACATTAGGTGAAGATGGTGGCACAGGAGGTAGCACTATTGTTCGGCAACTGTAGGGTTGCAGGTTCGAGCCCTGGTTCCTCCTGACCCCATCAAAGTGTCCTTGAGCAAGACACTGAACCCCCAATTGCTCCCGGTATGCCGGTTGGCGCCTTGTATGGCAGCTACCGGTGTGTGAATGTGTGTGTGAACGAGAGGCATAATGTAAAGCGCTTTGAGTACTCGTAAGAGTAGAAAAAGTGCTATATAAATATAGCACTATATAAATTTACCATTAGGACATGGCCAGTATTTTGTATCTCATCTTATATTTCTGCATCAAACATTTAGGGCATTCCTTAAACTCCACAAAGCTCCCAGTTCTTTGCTATGGCAATTTAAACCCCTTCACTATGGTAACTTACACACCACTTTACATATTAGAATTTTTGGGTGGTGTCTTGTTTCAGTTCAAGTTGTAATTTCAGAGATAAAGTCTTTTGAGATCTGTGACTAACCAGCCCTGAAATCTGAATAACTAATTAAAGATATGCTCATGTGCAGATCATTTTACAGGAAAGTATCACGTTCCACGTTCAGAATTTGAATATCAAAGCAATAATACAGTTATTGCAGTTTCGGTGTCCGATTCACTTTGGGTCGAAGCAGAACATATTCCACCTCACCATGTTGTACACTGATTGTTCTGTTTACTGTTTATTATTCTGTTAATTCCTGGCGGAATAAGGTCTGCTATTCAAAGTTGTAAGAACGATAAAGTGATGAATTAAATTCAGATTCTGTCTGAATGGGTCACACTGCAGAATTCAGAGCATCACCCTTTGCTTGGCACATAGAGCATTTTCTTCATGCTGATAGGTGGGCATTCCAGAGGGGGCCGTGAAGCGCTGTGTGCTGCAGGTCGCCAGTGCCCTGGAGTTCATCCACGAGCGCGGCCTGGTGCACCGCGACATCAAGCCTGAGAACATCCTGCTGTCGGATCGCCACTGCTGCCGGGTCAAGCTGGCCGACTTCGGTCTATCCCAGAAGAGGGGAACTCTGATCAGCTTCATTTCGGGCACCTTACCTTACATGGCCCCAGAGCTGTGTGCGATGGCCTTGGAAGCTGGGCAGAGGGCCCCCACAGCTGCCCCGTTGAGTGTAGAGCCAAGCCTGGACACCTGGGCCTTTGGTGTGCTCATCTTCTGCATCCTCACAGGCTTTTTTCCATGGGAACACTGCACCGCATCTGATGACTTTTACCAGGAGTTTGCCGATTGGTGCCAAGAACCCACGGGGGCCAAATTACCATCTCAGTGGAAAAGATTCACACCAACCTCAATGGAAATGTTCAGCAGGCTGCTGGCGCTAGATGCTAAGAAAAGGTGTAAGGTGGCTGAGGTGAGGGCCTATTTGAGTGAAGACTGGGTGAGGACAGTACCCCCTGGTGGACGGGTACTAGATCATGCCAAGGTCAAGGCTAGGTCCACCCTCAGTGTGTCCAGGAGCAGCCCTGTAACGGTAGAGGTGGAATAATGATTATCAGTCTCGATGACTAATTTTTTGGTAATTAAGCTTAATTATTCATTTTTAGCTGTAATAAAAGTTCGTACATCAAAGAATATTCAAAAATGTTTTTTTAATGTATAGTATTAATACCACTAGATGTAACTTGCTGTTTAGAGACTGTATTGCAATTTAGAAATTATATTTCTGTTATCTTTAACATACACCCATCAGCCATAACATTAAAACCACAAGCCTAATGTTGTGTAGATCTCCCTCATGTCACCAAAACAGCTCTGACCTAACGAGGCATGGACTCCACCAGACCTATGAAGGTATCTGACACCAAGACATTAGCAGCAGATCTGTCAAGTCCTGTAAGTTGTGAGGTGGGGTCTCCATGGATCAGACTTTGTTCGTTCAGCACATTCCACAGATGCTCGTTCAGATTGAGATGTGGGGGATTTGACGGCCACGTCAACATTTTTTCCCCAAACCATTCATGAAGAATGTTTGCAGTGTGACAGGGCTGAAAGAGGCCACTGCAGTCAGGGAACACCGTTGTCATGTACCCGGTGTACAACAATAACAAGGTAGGTGGTACCTATCAAAGTAAGATCCACATGAATGTCAGGACCCAAGGTTTCCCAGCAGAACAAACCATCCAGCTTGCCTGCTTCCCATAGTGCATCCTGCTGCCATCTCTTCCCCAGGTGCTGTAGCAGTTCTCCTGTGGAATGGGGCCAACAGGCTACTCTTTGCTCCCTATTCGTATCAATGAGCCTTGGGTGCCCATGACCTTACTACTGGTTCACCAGTTGGCCATCTGGGTCCCCATGACCTTACTACTGGTTCACCAGTTGGCCATCTGGGTGCCCATGACCTTACTACTGGTTCACCAGTTGGCCATCTGGGTGCCCATGACCTTATTCCTGGTTCACCAGTTGGCCATCCTTGGACCACTTTTGGTAGGTACTGACCACTGTATACCAGGAACACCCCACAAGACCTGCAATTTTGGAGATGCTCAGACCCAGTCATCTAGCCTTCACAATTTGGATTTTGTCAGTCACTCAGATTCTTATTCTTGTCCATCTTTCCTGCTTCCAACACATCTGTTCACTTTCCTAAAATATAATGACTCCCTTGACAAGGATAATTTTAAGCAAATATTCAATGTTATTTACTTAACCTGTCAGTGGTTTTAATGTTATGGCTGATCAGTGAAAAACATTTTGTTTAATAATACTCATTGTAATCATTGTGACATTGTCAATAAAAATGCCTTAAATAACTTAAACTGAATGTTTTTTTTTTACAATGGTAAATGAAGCTGGATAAAATATGCATGTGAACAACTGACATGAACAGTTTTTTTTGCACGATGAGAGCATGTCAGTGGTTTTCTGTATAATTTGCTGCGATTCATTCATCTCGTCACCTTTTAAATTGGGCGGAGCTGTCACGATTGCGCGGTGTGGGTGGTGCTTTCCTGTTACTGAGGAACAGCAAGGGTGGCACCCCGAATCAATGAACTAATGATTATCCCCACCCAGGGATGCCTCTGTACCGACTGGCAGCCAAGCTGTTTAGCTCAAGCTGTGATCCGGCAGTCTGAGCCGCTGCAGAAATTACGTCTCTGTGTGTCTGAAACATCTTGGCTGTATTTTTGTTGGGTTTCTCCATAATCTGGCCTTGGAATAGCCCTAACCCCATTCTGACTGATTCTTCCTGCTCGCTCTTGAGCGTGGACCAAAAACCAATGTGACCAAAGACCCAGAGCAGATTTATAACAATCTGGAAAGTGGCGTGGAGGCCGCTGAGTCCAGATGTTGATTTGTGGTGGGTGTCCATGTGACAAGAGCACAAATGACCTCAGTGGGTAAATGTGTCGGTTCACAGTCGCCCACCAGGGCACAGATCAGATTTCCTTGTTTGCAGCCACCTCCGCAGTGTGTCTGATTGCGGTGGCCTTTCCCCCGCCCTGGGTTCAGCACTCCCTACCAACACCCATTTCAACCTCAGATAATCTCCTGGCAGCTGGTCCTCTGATGGATGCTGGCTTTTGCGTCGGCCATGCCTCAGCAGGGCCGTTTCTGGATCAGTATTTGGTGTAACAGCGGAACAGAGGCAGTTTGGCCAGGGGCCTGGACTGACTCATTCTGCTGCTTTGCATTGTATTTAACTAGCTAATCCAGCCAAGCTTTACCCAGCACAGTGGCTAAGGAAACCACTGTTGTGATTTCTCTTTAGCCTGCTTCATCCTGCTGCTCATTCTGCCCAGTTCAGCGCATTTTGTGCTTCACAGCATTCCACTATTCTCACACATGCCCAGTCGAAAATAATCTTCAAGGACGTCATGCCGATTGTACTGATCAGCCGCCAATAAATCGTGAATACACATATGAGGGCATTTCTGTCAATAACATAAGATTTCCTGACCGTTACTGGAGGCTTTTGTATTACTAATATTAAGTCAGATGCTCACTACATTTCTTACAACGTTACAGAAAGCTTTGAAATGTAGTAGCGGTGTCCTTAATGTCTTGCATATTAATATATAATATTTCTCCTATGTTTTATTACAGTTGTCATATAGATGATGTTTTCTGCACAGGAAAAAGGAAAACTCTACACACGTGGCCACTCTTTCACAGTAGTACTTCAGCATATTCTCGAACCGTGAGACGACGTGTATCACCTTACACTTACCACTGAGTGACTGTATCAATGATTGCATGAATGAACGCCTATGCTCTATGTCAGTTTTTTACTACGTCTTACCTCAATTGAACCCTTTCTAAATGTCACCCGTTCTGTCCTTCTAGGATTATTTCTGAACAAAAAAGGACACGGCTCCTAGCGGAAGTGATGTTTGTCTCGGTCAGCTGTGGGTTTGTTTTTACGTTAGTGAACGCGGGTTCACACTGTGCTTTGAATTTGCAGACTTTAACGAATTGCTGCTCGCGCTTGTATGGTCACATATTGTCCTCATAAATCATACTGAGGACAGTGCTTGCTTCAGCACAGGGCGAGTGCGAGTCAGAGGTGGAGAGCTTATAGCTGTCATCCACCACACATGCAGAACCGTAATCCTCTTAAACCCGGAGCATCCATCAATGGCCGTGTCGCGGGACGGTTTGAGATCAAATTTTAGAAAGTCAGCCAAGCAAAGTGGAGTATAGACTTAAAGTGGAGATCTTGGCTTAAATGCTCCTTTATCTTTACATCTCGGCAAAGTACAAGGGCACACCAACTCCTAGACCATTTCCGTTTCTGTCTGATCTTTTTCTTCCTTCTGCCTTTTTAAGAGTCCTGCCTTTGCGCAAGTGTGACAGGGTGGTGGAAGGCAGAGGCGCTTGCCTCAGCACATCTGTGCCCGCTCAGGCGACTGCCTGTCCAGGCATCCTGCGCCAATTCGGACAAAAGCATCTGCTAAATGTAAATAAATAAAAATTATGGAGGGGATCCTACAAGCTAACTGAGTCGCCTGTCCTTTTTATCGAGTCATTAATCTGTCAGGGTATGATGCAAATGAGACATTGTCCCGATCTTTAAAACCCCAGCTATGCCAGGGATGAACTTTCAGGGCACAACCTGCAATAAACTTGGCTGATAAACAAGCACCATGTTTGAAGACCTTCATTTTTTTGAGGCTAGCGATGAAGGATGAGAATGTGTGTCTGATGCGAGCCCCTGAGTGCTTATTTAATCCGTGTCATTTATTTGATAGATATTTCAGCTCAGTAAATATGCAGGCACTTTCATACATGGTTCTGGTAAATATTATGCACATTTCACGTGGCCCAGTATTCCAACCGGCCTCTGAATTACTAGGAATAGGGAATTCTTCAGTATTTCTGAAAGATGTTTCTAATGATCCAGGTTTCCTTTATTTAAATGGTTACTAAAATACTTCTTAATTATGAAGATCCATCTGATGTTTTACCTGCCAATTTATAGCCAGGGCACATTCTTAGGGTTGGACAGAGCTTTAGAAATGAAAGGCCGTCTGTGGGGACAAAGAATTAAGATCAAAGTTACCAGTTTTATAAAAGTGCTACAGAACATGCAATCAAAACTGGTACGACTTGGAAGGAATTCACTGAAGCAACAGTGGCCTTTGCCTTAATGGCAAAGTGGACAATGGTGGAGGTTCAAACCAACTGTCCACCCAACCATCTTCCAACTGTTTAGTCTGGTAAGAGTCATAAGGGGTCCTGGAGTCTCTCCCAAGCAGTGTCTGGCAGGTATAAATCCTCAACTGGATCCCAATTTGTCATGGGGCATAGACACACTCATTGTGTGCAATTTAGAGATGCCCATTAGCATAAATGTAGAAGGAATGTCACATGACACAGCGAACATGCAAATGCCCCCCCACCCCCACACGCAGTGTGGAGACAGCAAATGGACCCCCAGCCCTGGAGGTAAGAGGCATTCCGTCACCAAGTTGTCCTTGATCAAACCACCTTTAACTTAACAGATAACTGCACCAACAGCAGTATCATACTGAGTAAATTATGTAAAACTTTGAATAGTATGATCCACTGCAAGCCTTCATAGAAAAGACGCCGAACCAAGCCAGGAGGAAATTATTTTTCTCTGGACGATATCTGTGTTCACCTGGATTTCACTCTGTCTCCGATGAAGGAACATGCTGCATGAAATTAAACACCTCAGATCTGCTTTTCTTCTGCCAGATCTCTGCTTTAGACTGGCCTTCAAGGAAACGTACCAGTAGGTTAGATATGTTTGGATTCCTTGTATTGGGCTATTTTAGGGCTCATAACCTGTGGCCTCCCGGTCCTGCCCAACAGTTCCCTCTGCACCCTCCAACCCCGCTGGCCTCTTGGTACCACCTTACCCCTCTTAATCAGCCTTCTTGGCACCCTCCTGCCCAGCAGTTCCCTCCCCGCACGGCTGCTCCTACCCATACTGTCTGAACTGTCTGAACATACTTGCACGCCTGATCCTGATGATGCCCCTCATTTGTCCTTGATTTAAGTACCTGTTTGTCCTCTTAGCCCCAGTGCAGTTATTGACATTACACCCATGTGTTGCCTCTGCCCTTCCGAGCTCAACTCCTCCTGTTTTGAACTTGTTTATTTCCAGCTTGTGCTCTTTAAATCCAAAAAACCCTCTTTCTGTTTCTTCACAGCGCTTGACCTCCAGACATGACACACCATTTCATTTTGGAGAATTGAGCACCTCCACTATGTACTGGGGGCCATCAGCTTTATTTTATAAAACTGTATATGTTTTTTTCATAAACACAGTCTGATACCAGAGGTACTTTTTTGAACAAGCTTAAGGCTGAAGCTGGGGGCTAAATGGGGGCCTTAACCAGCCTTGTTTAACAGCAGTTTAACCCCCCCGCCCCCAGAACAGTTGTGATGGCTGTCCACATCTATATCGTCAGAGAAAATAGTAGGGGCATCTGTTGCTTCTTTTGTTAGAAGAATAATATTTAATTGTTTCTGAGAGAACGAGTCACATTGCCCCATCTCAACCCACTTTTTCACATCAGCTATAAGATCCAACATAATAGTGGCATATAGGAATGAATTATTAACAAGATATAAGAAAAGGCAAAGGGCTAACGTGACCATTATTTAAATGGATTTTTTTTACTTTTTTAGGGGGAGAAAAATAACAGCAGTCTCTAATTTTTTATTTTCTATTTTAATGTTAAAGAGTTTAATAGGAAGAAAGTGAAGTTTACAGCTGCAGCCTTTCTCAGGCTCCACAACTCTCAGGCTCCGCCGTTCCCAGGCCCCACCGCTCTCTGGCCCTGCTGTTTCCAGGCCCCGTCGCTCCAAGGCCCCACGGCTCCCAGGCCGCACCACTCCCAGGCCCCGCAGCTCCCAGGCCGCACCATTCCCAGGCCCCACCATTCCCAGGCCGTACTACTCCCAGGCCCTGCGGCTCCCAGGCCCCTTCGCTCCCAGGCCGCACCATTCCCAGGCCGCACCATTCCCAGGCCCCACCATTCCCAGGCCCCACCACTCCCAGGCCCCTTCGCTCCCAGGCCCCAGCATTCCCAGACCCCAGCATTCCCAGGCCCCACCATTCCCAGGCCCCTTCGCTCCCAGGCCCCACCATTCCCAGGCCCCTTCGCTCCCAGGCCCCAGCATTCCCAGGCCCTGCCACTCTAACTGAACTTTTTTGTTCGACGATTCAGCATATTTTTCGCGTCTATTTCAGTTTATATCTCACTGACATCTTTATGTAGAATCATGAAAAGAATGCTGACTAAATCCGGAATCTGTGTTCGTTCCATTGTCGGAAGTGTTAACGTTTTGAAAACTAATTTAAATCGGCAAAAAATAAACCACGTCATCTTACTTTGTTTTACCTGCATCGGGGGAATTCGCATGGTGATTTGATGAACAACGCAATGGTGAAACGTGATCATGTGCCCTCGCTTCCCTTGCCCGTCCGTCTAACATTTGTCGT
>JAODUD010000107.1:10609329-10619545 GCA_026784285.1 Stomatorhinus walkeri
GAACCAGGGCTCGAACCTGCAACCCTACAGTTGCCGAACGATAGTGCTACCTCCTGCGCCACCATCTTCCCCCTAATTTGTTTCAACAGGAATAAAGATCAAGGCAAACAATGGGAAGTTTTATGGCACTACCTAACAGGTCCATTTCAGAAGTGCATCCAGGACTACATACTGTTGTGTAAAAGCCTGCATCTTCCCGTGGAATGTTAGCTACAGTCCTCTGAAAACACTGCTTCACTCAGTGGCAGCTCAATGAATCTCTCTCATTTAGGCATAGCTAGTAATGTTTTTGTATCGGGTCACATACCTGTGCAAATGACAGAGACAGTCCTATCACAATTGCCCAGCTCTGATTTACACTGCCCGAGATTTGACTCTTCACCGATGCAGTGGAAATGGTAGGCCTGATGTTTAACTGAGAATGGAGTGAGGTGGTAGACAGCATCGCCACACCCCAGCTCCTGGCAAACCAATCTGGACTTTGCCAAGTTCCACCCGTTGCCACAAATGCTCTGCATTGCGCCATTATGGTTCATCTGCACCGTGCCGAAGCAACTGCCGCCATCAGATATCTTCACAGTGCGGCTAACTGTAAAGTAGACATGAAGCACTTTGCCTTGAAAAGCTGGCCAGCGGTAGGAGACACTGTGACTTTAAGAGAGCTCCCCTTCTGTTCTGTGTTACCTGAGCATTTGATGAAGAGCTGCTGCTCAGTTATACTTGACCTGCTGCTTGTTTTGCAATGCCAGATTTTATCCTCCTTCCCGGTACATTTGTATGTCTCTGGCCACCACTTTTCCAGAGTACTCCTCAGGCCGCAGTGCTGGACGTATGTCCCACATTGCAGGTTCCTACACAGCACCCGGCTCTCATTTTCATTCCAGCCCTCCACACTCACAGGTTGGAGACTCTCCCCACTCACCGCGAACACCCTGCCCTCACATGTACCACTGCCGCCTACCAGCAGCATGCGGGCCCAGCCTGGAGGCCGGATAGGGGAACACGGGGAGAAAAAAAAGTCAATTCCTGCTCAACAGGATGTGTCCCTGGAAAAGGCCGCAGCCAATCATTATACCGCATACAGCAGCCAATCATTATACAGCAGCCAATCATTATACAGCATACAGCAGCCAATCATTATACAGCATACAGCAGCCAATCATTATACAGCATACAGTCAAAAGTATCCCAACACTTTTGTTATTCCGTTACACCCTCAGGAACCTTTCTGACATCCCATTCTAAACCCACAGGTATCAGGATGGAGTTTCCCTCCATTTGCAGCGATAACAGCTGCCACTCTTCTGGGGAGGTTTTCCACAGGATTTTGGAGTGTGTCTGTGTGTCCATTCACCCAGAAGAGCATTAGTGAAGTCAGGCAATGATGCTGGACATGAAAGCCTTGTTCACAATCTCCATTTTAGTTCATTTTGGACAATTCTAGACATTTTGGAAAATTTTATGCTTCCAACTTTGTGAGCTGAATGTGAGTATAATGGGGGGTGTCATAAATGTACCTGTGGGAGTAATGGTCAGGTGTCCCAATACTTTTGTTTATATAATGTACTTTCATGATAATGGCCTGCACTACTCCTTACCTGAATTATGAATAAGTGAGGTCTGACTTTTGAAAAACAGATCATCAATCAAAAATCATTAATAAAAGTTATTAATTTATTTATTTATTTGAATAAAAATTAAAATGTCGCATTATAGCTAAAGGCAACTTTGTTGCCTCAGTGGCAATGTATAGGCCTATATTTTTATGTAACATTTAAAATAATAATTTAATAATTTTTAAAAATCTGTAAAGCATTAAAATATTACTGAATTACTGAACTACAAATTGATGCTAGTAGGATAAAAGGAAAATCTGAATGTCTTGAAGCAGTATCCACTTTCGGACAAGGTCATAAAGCTTGTATTGCACATGAAGACAGAGGTGATTGACAGCACAGTGTCCCTGGAAACACTGACTGTGTGTCAGGTGACAATGAGCACCACCCGCAGCACATACATACCTGAGCAGTTTAGGTTGACTTGATTGCACTGATTCTTCCCGTTTCCTATTTTACAGTTTTTTAAGGAGCCATTACATTCAATTTCCTTCAGTCCCACCACAGATGAGTTAATACGGTTGATACTCTTAATTTCTCCGCAGCCTGCTTGTTCACAGATCAAATCAGGAAGGTTTCGTTTTAGTGTGTCTGAGCAGATGGGACTCCACTGGCCCATGTGAAAGAGCTCTGCGGTCCCAGAACAGTGATACACGGAGTCCCTCAGTTTAGCTTTTAAACTTGCTGAAAAAGACCCACCACAATCCCATTACAACGTGAAAGCTGCTTTTAAGGAATAATTAACCTAAATACAAAATAGCAAAGATGATACTACCTGAGCAGAACACCCTGATGGCCTTCTTGCAAGAAGAATTATCCTGGAGCTTAATATTGCACTGCGTTATGTTTTTAGATGCTGCCGGGCAGTAGATAGTTGATATGTTATATAGGTCTGAATTATTCAGTTTGTGCATGTCCATCGCAGGAAAGGCTTTTCCACAGCCCAGGTTCTCGCACAGCATCTCAGAGAGATCCTCTGTCCATGAGCTAGCGCAGACAGGGCCACAGATCTCATTTTTGCATATCTCCACCTGCCCCCAGCAAGTGTTTTCCAGACGAACAGAGACACTGTCTGCAAAGACAGCAGGTGCATTAAAATTCTGATTGCCATGTGTTAAAAGTAATATTATAAAGAAACAGCAGATTATTAGGCCCAAACACTTTACCTGAACAGGTCACATAAGCCACTGCACTTTGGTTGGCACGTTCTACTTTTTCACAATCAAAGAGGGATGTCTTGTTTGATGAGCAGTTGTACAGGTACTTCCACCATGTTTGATTTGCCTCTTCGGATAGGCTGCTTTCAAAGGAAATGGCGTACCCACATTGCCTTTCTCTACACACTATGGTGGCCGACTGATTGGTCCAAGTCTCATTAGATGCTGCGAGCCAATAGTTGGTGCCCCTGTATTCGACGCCCACTCGACCAGTGCAGGGCACCTGACCCAGAATGTGAAGAGTTCTGTACTCTTACAAGCAGGGATTGAACAAAAAGAATTAGGCAAGATCTGCGTGTAGTAAATCACGGAGAAATGGCTTTGCCGTTGGTGGAGGGCCCTGTGTGAAGATGTACTGCTACAAATAAGGTCTTGTTAAAATATGCTTAATTTAAAAAACAGGCAAATCACTAGTTAGGTTGTATATAGACCATATTTATGAATTTATTGTAAAATAAAAAGGTGTATATGCCAAAGTCCCAAGTTTTGACAGAAACCTGTTTTACTTTTCTGTTTTCTTTTCATTATGATTCCTCTTTTGAACTTTGAAAATTCACGTGACGTGAATTCTACATGCAATTTAACTGCAAGGAAATAAGCCAAAAATAAATATTTGCCCGTCAACAAAATAATTGAGATGTTTCTTATATGGAAAAAATACACAAAATAGCCTCATTGAACCAAATGAGTAGCACGTTTTTTGGTTGGATTTGTGTTATGTTCGCCCGTCATCTGGAACTTAATACTCATCACTATTAGGACAGGAAGCGGATGAGATGCGTTCAGTGTCTTCTATGGAAGACACGTCCTGCTTACCTTCACATGTTACTTTGATATTGTGGTTCTCAGTCGTAGTAGTTCGCATTAAATGCTGTCCAATTGTGGTCTTAGGACCTCCCTGCACCTTCATCCAAACCGGTGCTTCTCCCTCCATATATAACTTGCCAGTGTGGTTAAAGCTGAGGCCACACTCTTGATTTTTGCAAACCAGATCTGAGTGTTGCTTTGCCCAGCCGCGTTCACTCACACTCATCCAGGCACCACCAAAGAACACCTCCACGATGCCAGAACACTGGTCGATGCCGTGAGTAAGACGTACCTCTACGCTGCCTGTACGCACAAAACAGAGCATATATCTTTATAAAACAGCCCAACTACCACCCATCACTTTCTCTTAACATACATGAAGGACTGAGAATGAGCATGATGCCGTATAACAGTGCATTACATTTATTAAATGATAATGCTGACCTTCACAAATAACAGTAGCTTTCTTGCACCTAGCGACTGGTTTATGTTCGGCTACACAGTGAAGAAGGGAGGATTCTGAACCATCACAATCCATATGGTCAACCCGTCCATCTCCCTCGGTCGAAGTTTGGCTAAAAGACAAAGCTTCTCCGCATTTCAGCTCCCTGCAGACCACACTGGCGTCCTTTGTGTCCCAGGAACCAGCACACACTGCCTCATGTTTCTCATTTCTCTTGAAATGCACAGCCCCAAAACAGCGACTCTCCTTTTCTGCCACCAAGAGCACCAGTGTGACCTTGTCTGCCACAAAAAAAAGGCCGTTTGCACATCGTCATATCGCTGCCAGTTTGTAATATTGAGAACCTGCTGTTCATTGACTCATTTCATAAGACCATGGACACATGCAATATCAACTTACTATTCTAAATCAAATATCTCTTTTAAGTGTTAACACTTTCAAATGGAAGTGACATTAAGAAGAGTAAAACCTTTGCTTTACCAGAACAGGTAAGACTGACGTCTTGAGAAGTATTACAGGATAAATGTTGCTGAGGGTTCGAGGTACCACAATGCAGAGTTCCGCATATAGTGTCAGGATCGACCAGAGGATAGCTGGTGTTGCATACTGGTTTCCATGTCTTGCCCACTCTCCCCTCCAATTTACCCGCACAGAGGTTTTCCCCATCGTTCAAACGCAGGTGTATATGTTCTGTTAAAAGATAAATGTTTTTTCCAATTTAAAATGCAAGAGCAAAGAAGCAGAATAAGAGAGGAGGAATTCAAATGAAACTCAGTAAGTTGCTTCAAAATCACAGTTCTCCATTTTGTACAAATTTGTTCCATTAGCTTTTCAAAAGGTTTCTAATAAGAACATTCGAACATAATAAATTTACAAACGAGAGGAGGCCATTCGGCCCATCAAGCTTGTTTGGGGAGAACTTAACTAATAGCTCAGAGTTGTTAAAATCTTATCTAGCTCTGATTTAAAGGAAACCAGGGTTTTAGCTTGCACTATACTAACCGGAAGACTATTCCGAACTGTAACTAAATGCTGTGTAAAGAAGAGCTTCCTCAAATCCAGTTTAAAATATTCTCCCACTAATTTCCACCTAAGGCCACGAGTTCTTGTATTTGTAATTTTAAAGATTTTGATGATTTGTCCTTTTTAGTCTCTTTTATATATTTTGCAGGAAAATGTTAATATTTTAAAATGATGGTATGAATGCAATATAAATGATATCTCAGGTATTTAATTACAATATACTACTACTACTACTACTACTAATAATAATAATAATAATAATAATAATAATAATAATTGCTGTTGTTAATATTATTATTGTTGTTGCTGTTGTTAATATTATTATTCTTATCATTGCTATTATTATTGTGGTTATTACAAGAATAATTATTATCACCCCTGCAGTTAAAGGTGTGCTTGTAGCCAGGCACTGCAGCATGACTCTGACAGCCAGAGGAAAAAGCAGGAGGCTTACTTGAACAAATGACTCGTGCAGCATCTGAGCAATTTTCTTTGATCGTTTTCTCACATTTCCAGAGGTGGTTCTCGCCGCCGGTGCACTTTACAGAGATCAGGTTAGTGAGCCCTGAAACGATTCTGCCATTTGGGATAAGGTCGGCCTCCCCACAGCCCAGCTGACGGCACACGACATTGGCAGCATTTTTATCTAAACCAAAGGAAACACATAGCGGAGAATGAGTGCCACTCTTCAGAAAAATGCAGTAATGCAATGCATGAATAGTATGTGCAGTAGTAGGTAAAGAAATGTCTCTCCGGAGGTTTATTGATAAGCTTATGAAACGAAAAGCCACTGACAGTCTTACCCCAGTTACGATCATGGCACACGGGGCCAGTTCCTTTTGAATTTGTAATCTGAACGGCTCCAGCACATTTGTTTGTTAAGTTCAGCAATATATTTTCTAGTGCGAAATAAACAAATAAATAAATAAACAATCAAACAAACATCCCAATAGATGAATGTATCAAAGCTGGGGTACACCCTGGAGGGGCAGCAGTAAACTTGCAGTTGAAACACATAGAGACAGAACTAGTTATCAAATAAATAAAGTAGTGAACAAAACTTCCGTATAATGAAAAAAGTCATTTGTTTGTCTGAAAAGCATGCTAACTGGGACGGAGATGGAGATGAATCTAAGGATACCAGGGTCTGTACATCAGCTTTCAGCTTATCCACAGAATGCATTACATGTACATGTTGCTACCATGTTTTATATAACTACTCAAAATGTTAATTAAGTAGTACTTTTGAACCTGAGCATTCAACGTTGACGTGATCAGACGTATGGCTGCATGTACTGATGCCCCAGCCAGGGAACACACAGTTCCACAGATTTGTTTCATTTCCAAAGCATTCAACGTTATTCATCCACATCTTGTTAGGGAGGTTGGAATAGCTGTGTCCCTTGGTATAATTCTGGGGGCTCCCGCATCTTAACATGTTGCAGACCACTTTATTATTGGCCTTCGTCCACTTCTGGCTACAGACGACGCCCCAGCTCTCATTGTAGAACACCTCTACACGACCAGTACAGGGCTTCTCACTCCCCTGCAGACGAAGTCTTTGGCTTTCTGTAAGAAAGAACAATGAAATATGTTCTATACTCCGAATATTCATTATCGAGTATTAATATAATTCGATGTAGGGTCAAATTTTTCTTGTTAATCAATCATAACTGGCCATTGGATTTTGACATAGTGTTATGTACTCTACCCGTCATGTTAGGTAACACTATTACGCAAGAATTTAGATGCAAGAAATAAGCAAATAAATGGTGGTAACGTACGTTAACTAACAACAAAAAAAAAAGGTTACATTTTCATCTTTAATAAGGGTGGCAGTGTTAGTCAGAATTTATGTTTAGGGCATGTACATATAGTTTTCCATTATATATATTATTATGAGAATCTTATAAGTGGTTTTCTGTAGGTTATTGCAGACCCACGTTTTTTGCGATAGTGCCAAAGCCACATTTAGCAGAAAAATGGCTGACCATATTTTCTGCTGAAACGTACCTTGCTCTTATCATTGATGAGTTTGTGATATGTCCATGAAGATAAGTACAACTCAGTTAGAGTCTGACCCAGACTCAGCAGTCATTACAACCACAAATAAGATTTCAGAATATAAGATTATTTTCTAAGTTCAAACTTTAAGGTAGTGGGGTTAAAAAAATTAAAAACTGAAGGTAAAAAAAAAATTATGATGATGAACTCACTATGGTGCTACCTGGAGATTAGAATTCATATAAGAGAACCATATACTATATATACTAGGTAGTGTGTAACTTAACACTGGTACATATGTAACAGTAATATAATAATAAATAAAGAAGAATTTCTTCTGTTCTACAAAACCTTAGTTGGATACCTGGATGGAACCCGCTTCTTAAAATAGGGGTACCACAGTCATACCAATCCAATTTCACCACTAGCTTAATTAAAATTAATGAATTAACTTAATTAGTTAAATTACTCAATAATATATTCCTTAGCCAAACAAGGTGAGGTCACAGTCAATTAAAAAAATGCATGGACACTTATTCGACAGTTGCTGGTATGATCTGAGGAGATGTTTTGAAATGACTAAGCTAACACACTTTAACAGATTTAATATTGTAGTTTAATTCCAACATGCAGATTTGAGTAACATCTAAGACTTTTCCATAGTACTGTCATTTGCACTGTTATAATAGTCGATTGCCGCAGATACTGTATTGCTTTTAAAGGTGAATGTGTATTTGTCTACACCCCTGTATAAGTACTTACATATGAATAACCTTAAGTAATACCTGTATATTTTGCCTCCATTTGTCCCGTGTTCATTGTATGCTACATTTTATGAACAATATTGCAAGTAGTATAGCTGTATATTTTTTTATCCAAACCTCTTGCACGGAAGGGGAAATAGTCTTGAAACTATGGGCAATAACAGTTATTTACAACAAGCCTGTCTGTCCTGATACTGGAATATTACTGACTTTCACGTCCATCCATGCACAACCCACCCTTGCTAACCACTTATCCAACAGAGAAGTACAGTCACAAAAAGCTATAATGCTGTTTTCGATGACTGAAAATATTTTAGAGGAAGCTTTTCATTATTAAAAAATCCAAATTAATAGTTTTATACTTTAATGTAAACTATGTGGCACACAAACAATGATTACTGGTTTAATTACTCAGTACTCTATTAGGTTAGAATACTGTTGATCGTGTTAAATGAGAAGTTATCATTCAAAGGCATTTGTGACATCACTTCTGAACGCCGTATTCTTTGTAATTAATTTTGTAATTAAAAGTGTATGCTTATGTCTTTTGCATTTGGTTTCTACATAAAATGTCACCAATACTCGATTGATTACTTTATTCATGTAATAATATGGAAATGATTGCGCCAATAGCATGTGCGGAGTATATGAACGATGCAAAATGAAATCCATAAAAGTTACTAATTCAGTCAATATGAGCTAAGCGAAATTATAACTTCTTTTGTCCATCTATTTTCTATTGTCACAGGGGGTCCAGAGCCCAGAGATGTTCCTAGAAGAAAGCTCAGAATGTCACGGGTAATACATGCACACACTCCACACACATGGAACCTTAGTCCCAGAGGTATGAGGAGACAGTTACACACCCCCTTTGTTTCGCAATATATGATTTTCATTACTTCATTTCATACTCAAATATGGACAACTGTGACATATTGGCGCAAAAAATTCAAATGAAAATGATGAGACTTCAGATTATCAATTGAAATAGTACAATATTCACCTAAATAAAGGATAAATAGCAAATTAATTTACTTCAAGTAAGAGGTTATTGATAAAATGATTTTATTAAGCTATGCTGCTATTATTGTTGATAACGCAAATGGTCATAAAATGAATGTGCGATTTGCACAGGTCCAAAAAGCTCATATAGATTTAGACATTTATATCCAAATTAATAAATTATTAAGAATACAATTAGAGTAATAACAGTTGTTTAATTATTATAAAATTTAGGATGAGTCTGAACCTTTTTAGACAAAGGTTCTGCTAAAAGAATATTGTGACTTTTTAAATTATACATTTATAAATCTAAAATGAATATTTTAAAATTAAATTACATTACATTATATATATATATATATATATAATGAGTACAACTGTATTATTTAACCCAATATTAAATGCTTCTTAAACATATATAGGCCCCGTTCCCAATAAAAATGCAATGTAAGGCATTTTGAATAACTGGTAGATTCTCACCACATAACGTCCATGCAGACAGGAGCAGTAATGTGACCCTCATGTTTCCAGCGCAGAAGCCGCAATGACTTAATCTCACACAGAAAGCTGACGCCAGTGTCACCAACCAACATGATAGACATCTTGCTCATCTTGCCTTTATAAGGGACTGCATTCTAAAATGGTTTAAACCAAATTTCAGAACTAGATATTGTATGAATAAAGCATTACTGTTTTAGTATGTTATGTTTTATTATTACTGTTTTTTAATTTCTTAATCCTTTTGAAGATGAGCGAAGTATTTGCATACAGTATATAAATATACTTCAGTTAATTCCTTATAAGGACATGTGATTTGGGTATATGACATATTAAGAATGTTTTGTGCTGAAGTTTATATTAATATGAAATACATATGTTTTTTTATCTGCACATTAGTAATATAATGTTATGTGTGTTCGTGAAAATTTGCGGGCTATATACCATCAAGCTACCTCCAGGACCTGAAGGAAAACAACTCATTTATCTTGCCTCCAAGAATGTCCACAAAGACCTTGTTTTCAGCAGCGGCATCCGCTGTGGGCCATAACACAATACGGAACGAGAGTATACCTTGGCATATAGTTTTTCAGTACCCTTAAACATCTATTAACCGGCTGGTTTTTATTTATCACTTTAATAAATCAGGCATTCAGAAATACTTCCCACAACTGATGAACCTTTAGAAATGGTTCTAGAATGGATTATAAACACATAAGGTTTATATAGGAAACTGGTTGCGGTTTCACCCATAACCACCACATCATTTTTAGTACTCATAATCCTGATATCGTTATATAAGATTCTGCTTTCCTCTGCAGC
>JAODUD010000107.1:10630270-10641392 GCA_026784285.1 Stomatorhinus walkeri
TCTGATGAGCGACCTTCTGAACACGCAGCAAAGCGGTGATGCCTACCTCTGATGAGCGACCTTCTGAACACGCAGCAAAGCGGTGATGCCTACCTCTGATGAGCGACCTTCTGAACACGCAGCATGTCCAGCTCCTGCACGCTGCCCCTGCTGACGGACACGGTGGAGTTGGCCAGGCGGATGGCTCTCCGCTTGGGCCGCCGGGGGCAGCAGGAGGACGACAGTCCCTGCTGGCTGGACAGCGACGTGCTCCGGCTGGTGCGGTAGCCCACGGACTCCGTCATGCACACCTCGCTGTACGTCAGCTCGTCCGTGAACTCGTGGTTCTGCAAAGACACAGCGCAACTCCTCATGGGATCCGAGCTCCTGTAAGACTCTGACCTTGACGTCAGTTGCTGTGTCATCGCTGAGAATATGTGGAAAACAATGTTAGGGGGGGAATTACTGCCTTTAAGGTGCCATGGAATAAGTACAGAGGCTGCAGCTTGAGATTGTCTACGCTATCTTCAGAGAACATGCTCAGATCTTCTCTCATATGCTGTCCTTCAACCTTCAGGAGGCAGCCAGTCAGCCACAGAGCTAAATTTGAGCTGTAAAGCAGCACGTCAAGTCGCAAGTTTATGTTGTGTAACAGAAAGCCAGTGTCCCTTAAAGTGAATGTAGGTGTGCCACTGGCTGTCCTTTCAGACTCAATCTAGGGATATCTGCAGTTCAGGTGGCTTACAGGTTTCCCGTCATGTGCTGACAATGAATATCCACAAAGATCAACCGTCGACGTCGTTTTAAAACCAGCAAGAATGTGGAGCAGAAGGAGCTGAACATGGACTATTAAGCCATAGTCTTACCGTTGTCTTTTCCAGACAGTGTAATAGGTGATGGTGTTGGTGTTCGAAGGAAGACCTGTTCTTCACGCAGAGGGCCGTGCTATCGCTGTCACGATCCTGAGAATGACAGAGACAACCGAATGGAAACTTTATATAAACTATAAACAAACATTAGATCGTTTTCAACTGTAATAACAATGTAATTATGTGCTGGAAATATAAATCAGTTTAATATAAAAAAACATCTTCATATGCTTGTTTAATTCCTAAAATAATTTGTAAACAATGAATATCTAAAAAAGAAACAGTAGTAGTTATTGTTCTGAAACCTCTGTCAGCTTAAATGATGTTTAGTGCTGTGGCTGGTGTATCTGTTACATGCATGCGTTACATACGGAGCACACAGATAGTCTCGGTAAGCTTACATGATCCTGTAAAAATGCCGCATATGTATTAGTTTCACAGCAAAAGTCCATTCACAAGCAATGTTTATCATATCTACACATATATTCCGCACAGACATTTTCTTTTTATTTTTTATCCTTTTTTTATTTTTATTGACAATTTTGTTTTCCACTGGCTCATTCAGTTCTGTTCAAGTTATTTTGCTATTAATTGCAAATGCAGTCATAGGTTCCAAAAAGGATACTTACAGTGTTTTTTTGTTTTATGTCATTGCAAATATAATTTATTACATTAATTTACTTAAAACTACAGTTTGTAAACAAGATTGCTGGGAGCACTGTTCATTTCAAAAACCTACACCCAGTTCAGTGTACTTGAAACATTCTAATTTTGATTTGTAACAGCATTTTCCTATTATATGCTGTTAATGTAATATAGAAAAATGTACGAAGGTATGTCAAGAATAAATGCGGCACATTTTCAAAAAGATAATTGAGGTGACTCTGCTGTTTGCGATTAAAGCCTGGCTCTTTCACAGCTGCAAGTGACACAACCTGCGCAGTAATCATTTCACTTATATTGTGCTCCATCGTAGTTCTGAGATAAAAATCTCAGTCTCACAGTGTTTCTAGGCTGTGGTGGTTTATCAAAGTTACTGCTACAGACAGGAAGCAGCGTATAATTTAAAGTAATTTAAATTAAACAGATCTTATCTTCCAGACTTAGAAGAGCAATCTGTAACAGTCTGATATTGTAATGAGGAAGGACAGAAATGGGTTTGTTGAGGAAACTGGACTAGGAAGATCGAGGCATTGGTATTTGTGAAAGACACCTATATTCAATATTAATAATAATAACAATGATTGCCAATAAAGTGGAAAATTGACGTAATTATTAAGAAATTATTAATTTAGAATTTGGTGAATATCATGGCTCAGCACATGAGTCATATGGATATTAGACTGACCAGTCCGGGAACAAGCCCATCCCAAAACTAGCGGCAGACTGGGATGCTACTTACAAAAGCTTTTCTAACAATTCTGACATGATAATGCTTAGATCATAAAGGTATATTCAGGTAGTACTGAAAAAAATACTATGCAAGTGTATTCAGTATACTGATTTATATATCATACTAGTCATATCTCTGATTCTGCTCTTTACATATAAAATGCATCAATTCCGAACCTGAAATATCAAATTTTCATCTTTCCTTTTAAACGTGGTACATTTACAAAAAAACATTAACTTGGCATCTTCTAACAAAAATAAGAAATGGACCTGAGATACATGAAAGCAACAACAAATTTTGTCTCCAGGTAGGTGAGTTTGTCTTGTTACTTGCCAAGAAGAAGTGGTGGAAAAATAGGTAAGACAAACGAGAGAGCGGAGGAAAAAATGTAAAACACTGTGAGACCTGAAAGAGCACCAGGGTTTATAAATAGCTCTGCAACACGGTTAGTAATGGGTTTATAGATCCGTGGAGGAAAAAAATACTCCTCACTTTGGGATTGTAAATATTGGATTATAGTGGCTTTCAGCTGCAAAGGAAAACAGAATTGAGATTACTCAGTCTGAATTTAGCCTGGTTGTATTTGTGCAGATGAGATTTCAATCTCTTTCCATCTCTGATTTTTTTTCTCTCTCTCATATTTGGACTCAAAAGACCTTCGTCTCGCCTTTACGGAAGCACCTTATCTCCTTTGCTGGTAAACTCTGGGAAAAAAACGTCCCCTGGTGTGTAGCCTGCTTTAAAAGCCACAAGTATGTATTTCTGAATATAAGGGGGAAATATTTACTGCTATGTTTAAATGAGAATCACGAAAGCAGGAATTCTGAGAGCAAATATTGCAGCAAATAAAGCAGCAACACAATTCCTGATCGATATGCACGGTGATGCTTTATAATGAATACGTCAATACTGTGCCAAAGAAGTATAGCTAAAATTCTGTCTAATATGGAATGCAACAGGGTTTAAATGAACACTGTTTAATATGTGGTTCGGCCAACATTCGGGCTTCTCCTCCTGTCTCTCCCTGACCTAATATGCTTACAACATAGCAAACCGGCAATCGATATCTGAGACATAATATTTTGCCTCTACAGGGACATAGAATAGATTCCAGAAACTACTCTTTGAAAGCCATGTTCATTAGAACATTTTGCCCGTTCTATATCCCAAAATAAAGTGACAAAAAGGACCAGGTGTCATGAAATTCACTTCATTTTTGTTTTGTTTAATATCTGTTGGTGATCATTATAAAAATGAAATCATTAAAAAAATCAATTGAAGGTGTATAAATCAGATATTCCGGGCTTCTTGATGTCCTTCCCAAAGCACCACACTCTGCCCCCACCCGTCTCCAACATCTGGCTCTCATCTGATCTGCAGACACCCCCTCCCCAGCATCGCATTTGCTCTGTAATCACACTCACATCACAGTCCCATCTTCAACAAAAGGTCAGTCATGGGGGGGGGGGGGGGGGGTATATTTAGAAGCTCTTGGTCCTATGGCTGCCAATAGTTAATTATGCATAAGAACAAACTCCTCTCATCCTCTCATCTGTACAAAAGATGCAAAAAAAAGCACTTTGCATTTTTTTTATTGCAATATATTTAAGATTGTAAGAATTAAAAGTTCTGAAAACATTAATCTATACTCTAGAGTGTTCTATGCGTTTTAGTCATAATTATGATAAAATATTAATATTAATGACTAATTATATCAGGCATTTGAAGTGACTCTAATTGTCCTTTGACCTGTTTTTTAGTGCTGTAGGCATGACAGGCAGCGCTCATTTTACTAATTGGCTATATTCCTAATATTGGTTTATCCCAGTTATTTCCTAATGGGTTGAGGAGTACTTAGGAAAGCATAGACAGCTCATGCATTTTATGAGTCCCAAGGATTTCGCAGGGCATGGACACATTTTCTCACTGTGGATCAGTGTATTTTTCAGTTACAGCAATAGTATTAGATAATGACAAACTGGAATCAGTTAATATAATATGCAACCTATTATCCTATAAATCTATTGTCCTATAAAATGTGTATGTTTACATTTTGGACACTAAAAATTAAAAAAAAATGTTTTACATTTGACAAAATAGATCTTGCATGCACAAATAACACAAAGAATATATATATATATTTGTATTTTATGAATTAATTTTGAAATACAATGCTTTTCAGTGAAAAACAAGTCATCTCCTCACACTCAGCAATGCATAACGCCACATTAAGAAGCAAAGTCTGCGACCAAAGACTTCTGATAGTTTTTGTTCAGCCATGTAACAATTTTAGTCCTTTTTTTCTTGCAGGACTATTACTACTCCGGGACATTTTCAGCTTAACGAGCTTAATGAACTTTAATATGTTCTTTCTACAATATCAAAGGGTTTTAGGTTTGTAGTATAACTAGGCCAGTCCAAAGTTTTAATTTTCTTGGTCTTAAACCATTCTGATTTATATTCTCCAGCAGATTTTCAGTTATTGTTTTACTCCATAACCCACTTTTGCTATACTTTCAACTTCTGGAAAAATGGCTCGAAATTACATAGCAGAATTTATGGCTGCTTCACTGAAGGCCAGGCCCTGATTTTGGTGAGGTTTGATTATGGTTTTGGTGAGGTTTTCACTGTGGAATGCATGGTCAACAGACACAATAGGACTCATGTTCCTGATGCAGCAGAACTTTCTAACAGGATACAGTTTGATGTTATCATTCAATGAGAACTGCGATTCCCAGATATCCATTCTACGATAAACCCACCAAGAAAATGAACACCTGCTATTTCTATAACTAAAGCTCAATGGGGGTTAGAATACTATAGAGGGCAACTGTGGCACAAAATACTGATGAATGTATATCATAATAACCTCTAAGTAGATTTTAGGAGAGTCAACATCTCTAAAGTGCGCAGCTTTGTGTGTTTTTTTCTTACTTTATACTTGGGTGTGTTTTTCAGACATGGAACAGGACAGAAAAATGTATGTCACATTGAGTTTAATTATTAAGACAGTTATGGGATGGGACAAACTAGAAGAATAAGTGATTTGGTGTGCTAATCACATAATTATTTCTATTTGTCTTCCTTATTTTAATTCCTGCCATTGTGTTCACTTTTATCAGAGCATGTTTCCAAGGGGAATGGATTGGGGGGTGCACAGAGGGGGGAAAAAGAGAGAGAATAAGATCTGTGCATGTGACTTGGGTTGTCTGGTGGTTGGTTGCTTATGACAAGTTAATAAAAAAGTTCAGCTAATAGTGAACTTAGACTTAATCCCCTCAACTACTCATAGCAAATATTATCAGTTACATGCAATTAAAGAAATGCAGTTTAAAAGAAAAATGAAGAAATGGGCAATGGATAAACTGGAATGTGCAATGATAGATTTTGCTTACAGTGTTATAATGCCAGGGCAGAGAGGAGGGAAGTTTCAGTCCTTTTAGGAGATCCTTTGAGGCTGCAGTACCTCGTACTAAACAAGCTGGTGCGGCTTCTGCTTCTTCTAATCATTATTATTATCGTCATCATCATCCTCACCATCATCTTTTGGAGGATGACTGGGCATATGTGTGTTCTAGAGTCTTACCTGCAGTCCTCCGTCCTCCTTGTACTGTAGGAAAGCATTTGTCGTGCCCTTTTTGGCCAATCGGATTCTTGCCAGTCTTACTTTCTGAAAGACAGAGCAGACATAATTAATCTACAATGCCGGCTTCACATTCCCCTAAAACTCTGCAAAGTTTGCATGGAACCCTAAAACAAAACTATAAAAAAAATGATGCTGGATTGCCGGCATAGACTGGTCAATCATGTACACAACCAGCTCACCCTATCCTCTTGCACTATATGATAAATTTTCGACTAGCATTTTGGCCGCGCAATGTTGCATTATCTGGTAAAATATCAGCAGTGACACTATTTTATATAGACGTTGTATAATAAATCATACAGAGCCGACACAGTGGTGCCAGATTGACATAATAGCTAAAGTTACATAATAAGTAGATTGTGATTTACAGGTCCTTCCCGCAGCGTTGCTGCATTCTCACCTGCTGCGCTCGCATTTTGTCGGCCCTCTGGTTCTGATGATAAATGCGACTGAAGTTAGAGACGATCACGGGCACAGGGAGTGCAATCACTAGCACGCCACTAAGAGAGCAGATGGAGCCAAAGATCTTTCCAGCGATGGTGTTCGGAACCATGTCTCCATATCTGCGAAATGAAGCAGTAAAGGCCCTTATTACCCTGCGTTAGCAATTAGCACTTTCAATAGCGGGACGTCTCTTACCAATGTACTCATAAAAGCAAAAATAAGGGGATATTTTTTACTTCTTTTAACACATGATGAAACAGACTAAACTTTCTAGGACTGATTTATCTGCACCAATTTAAAATATATTATGTAACGCATACATAATTCACAAACCACACACCATAGTCAGTTTTCATAAAATCATTTCAAAATATATTTGAGCTGATTATATAAATATATTGTTGATTACTAAAACATAATAAGCAGGAAAAAATTTATAACTATTTACTGCTTTAAATGACCATGCACGAGGTTCTTCTGGATACAGTGTAAATCTCAGAATTTACACCCAGGTTCCACATCCTTGCCTTTGACCACCGAGTCAGTGGTTGAATCCTTTAATGAGGTTTTGCTGAATCATGCTTTCTCTTTATTGCCCACAAGTTCACATACAATATGAATGGGTGACTGAGCAGATCGTGCACTAAGTAGATTGTGATTAACTTATTGTCCCTAGGAATCCAGATTGGCAACAGTCAGCAAGTTTTTTTTTCCCATCTATGCACCCAAGTTGACATGCCAAATCAGACAAAGGGGCAGTGTTCAGAGAAAGTGCAATGGGCACTAATAATCGGCTGAAATAAAATCTGTTATTTTGCGTGTGTGTGTGTGTGTCTGTGTGTGTGTGCATGTGGGTATCTGTGTGCGTGTGGCATTACTATCAGCAGAGCCATTAGGACATGGTCAGTGTTGACAACATTGTCTAGCTGTGGTGAGAATCACTCTGTATACAGCACAGGCAGACAGGGAAGGGACATAAACGAAGGGCAGGAGCTTATAGAACGCAAAACCCAAATTCTACAGTAATTTATCTGTACATTTAATGCAAAAGCTAAGAGGGCAGCGATAAATCACAGAAAGGGCCATATTCTTTAGAATAAATGCAACCCTCTGTTGTACATGATCTCATTCACAACATGTGACGATGCTGATTAGTCTGGAATGTGTACAGTGGGCTATATTGATATGGATATTCACAAAAATACACTCACATACACAGAGAAACATTTACAGCTCACCGTCTTGCACAGTGTGTCACCTCAAAGCACTTTGACCAATGAATCATTAGAGAATGAGACTCAGAGAAATTGCAGTAAAACTGAAGCAAACGTCAAAAGTGGGGGAAAAAAAGCTGTGAAATTCCTTAAAGATCAAACCTGAAAATGCAGTAAATGGAGTGGTTATAGAAATTAATGTCAAACACATTTTCTTAAAGTGATCAGTATAATTTTCTATAGGGTAGTGTTTGTGCCAGACAGTGCACTAGGAGCTGGGAGGGTGCAAATGCACGGACTGTCTGTGGGTCCTTCGAGGACTGAATTAGGAAACACTGCTGCAAAGTAAGCAGATTATTTGTCATAAAGTGGACGGATTATTGTTCATTACACTATATAAAATAAACCATTTTCATACCTTATCTAAAAAGTTGAGCTTATCTAAAAAATATGTTGGATTTAACATGCTATGAAGATATTTAAATAACATTTTTCACTGAAACGAAGCATTGCCATTATATCATACAATCTTTTTTTCATATATAATGTGACTACACTGATAAGTCTTTGAAATGAACTATTTTGTAATCTTGGCAAGAACGACTCACAACAGACACGTGCAAAGTCATGCTTCAGCACTCCTTTGCAGCGTTAAACATGCCCGCTTCAGCTGAACCTCAAGTAGCCACCTCCTCTCCACCAGGCTTTTCTCAGCTGAGAAACCAAACATGAACACTTTACCTCAAGTTAATGCTGTTTCCTGTCAGACATACACATCCAACACAGAAATTTATGCTCCAAGCTAAAGGAACTGACACAAAGAGGGTCGATATATATATGCACCTGCCTAATGTTTGCTAATCCTGCTCCCCATTGTAAACAGTGATAAAGTCTGCTAATGCTGAGCTGTCTCTGGCACCTCTTCCCCAAATGCAGACTTGTTTGCTTGTCCAGAGCACTGACAGAACTCCAGGTGCAGCATATCTCCACATCTCGCAGGCGCCTTTATCTGGTAGGAATGCCCTTTGTATTTCTTTGTATTCAATACCGATGTCAAACATTCTCCCAGAATATGCCTTTTTTCTTATATTTTTATATTCACATTTTCATTATATGCTACACTATAATGTTTACTATGCTAACTGTATACAGTACAGTACTGTATTGTATTCTGACTTCTACATACTCTGGGAATTTTGAGATATAACTTGTTTTTAAATGCATTATAGCTTTATATTTTTCAGTCAGTTTCATTCATATATATACAATCCCATCATCCACTGCCTAAAATGTCAAAATCAATAACTGACACCTGGATGGAACACCTCTGGCTTAATGTTTGTGCTTACAATTTGTTTATACCACAGACCTTTTTGTTTATTGGGAAACACTTGACATTAATTGCACCTTCATAATACATTCATTATGCATTAAAGAACATTCATTAGCATGTAAGTATACCTTATCATCCTAACATACCTTAACAGCTTTAATATACATTAATATATTCGTTCATATATCTGAAAGTTCGTAAGTTGAAAGTTCATAAGTAGAGGAGCGTCTGTACTTATATGCTGCTTATGTATGTTCTATGAATGTGTTATAAAGGTATTATGAAGGTGCACTGAATGTTCTATGAATGCATAATGAATGCATTATGAAGGTACAGTTTCTGTAAAGTGTTACTGTTTATTTTATTTCCATTCTCCAATAACTATTAATTTAAAGGATCACAATCTGCAACTGAACTTTCAAACTTGTGTTTTGGTTGTTAGGAGATATAGGGACTCTTTGAGACGGACAAAGCATTTAGCTCATGGGTGTGTGATGGTTACAGGAAAAAAAAATGATTGATCAGACATAGTTTTAATCTCTTCACTTGCTACTGAGGGCTAAATTTGTTACTGGTTGTAAAGGATAGTTGTTCATTGAGAGGATATTGCTGACAACATTTGACATTTAGAAGGGAGACTTTACACCTCAGCTAGCTAATGCATAAGTGCCTCCTACTACACACCTGTCAGGTGTCTCTGCTCCTCCAATCAGCACCAATCAGCTCTCCGGCAAGGAGCTGTAAGACCTGTAGTGCGCAAAAAAAGTAATTGGCTGGCAAGAAAAGAGCATATACCATGCCTTTAGGCTCGGGATAAAGTGGCTCAGGAAATATTTGGAACATATTAGGAAATGCATATTTGGATTCCATTGCAATTTACCAAACCTATGATTATTCTGGATATTTGTTAAAATATCATAATGATGAGTTCATTAAAAAAACATTTTTCATGAATAAAAAAATAACACAACAACAATATTGCAACAACTCTATTACGTTCACAGCAGAAAATTGATATTTTGAAGTTGGGCTCATTAATCAATGGCCATTGATTTTCTAAACTTCAAGGGGGTCCATAATGGCTATAACTGGCTAGGACACAAACACTAATGAAATCCAGGCCCCAGAAACATCAATTAAAGGCTTTACTCTTTCGGAAATGGCCGTTTCCTAGACATCAACACAAACCAGCACCAAATGACCTTATGGGCAACAGAAACCAAACAGAAAATGCACCGTATGCAATTAAGCCATGCATACACTGCATAAACTGCATACACTGCACATGTATATGCTTCTGAAGTGCTGGTAGTACAGGATTTTAAGTGAATATATTTGAGTCATCTAAACAGGCTATTATTGTTATGTAGCTTATCCATATATATCATACAGATGGGTAGCTTCCTGGCACAATGAGAGCTACATTCATTGCTGATGGCTCTCCAGTAATCGGACTCAGTAACCCCAGAGTCCTTAATTACCATGCCACCATTGAATGATAGAATATCACCACTGCATTTTTTATGAGAACTAAATGGGTTTGTCTTAACCACCTATGAAATAATTATTCCTTCATCCATTTTCAGTACATCCATTCGGGTGGGGTCAGGGTGATTAGGAGCCGACTGCTGGATCTCAGATTACGCACGCGCACGCACAATCGACCACCAAGGCAAATGTTCATGTAGTTCATCGTAAGAGACCATCATTGGACTGTAGGGGTTTTCCAGAGACCCCAAACCAAAACACACAAATAGAAGCCGGAGGGACATGGGGGGGGGGGTGGGATCTGCTGAGGCACCACACTGCCCCTCATGAATTATACACATGGACGTACATAAAATTAGAGGTTATTATTGACAATTATATCTAAAACATAAAGTAAAGCACTTAATAGTGCTGATGTGAGTATCCTGCAAAGACACCCTCCCTCCCCAGGCATCTTCCAGCTGCCCATCTTGGTCCAGGGATGCAGGGGTGCCTGCAGTCTGATTGGGCTGCTTCCTGAGTGTGATGTCATACACATACACCGTCATACAGGGGTGCCTGCAGTCTGATTGGGCAGCTTCCTGAGTGTGATGTCATACACGTACACCGTCATGCAGGGGTGCCTGCAGTCTGATTGGGCTGCTTCCTGAGTGTGATGTCATACACATACACCGTCATGCAGGGGTGCCTGCAGTCTGATTGGGCAGCTTCCTGAGTGTGATGTCATACACGTACACCGTCATGCAGGGGTGCCTG
>JAODUD010000107.1:10675313-10696492 GCA_026784285.1 Stomatorhinus walkeri
GCGTTTTAAGTCGTCGTTTGAAGATACACAGTGACTCAGCTGTTCGGACATCTAGTGGGAGTTCATTCCACCAACTTCGTGCCAGAACAGAGAAGAGCCGGGAGGTGTGTCTTCCTTGTGCCTTGAGGGGTGGTGGGACCAGTCGAGCAAATCCCATACATTTTATTGTAATATATTTACTTCCATGTTTTACTAATATTCTAAAACCAAATGTAAAATTTGTGTTTGACCCTCTGTTTCCCCAAACCTGCTACACATTTGGAGGAGTCTGTAGTGCTCCCACTTTGAGTAGATATGAATAACGTGCTTAATTCCTCATGCTGAGAGCTACACGTTTACCTGCCACCACACATCCTGTCCACACTCCACGTCACTTCCTGTTTTTTTAGTGCCATTTCATATGCACTCATCACTCGCACTACTCAGCCAGTCCCAACTATCAGAATGCCACCTGCATATTGGCTACAAAGAACATGTAACTTTAGGAGGCCATTACAAGTCCCATAGTGACACCCTAGAGGTGAGCAGTTGACATAGCAAAGCATTTCCCATATAAATACTAAGGTGATATCTTGAAACTGTTTTTTATGTTTTATTCTCAATGTTTATCCGAGATGTTATCCTGAATGATGTCTTGAATTGCATAGCGATCAGTATCACCATATACCTGCAGCAACTTTTTCCATATCAGGATTAATACTGAGCTTGGAAATAAGATCATGGAATTTGGATTTAGATCAGAATTCAGATCGCATTAATATTAAATACTGAAATGATCTGAGGGTCATGGTGTGGATTTCTGGTTACTATGTGACACTAATTCCCACAATGCAAACACTCTGAAGATCCTCATGGAAACATAAATCCCGTTATTTACAGCGTGTCCACTTGTCTGCATCTTAAAAAAAGATTATTTTTGAATCTGTCACTGCTTAACCAAAAAATTAGTATAGGCAGGCTATAGTTTTATTCAAAGCAACTCGAAATTTTTTTTCAAAAATATATATATATAATAATCTTCAAGGCCAAATAAATATATATATATATATATATATATATATATATATATACAGAAAAGGTTTCTTTAACGTTTAGCACAGGCTCTTGACAGTCTCTCTCACTTCCCCTGCTCACTCTTTCTTGTGTACCGACATCCACCCCAATGTGCTGTTGGAAAGGTAGGCTTTGCTAGGGTCAGACAGCCATGACATTGCACAGCTCAGTAGGCTGTCATCCAGACCAACAATTTTCAAACAGATAAATAAATTGCATCTCGACCACAGCTAGCCGACAACAGTTTATTGCGGGCGTTTAAATATAATGTCGTCAGGGCTGTCATCCAAATGGAAGTGTGTAGCCTTTTCATGCCGATGAATCTTATTTGTGGTGGATCTCGTACAGCAGGCTTAATATCCATCTCCTCCTGCGTTCCCTCCTGTGTTGAAGAACGAAGCTGCTACATTCTGGGTCAGATGAATGATGGTCATTTGCATTGTTATGCATTGTTTTTGCTCATATATTTTCTACTTTCCTTTTGCAAGTTTGTATTAATTATCATATTATAAGGGCAGGGAAAAGGCCAGATACTTTATGAAGACCTGTTTTGACAAATGACACAAGAGACAGGGTCACACTCACTGGCATGTAAATACGGAGATAATTCCAGGCCTCTTCCCCAGTTCTATTGCCTTGTCAGGGCCGGGGGGGGGGGGGGTGCAACCTTTTAGTATAAGGTCTTGTTTATTAATTAGGATTATTTGAAAAGACGTTTTTGTACTCCTGAGATGGTTGGCTGAGGACTGTCTGTGATCAGAGACAACACAGGGTGAATGTGAATTAGTTTGAAGTTGGGGGGGGCTTTGGATCTAATCAGGGGGGGTTGTAGTCTCTGAAGGCAACTACTGGGGTTTAACAAAGTTAGCACCTTACTACCACTGTAGTGCGAAAGTTATTCTGCTATTTGAAGTTTATTTTAGCCCATCTGACTGGGGGGAATTTAAATATGAGCTTAGCTAGTGACAATGTTCTCCCATCACACAGTATGATTTAACTATGCAAGGTCATCCACACTGACCTTTACAAAGCAGGAAATCAAAAGATTTGTCATTCATTCCTTCATTTTGGGTGACGCAGGTCTGGAACCTGTCCCGGAAACTATGAGCACAAGGCACGAAATGACCATTTACCGGGCGCCAACCCATCGCAGGATTATTTATCTAAAG
Organism: Stomatorhinus walkeri; assembly: GCA_026784285.1. Lineage (NCBI taxonomy): Eukaryota > Metazoa > Chordata > Actinopteri > Osteoglossiformes > Mormyridae > Stomatorhinus > Stomatorhinus walkeri. The sequence continues at coordinate 10,677,536 of JAODUD010000107.1, forward strand.
CTGCATAAATTAGCAGATAGGTTACAACTCTCAGTCTAATGAGACATGTGGGTTACAGATGGTCAAGGAGTTTGAGATATTACCGTGTTGAAGCATGTCATAGAATTTTGACTAAACATACAGAGAGGAATACAGACACAAAGAGTCAATGATGCAGAGATAAATACGACCGGCAGCCGAAGCCGTCCATGAATCAATTACAGAAAAGCTGAAATGGGTGAAACAGTGGGTCAGACAGCTATGGAAACGTCTGATAATAACACTTAAAAATATCACACAACTCTGCCATATTAACTTTAAATAATAACACAGTCTGATTTAAAAATTAGCATCATTGTGTCCTTACCAATACTTAGGGTGGTATATCTTAAGAGAATTTACCAGGTGTGGAGTGGCTTTCCCTCAAATATTTCGTTAGAGGAATACTGACTCACCCAGCAGTAAAACAGAAGTATTATCTTTTTATGATTAGCTGGATTTTCTTGTACTCAACGGGGAGGGAGATGATGGCTCATTGGGTGGGATTGTTGCCGCACACGCCCAGTGTTGGAGGTCTAAATCCCGCCACCACGGCATGTGTACAGTTTGCATGTTCTCTCCATGTCACACGGATTTCCTCTGGGTCCTCCGGTTTCCTGCTGTGTGTGAAGTCACTCAGTGTGAGTCACTCAATACCTGTGTTGTGCACCTACCCTGCAACGAACAGACGTCCTGTCTGAGCTGTACCCCTGTCCTATTCTGATTCCGAACCAGACCCACCCTCCAACAAGTATTTCTGATAATACTGAAAATAATTATCTAAAAAATTATTCAATTTTTAATTTTACCAGCAATGTCTGTCAGCCCAGATGGTCCCTTGCTGAGACTTTAGATCCATAAAGGCTGACTGTGTGAACACTCCTAGAAATAATAACCATTCCAACAAAATGTTTTTTTATTAGCAACCTCACCAACCTTTATTTCCTTAAACCAGCAAGCTGCTATTTGTGACTTACTTCAACCCTTAGAACCCGACAAACGCAAAATACATTGATGTATTCATTAATCCATTAATCTCAGGCTTCCAACTCCTGAGAGGTATAATGCACAGACATGAATTGCATATCGTTGTAATCGAGAGAACTTACTTGATTCTGTCGTCCAAGTTGCAATGGTGTGTGCTAAAGTATTCCAGAGTAATTCTTATGTCCCTTCTGGGATTTTTTTTTTTTTATTTCTAATAAGCCTATAAATAATGAGTAAGAAAAACAAAAATTGGCTGGAGTAGTACTGGAAATAAGAAAACACAACATTCTGTTTATTAGGAAGACAATTACAAGATATTTTTGTAAAATTCTGCAAAAGTTTGCATGGGTATGTTTGATGTTAAAAACATAGGAAATTTACAAAAGAGAGGAGGCCATTCGGCCCATCAAGCTCATTTGGGGAGAACTTAACCAATAGCTCAGACTTGTTAATATCTTATCTAGCTCCGATTTAAAGGAACCCAGGGTTTTAGCTTGAACTACACTAACAGGAAGATACAATTTGGGACAGTTTCATGCTGCCATCTTTGTGGGAATAATTTGGGGATGGCCCCTTCCTTTTCCCGCATGACTGATCACCAGAGCACAAAACAAGGTCCATAAGGACATGGATGAGTGACTTTGGTGTGGAGGAACTTGACTGGCCTGCACAGAGCCCTGACCTCAACCCAATAAAACACCTTTGGGATGAATCACATAACTTCAACAAGTTGCCAAACGGATGCTAAATCAAAGATATTCATTTTCGCCTGCCACTAACCATGTATTCCTTCACAGTACTAAGCCATAGAATGGTCCCCAATGAACCCCCTGGATTCCCACATCCGAGAGACTCTAATCTCAGTATTTATTTGATTATATTTGTAGTGCCTGCAATTTTCTATATTAGATGACACTAAAATTTGAGAAATGGACGCAAGTAGTTTCTGTTCAAAAGGATGGTATTAAAACTGTCAGCATTTACACATCAAATTATGACATACCTGAGTAGCCCAGAATGTTCTGAAAACAGAACCATAAAGCTATTTGGGTAACTCATATACATACCATGTAGCAAGCTTAAAATCAAAGGGATAGAAAATCGCTCAAATATAGATAGAGTTGAAAGGGTTAATCTCTAACAATCACGCAAGAGCCCTTAAGACTGACCTCATCTGTACCCTTCAGATTTCTGATCCCTAGATCATGCTCCACTCAGCTGTCTTTGCCCAAAAAGATTTAGCTCTACTGAGATATACTTGAATGGTGACCCTTTAAATTCTGACACTATGAAAGCAATGACAGATTCCCTGAGTCTTACAAATGCATGACTTTCCTTGATTTCGGTTTCGCATGCGTGCAAATATGGTATGAAGAAGACATTGGGGACAGTGAAGTAAAAATCCAAATGCTTCCCTTATGAGCTCTTACAGTACAATGTACCCTCTGCAGTTTTCATTTTTCCAACTCTCGCCATAATTTTTGCATGTTATAAAATCCTTGCTGATCCTTCTATGTCTGCAGCACTGGGTATTTTTGTGTCTTGAGCAACATGAATAAATAAATAAACAAAAAAAAACAATCAAATAAATAGATAGATAAATAAATATAAATAAATACATTTATTAATTCATTTAAATGTACCCTGGAATTTCTGCACATCTATGCACATCTTAAGAGGAGTTTTGACCCAACACAGAGTGTGGTATTTTGTTAGGAATATTCACTCCTGGGCGGACATTCTGTCTGTAACTATGGACATATACTGAAATCCCTGCATTCATCTCCGACAGCCTACCTTTTACAAATTTGTTTAAACGTTTTATTTAAGTGCTCAAGATACACATATCGTTACTGCCTCAAAAAGTATATTAAAATAAGCACATGTCTATACTGACTATGCCATACAGTATTCTTGCTCTACTGACAGCCCCCAACTTCAGCCTGACTTCCACAATCCGTCACCACCCTTAAAGCAGACAGGACCAAGTTAACCTTCGTTTCCACACTGCTCCTAAAGAGAAGGTACTTTCTCCTTATCGATGGCATAGATTTGAATACTGGCAATATGTCCCAACTAATATTGTTGGAGTGCTGTACATGTTCACTGGCAGTTCACTGGCAGTTTGGGGGCTGACTTTGTCCCTAACAATTTTAAAAACAAAACCTTCACCCTTGCTCTGTATTATTGTACAGCGCCAATAACTTTTCCCCCGGACTTACAGTATTTTTCTTGTCTAACTGTAACAATGAATTTTAATGAAATTCTGTGTATTATAATTTTTTCATTGCTTTTATTCTGTACTTCAAATCAAACATAGATAGTAATATTAACATCCTTCAAACAAATTTGATTTTTTTCAATATGATTTTTTTATTTTCAATATGATTTTTTTATTTTCAATATGGTTTTTTTCTATTTTTTCAATATTATTATAATAATAATTGAATATTGAAAACAAAGATCATAATAGATAGATAGTAAACTTAGAAAATTGTTTTATTTCAGAAAAACTTTCATAACAAAAGTAATGCAAGTAATGCATTTTAATGCTGATGCTTATTTTATATATTCTGTCTTTTTATCACTTTTGCTACCTATTAGGTAATGAAATTAATATATAAAATTACTTAATTAGTTTAGTTTGTGTGGTGTCCCTCTGAATAGTAGCCTAGCTCTTCTCATTTTTCTGTTCCGTGTATACTTTTTAGAGCATTATTTCAGAGATATGCGGCACATACACAGTATATGTAAAGATACAGATATTTATCAGTATGGAAATGTTATTTTATTCTATTCTGTAACATGGAAAATCCAGATGTCTTCTTAGAGTTGTATTAAAATATTAATACATCTGAGTCTGTTTCACTTACAGCAGCGCGAACCTGACAGAAATGGATCATTCCTAACTGGGTTGCTGTCAGCTTATCTTTGGGACTGTTATGAAACCAAACCATGTGTGATTCCAAGGCTAAAAATGTGAGGTATGTGTCTTTAACTACTTTAAACAGTTAGGATTTGCTAGGTATTTCTTCTTTGTTACATCCAATGACAAACACTCTTGGAAGCTTGCATGTCTCGCACCAAATATGAGTTAATTTTTTGGTGTTGTTTTTGTTTGTGTACCAGCACTGGAGCTGTCTGTCCAGAAGCCGGCCAAGTTCCTATCGACATTCATGACTGATGCACACTGCTGAAAAACAAGAAATCTGTTGTGTTATGTAGCTTTTCATTGTTGAAGAAAATGTATAAATATATAGAAGAGTGTTGACATATTATGCAGGATTCGTGTTTTTTGCATCAGTGGAGATTATAATAAGTTTTTTATATGAAGCTGTGCTTTAAAGGTAATATATATATAATTGAAATATTATTAACATATATATATATATATATATATATATATATATGGTATTCATTTTGTGTCTGGTGTTTTGTTTAATACCTGATTGGATAACTGGAAAGTAATATATTAATCATTTGTAATCAAACAACACATGACACCTTAGCATTAAAAATCCAACATCAAATGCATCCACAACAGAAATGCAGAGGTGCCCCTCATTTAACTGGCAGAATGCTTTCAGTCTCATTTAAATATGTCAACATTCTGTGCTAACTCAAATGACTTCGTTCCTTGAAGATTATTGGCCTGGGTCTGGAAATAGGCCCAAGGTCAAAAGAGGAAGAAAAAAAGGTAGATATTAAGTTCCATTAATGAGAAATCAAGTCAGCCGCCGCCAGAGACAGGGTCATGTAATTGCAAATAGAAACTTGCACTCATTGAGCGGAGTCTCAGAAGAGTCCAGCTCCTCTAATCCACACATCACACATTATAGTCCTTTCTGTCCTATGCGCAATAGCACTGGAGTGTAACACTTAACAAGCATTAATCAGTGAAAACATAATCAGGGACGAGTTTAACAAAAATGTGATAAAAGTGACATGTGGTCATGTTAAAGTAATGTGGGTCTGACACAGAAACCATGATACAGGTATTACGATAAGAAACGAACAGCGCCGAGCCCAGTGTCATATGATAGAATGTGATAGACAGAAAGGCAGCACATTTAACCAAACGCATTATGCTTCTTTCATGTGTTTATTCATATGATTGTAGGTTTTTGTTTCTTGACAAACATAGCCATTCATATAGAGATTGTGTTTCACTTTGCTTATCCTTCTTAAAGTGCCAGTCTCTCCGGGGTCAGGCAGCATGTGGGATCTGTATCCTGGAAAGGTCAATCCCCCATCAGGACCATAATGGGTTGTTAACTGCACTGAGATCCCCTCAAGGCAGATACTTTACAATATGGTGCAATCTGTTATTCAAAAGCTTTAATATCCATCACAGGGACAATCAAATGCCTGATGTCTTATTCTTTAAATCTCAGTGGGGAAAAAAGCTAATATATATATATAAACTTCCTGTGTAATGTTTAATTTTGCTAACTACCCGTCAACGTTCTGTCATATGTTCAGTATCACATTACAAAGGTATGTGTGGACTTCAGATCAAGATCCGAGCAAATTGAGAAATTATACCAAGCCATTTTTATCAAGTTAAAATTGTGTATATACTGAATGATGTAATTGTGCTGTATAGAATAAAACACCATTAATTTAGAGGTTTAGGACCATAATAACTTCGCTGCCTGACAACATACAGATTACCATTAATATACAATTCATAGTCATAATTTACCAAGTTTAATTATGTGTCTGTCTGCCATATATACAGACTGTGGACTATTATAGTCTGCAACTGCAGAACTGTGTACATTGTGTACAAATGTGCATGCATTGTGCATTCCTGCTTGTCTTACACTGCACAGTAATTCATCCATTTATCTATCCATCCATTCATCCATTTTCTGCCCACTTATCCTGGTCAGGTCTGTAGGGGTCACCACAACCCAGGAAGCGTCTGACACAAGGCTGGGGAATGGCCTGGAGGGGATCCATTAAAGGGTGCCATTAATCCCTCCATCAGTCTGAGGACAGCGTTTCATTCCCCGCTAAGGTAGCTTTATGTGGTATGTTTGTTAACCTGAAAAGATGCTGCATTGCTTCACCTCATACACTTAATTGTATCTCAGTCTGGCAAAAAGGGCAAAATAAGGAGTTGCAGAAAAAAAAGTTGAATCTTAATAAAACAGCACTAAATGTAGTTACCTATGAGCAGCAGCATCCGCCCAAAGCGCAGAGCAAATAGCTGATGCTGGAGTGATGCTACAGATATCAATTTTCAGCAGAAAATCAACATCACTCTTAAAACCTTTTTCCACGTGCAAACCTGTATTGATTTCAACAAACATTTTAAATTTAGAACCATTCAGTTCAATCTATAATTCCAGAAGGAAAAGCACACCCCACAATCCAGGGTCACACATATTTCCTACATAACATTGGTTTGAATTCACATTTTGCTGCAGTATTGACAGCACTAAGACCATCACAAATGTATAACCAGAAATAAAATGGAAATAAACGCATTCCTGTTGACTGAATCTGTTAAGTGTTCAGATACATACTGATTTCTGTTTAATGGGCTGGAGGATTGCTAACTACCTACAAAAAAGGCAGGATGATTCCGGAAGTAAAAACAAAAAATAGGCTTGAGCACAGTGTTCATCTTCATTCAGTATTATCGTTTTTCGTATTGCATGCATCTCAGCTTCATGTAATCAGCATACACTCATATTAAAATAGGATTCACAAAGCCAGAAGAAAATATATACGTAATTGAGATATGACTTTAATAATGTTGCTTGTAGCAATTGAAATTGTAATTTAAAAAGATCATGATGTTAGGGGCCATAATAGCTGGTGCCATGTGTAGCGTATACTTTACAGGTTTGTGTGATTTCTTTCAAATATCTGAGAGTGTCAGTTTAAATGGGAACACAATGATGGTACATCATTTCCTGAACTTAGATAGATAGATAGATAGATAGATAGATAGATAGATAGATAGATAGATAGATAGATAGATAATGAATTATTCACATGAATAAATGGTTCTGCACTGCTTGCTTATTTATCATTGCTTCCCGTTCAATATAGCAGTGAAGAACATTAATTACAAGTCAACAATAACTCAGCAATTGAACAATAAAGCTGACAATAAGCACTGAAATGCTTAGTATCAGTATGCTGTACGATGAGACAGTCTTCAATACTTCAATACTAGTAACAAACCTTCAGCACCTTCAGTGTTACATCGATTGTTATTCGTGGCACACATGCAACCGAAGAGACCTGGATTGTGAAAGTATTAGTCTTCGGAGCAGTGTAGCTGAGCACCAGTGCTTCTAACTTTGGAATACTCACTCAGAGCTCCATGGGATCTAGCTGAGACTGTTCCCTGGAGTAGGACAGCTATGATTTAACATTCATACCTTCTCAAAGATGTGTAGTCAAAAAGCACACCACACAGTCTGAGATTAATATACTCTATGAAACAAAAGTAGAGTATGGAACACAATACACTTACCCAAGGGTAGTCATAGTAACAATGGTGTACCAGAATGAAGCAGGGATGCTGGTGAAGTTAGTGCCCTTTGTTCCCTTTTCAGCATAGTACATGACAGTGGCAAAGATGATGATGGCCATAGTGAGTGAGAAGAGCAGGAAGCCAAGCTCAGAGGCGCAGCTTTTCAGCGTGTAGCCTAGGATACGCAGCCCCTGGGAATGGCGGGAGAACTTGAAGATACGGAAGACACGAAAAACGCGCAAGGTGACGAAGGCTCCGCTCACATCCTCATTTTCTGGCATGACCAGGCCGATGTAATAGGGCATGATAGCCACCACGTCAATCACGCTCATCACTGAGCGCATGAACTTGCAGCGACTGGGCGCCGCAAAGAGCCTCATCAGGTACTCAAAGGTGAAGATGAGTACACAGGCGGTGTCCATGCAGAAGAAGGCTAGTGAGTACTTTTCCCCACAGGGGAGGTCCTTAACACTCCCCTTAGGTGGCCGGCAGGGTACAGTTTCCACCACATTGGCAATGACTGAAACAGCAATGAAGAAGCCAGTGACATAGTAGAAGACCAGGGCCATGGTGCTGGTGTGTGGGTTCTCAAAGGCCCTCCACAACCTCTCACGTGAAGTACTGTCAGGGGGCAAAGGGATGTCAGTGGCCATTTCAGCCTCTGTATCTTCAGCTAGCCGCTCTTGGTTCTCCTTCTTGCGGTCGCGGTACTCCTCCATGCAGCAGTCACCAATGATCTCAGGTACGATGCCGTAGAAAGCCAGTTCCTCATCGAAGGCCTGTATGCACTCATGCCTAGGGTAATGAAGCTTGCCCGTGCGGTAAAAGTTGAGTATGTGGCGGAACATCTCAGGGTCTCTGTCGAAGAAGTACTCCTGGGTGTCCTCATTGTAAAAGAACTCCTTCTCTGAGCTGCCCAGCAGCGTGTCGGGGTAACGATCCAAGGTGTTCTTCCAGGTCTGGAAGCGCAACCCGCTCACATTCACAAACAGGATCTCGTCATTGCGGCTCTTCTTGTCCACGGGCGGCTTGGGCATTGATTTCTTAGCCAATGGGAGCCAGCCCACAGCCGCCGCCCGAGCAAAGGGGAGCCAAGTAGCCACGCCGGCCGCCATGTCTGTTTCAGTGGCTCACCTTGTGACTGGAACCGCCGAGGTGTTTAATGGCAGAATATCTGATGAGTTAAGGCCGGGCCTTTTCGAAACAAAAGGAAAAGAGCCAGCCTTTGGGATCTGGTCATTCGAACAGCAGGAGACCAGCGGCAGGTCTGCCTTGGTGACTTGTACCCCTCTCTGTGTTTCTCAATGACACGAGAATTTAAAGCGCGTGGAGGGTCTGTGGAACTTTATTGTGACCATTGGTCTATAATCACGGTGTCAGAGCATTAGCTAGAGGCCTCTCGACACTAACTATTGAACAGCTAGTATGCTCTCATGTCGATCCAAAAAACAAGAAGACAAAAAATGTCGCACTTGTTCTGCAATAATGTATGGCTTATGCAAAAGGCATTGAAAGGCTTCCAGCAATGCTTCGCGTCTCTTGGTTGACGCTTGATGTTGATACAGGGCTGTGGGCTTTCAGATTCACGTGAAAACGTGTTGGTAGCTTCCGAAGTTGCAAGGCAGACAATTTCCCCTCGTCATTCTCCACGGTCATGTGGCTCTTCAGGTTTGATTATACAGTCCTGCTGTCTCTCCCCTCTAGCATGTGTTCAGCTTTCCTGCTGTCTAAAAGGTTTTGTAAATTGAGACCGTTGTCGTTTAGACATCGCTATTCCTTGTATGGCTGTCCTTCTACGTACCTGTCAAGATACACAACACAGGAAGCTTAGAGACTGTGCAGCACAAGCCGGTGAGGGCTTGACGGAGACGCTCTAACTGTTTTCATCGAAGTCTGTTTAAAATGTGGAGCCTCAAAGTACAAACATTGATGGCCCCTCTTACGAATAAAAGAGCAAGACGTACTTATACTATACACAATAGCCACTTTCATTTCTGAAAAAGTTTAAGGCTGTTGTGTTAAAAATATAACACAGACAGTACTACATTTCATTTAACAAAATCACCTAAAAAAAAAAAACTTACAACCAGTTTTACAATAATGTGTGCTCAAACTCTAGACTGGTAATAAAAAAGTAAAATATGACTGGTAGCTATCTCCAGCCTGTAATATCTCTATGGCCTCAGTATAGATATGAACTGTGGTAGGTTTCATGGTAGCTGTTCCTCTGCAATTATAGTCATACGTTACAGTTAAAGAACAGCCAAATAAATAACCGGTAGCACACAATACAGAACATACTGCAAAAATATTTTTAGAAGAAATAAATTCGTTTAATTTCAAAAGCTGGCTTTTGTGTCTTGTTAGATAAAACAAGATGATATACAGCAAATGTTAGTGTTCCTCTGGGTGTCCCTGTTGCACATACCAAAGTAAACAAGGGAACCAGTCGAAAGGAATACAGGCACATTTCCCAGAGCACGCTCTACCATCAGGACCCTAAGCATATCTGACAAAGAGATGACCCAACCCAGTTATCTTCTTACTGCCTTGCACTCCAGCCTAAATAAAATATCAATGCGACTACAGGCAACAGTGCCAGTGAATTTCCAATTTCCAAGACACAGCCAACTCAATAAAAAATCAGCAGTTTGGGAATTGAAAACCAACTTTAATACTAGTGTGACTCCAATAGGTTCCTGAGCGTGGCTGCAGTCCCGCTTTAACCACATTCCCTTGTCAAGACTAGTAGAGTCTTAAACCAAAAAGAAACTTCCTGCTCATGCAGGGAATTAAAAAAATATTACAATCTTGTTCTGAAAGTGCATCTGAAGCCTCCATGTTTTAAGCATGCACTGTCTGTCAAACCCATATCATGATATTTCACATTTACACATCATGTTTCCATGTACAGCATGAGTGCTGATATATAAGCATGAATAACACATTTATACCCACATATGCCCATTTGGTGTATGTAGGTTTCTCGCTCCTGTTATCACTTATTAAAGATCGTAGTTACCTTATAATATGTCTGGATCTGGAGACGACTGGTCTGGAAGAATCCAGTTTGTCAGAACAGAGGAGGAAGAAAATGTGAAGGCAAAATGCAAAGCAAAGAACGAGGGCTGCCGCTGCAATCGGACCACATCCTACACAGAAAGTATACGAGTGACTGCTACAGTCTGTCCCAGCTTTTACATTCGCTCTGCTTCTCCTCTGTGCAGGGTTTGCTTGGCCTTTTCCACTCTGCCTCTCATTCGCTTGCTCGACCCCCCTCCTTATTGCTTAGTGCTCTCTCTCTCTCTCTCTCTCTCTCTCTCTCTCTATCTCTCTCTCTCTCTCTTTCTCCTCACAATGTTTGGCACATAATGGCACTCGGGCGATTCTGAACATAGGAGGGACTGGGAGTGGAGTGGATGAAGTCAGTGTAGGGTAAGTTTAGAAAGCGTGTTTGTGATGTTTTGAGTTTATTGTAGAACTGAATCACACCCAGTCTGACCGAAAATGTCTAAGTGATATAAACATCCACAAATTCCAAGGGAAATTCCTTTCTTTAACTTGTGTATCACAAAAAGCATTTTTATATTCCCATATTTTGCAGATATTAAACCACTGCTGAAACTAACTATAACACTGTTACACTAAATCATTTAAGACCTAAAAGAACGATTTGGATTTAGATGATTAAAAACACTGTCCATAGTCTCTTGTTTGAAATGAAATTTAAAGAGAACAGAAACAGAAAAGTACAGTATTTACCCACGCTCTGAATTATTAATGTAAATTAAATATTCTTTCTGCAGCCTGACACTGTTGACATGACATTTCCTTGACAAAGATATAAGAAATAGAATAGAAAATGTTTATTGTCATGATATACTGTAGGTAGTGAGAAATTTCCATCTCAAACCACATCTTGCCCTCTTTGAAACTCACACATGGTAGTTGGTAGTGGCTGACAGGCAGATGTGGCTGACAGGCAGATGTGGCTGACAGGCAGATGTGGCTAACAGGCAGATGTGTCCACGCTAAATTACAATTGCCGTGATGCCACTCAGAAACTATATTGTAAATATTATACATAACAAAGTTACAGAACTCCAAGTATCAGTTATCATCATTTCACCAGAACAATAATGTATATATTAGCATTCACATTTACACAATTTGAAAGGTATTACTGGTTCCAGGTTCTTTTTTCAAGTTTTTTCCTCAACATAATGCATAGTATTGATTTTTGTACTGAAATGTTAAGATAAACTGCAAGTAAAAAGGCATCTGAGAAGTTGTAACTGATAACACAGACACTTCAACAATAACACGGCTGATGCATCATGGGACCATCTATTGATTTTTGCTGGCATAGTTGACCTTAACTTTACTTCAGAATACCAAATATGGAGAAAAAAACCTAGTAAGTGGAAAGATGACTGTGTGTGTGTGTGTGTGCGTGTGTGTGTGTGTGTGTTGGGAGGGGGAGGTTCAGCTGACTTTCAGAGGTAGACACTGAAATTGATGTGTACATTCCACAGGTGACCCAAGTTTAAATAAAAATAAAATTGCCATAAAACACACCAGCTGCCTTTTATAAATATCTGAGGATTTTTTGGAGGCCTGAGACGTCCCGCAAGTGCCCCTGTTTTATTATTCCATGGTTCATTTTACTATTGAGGATCAAAATATTATATACTTTACACTCATAATTACTGTACATCTGTTAGATTACATAATTAATTCTGTAGACTATTGAATCAATGACAATTTATTACCTTCTAAAGAAATATTCTCAATATATAAGTGAAAATAGAATATGGCAATGGTATATTCAGTGTAGTACTCTGAAAAGATGACCGGTCAGTTTTGGCCACTACATGCTTCTTCACAATAATGTAATACTGCTTAAAATAAAATATACAGAATTATACAGACATGGAAGTCAGATTTAAAAACGTATTCGTAAATTAAATACTTCAAGCAATTAAGAGATGAAACACAACTAAAAAAACATATCAAGACTACAAAAATTAAATGGTCGTTAATTATACTCATGCCAGTTTGTTGTATAAGGTAGACTGAATAATTTGCAATATAACAAAACACAACAGAAAGAGATACATTTTATGAGCTTCTTGCAGAGTGCATGAAGTTTATCAATTATTTAAAGATTTCCGAGTGATTCTCCACAGACGATGCAATGGAGTAGAAAAAAAATCAGTGAGGGACATAAAAACGAGATCAAAAAAGAGCCGCAGTCAACTTTCAGCAGCACATAAACATTTCTGTGATACTCCAGTTTTACTTAGTGCAGCTCACCATTTAAATGCAGGCTACATGTATCCTAAGGCCTTGTTAATTTTTATAATTTACACTGGGGTGACATCTGTCTCAGACAGCATAAGTGGTACACTCTGGACAAGATGCCAGTCCATTGTAGGGCACCTGCACACACACACACACACGCACCATGCATGGTTTACAGTTACCAATTAGCCTAGCAGAAGAACATGTAAATTCCATACAGAGCAGAGACAGGATTTCAACCCCAACACTGCGCGTATCAGTTCCACCCACTGAACCATCATGTCACCCACAAACAGCTGTAAATGTGTGTGTGTGTGTGAGCAGGTTTACCTATCGTTTACCTATGACACAATGTCCCCATAACGTGATAAATATCAATTTTTTTGTTCCCTTATGGGGACCAGTTTCCTGGTTTCCTGGTCCCCATAAGGAAAATCTTTATTTTATAAAATCAGTGACTGCTATGAAAAAACTAAAAATGCAAAAACTCTTATATATTTTTTGGTTACTTATGGTTATGGTTAGAGCAGGGTGGGGGTTAAGGTTGTCATACTTAGCATTAGCATTTTTCCCATTGAAATTAATGAGCGGTCCCCATAAGGATATGTTTACCCTATGTGTGTCTGTGTGTGGACATGGTCAGTTAACACAGTTAACAGTCGGTGACTACAACTGAATATATTAGCACACAGACGGGATCAAGATCTTCACTTGCTGCTTTACTAAGCATTACAATGGCTAATATTTGTGATCTAAGCGATTTAGAATCTGGCGTGATCGCTGGTGCCGGACGTGTTTCCTGCATCTCAGGAACAGCCACTTTCTGGGATTTTCACACACTACAGTGTCTGCAGTTCTCAGAGAATGGTGCGATAAACAAAAACCATCCAGTCAGAGACAGTTCTGCGGGCAAAAGTACTTTGTAAATGACAGAGGTCCAGGGAAAATGGCTGTAATTGTTAAGGCTAACACAAGGGCCACAGGTGCAAAGGTAACTGCTCAGTAGGGTGTATAAAAGTGTGTCTTACCCTCAAAGCAATTCTGTAGGCAAAAGCAGGTCCAGCTACATGGTCGCTAAGTATGCTTCCCAACTTTTAGATTCAATGATGCCAGAAATGAAATGTTCAGTTTAAGGTAATATCCTCTGACTGTTTTCGCAGAAAACCACACGCTAACGTGCCAAATATGTCACCTGGAGACAACTGTGCTGTCCTCTGCCTCTTATTATATTCAAAATAAAGTCAAACAGCGGCCAGTGGAGTTTTCCTCAGGACTCCGTGCGTGTAATCAGAAGGGAGCCAGTTCAAATCCTGTAGAATCCTGTGGAATCGTCTCACCTCAAGCAAGACCCTTAATCACCGTTTTCCAGGGACCGACTGACCCTGCTAGCTTGCACACTACTTTGATGGAAGGCATTTGCTAAAAATTGTAGATGTAAACAAAATACAAACATGAATTCACAATACCGAGCAAAGGGGGAAAGTGATGATGTAGCCATTTTACCTGGGATATGCCAAACCTGCCTTTTGAACAGAGTGCCCTAAGTTGAATTTACTCTTTATTCTATCCATTCTACTGAATTTGCTCTCTATCTATTGTTTACCTTTTTTATGTTGTTTTTGTTTTGCAGTTTTTTTCTTTTTGTTCTGTCGTTCACTATAAATTGGGATGTAATTCAACTGAAATTTATGAGGATATGCGAGGGCGAATAATGCATCTTTATAAATGAGAAGGAAACTCCCATTCATCTTCATAATATGGTTTTACCTAATGGTACGTAAATACGATAACAAATTGCACGAATCCTGAAAGATGGAGCACACTCTCAAGATGCCTAGCTGCACCTTCAAACACAAGTAGGTAAAGTGTGAATGATGTCCCTCCATCAGTCACTTTATACACGGCATGGTTGTGAGTGCATATTGTAATGATGCAGTGCATTGGAATATCAAATAAGGTCTGGTCTCCACTCTCTGACATAATGCTTTATTGAGATTGAGTCCTTCGAGTTCGTACTGTTTCTCATATTCATTATCCCCCACAATAACCGGAATTTAACAATTTACCCTTTTCTCAACATATCTGCAAATCCAATTGCATGTGGTACAAGCCTTTGGCATACCTATTCTGTACCAGTTTGTTTTATCCTTAATCGTTGCTGTTGCATTTCTCGACAATCTGAAATTCATCAGACCTATTTTTAAAATCATAAAGTATGCAGCCTCATCCTTCATGTATAGAAATAAAAAACAAATACAATAAAAAAAGTTGTTTCTATTCAGCTGTTTACCAGAATTAACATATTAATAACTAACATTAATCTGTAATGCATCTTGATTTTCAGAAATGCACACTTTGCACTTAAATGGATTGTTACACACACAAAAGATCGTTTTATAAATGAAATAGCAGATATCTCTCATCCTGACTAGCACTCTTATTTGCCTCTAGGCTGACGTAAACTGTTTTACATTTAATTCATCCTTGTTTTTTTTTTCTTTTTCTTTTATTCCGAGCTCTATGCTGGGCTGTAGTAAGATGCTGCCGTCTACATCCTGACCCACTGTCCTTTGTCAAATATATCAATAAAGTGTCAGGCTATTCATGGGCATGTCAATATCTGTAGCAGGACCCAAGGGAATGGACAAATTTAACGTTTAACGGGGGGACAAATTTCACCTGAAGTTAATAATGGTGCTGGATATATGAAAATATTTTTTTAAATAATACAGCCATACATAGGACTCTTTTAAAAAATCCCTCCATATTTTTAGAATCCTAATTAGGTTCAGGCATGATATTTCAAAAAGGCAATTACAGAACAATTTGACATTAATTAAAATTTAGAGCATAACAAAACAGCAATAATACTACAGGTAAACTGAAACACAATTTCAATTTTTGCTTTTCTGCTCAAATATCAACATTTTCAGGCATCCCTTTTCAGATGAGCAGATCTGGCGAATCGCCACATGCACTTTTTTATCATCAAGGCTCCCCATGCGACACACCTCACGTCATGGAGTTACACAGATCTTGCTAAAGCAGAACAATCCCAGTGATGCTGGGCATTAAGCAGACTTATCCAGTATGGGTCACCTTTTTGGGCAACAGAAACTGTGTGGTCACACTTAAAGCAATCATGCTTTGGTTCAGCATCACAGGCTATCTGCTCAGCCGACATGCCCACATCTGTCTTCATCTCCTTCAGAAAATTGACACGTCGTCAACCTCTGTATCTACCAAATATACACTTGGAGATTTTCAGGCTTAATTTTACATACACAACCTCATTGATGGCGATGGCAATACAAAAATATTACATGCAGTGCACGACAGTCTAAAAGAGGCTTTTAAATGTACGAGAACATGAAGTGATTTGCAAAGTCACTAAACCTACTATGTTGGTATTTGCAGAGAAGGAGAGAGAGTGGGCTTTAACCTGAGAGGTCTCAACGAGGTATTCAGGAGGCAACAATTTGACATCCCTGCACCAGAAGGTATGCAGAGCATGTTAGCAGACATGACACTCTTTTAGCCATTGCCCATTAGAAAGATGAATGTTGCAAAATAAAATTAGGTGTTGACTCTGTTGACCTGCACACTTTCAACACCCCATGGGGAACATACCAATTCTGCCATCTCCACTGCAGCATCACAAGGGTAGCAGTTTCAGTAAATCATCTCAGATAAGCTTTGGTCACATTTGTGGAGTGTGTGTATTTGCAAGGACATGATAATGATTGGTATGACCATAAAAGTTAATGACAAAGCCAATCACCTCAATGTCAACTGGACACAGATTGCCTGTATAGTGGATGTGGTGGAATATATGGCCCGTATTACTTTTGATCATGTCAGGCATCACACCTCTTCCCACTGAGAGAACATGGCTCCAATGGTTCTTAGGTAAACCTTCATTCTCAGCCGAAAACATATCAGATATAGCAACACTCACTACTCCCCGCAGATTGCTGCTTCAGAAACACGTGGTGCCACAATAGCAGCGAAAACAGCATCCGGCCTTTAAGAAGCTAAAAGCTGTTCATTGCACCAGATCCCCACAGCAGATTGTCATATAAGCAGATGCACCCATAAACACATCCACAGCTTTCCTAGGAAAGGACTCAATGGATTGAATGAGCACACTAAGTATCGTCTGTGGACCAGCAGGTTTATAATGCAAGATAGATTCAGGTCTGGCCACAGGCTCCTGGAAACCATGCTGATCATGAGCAAGGTTCTAGCTTGACTTCAGAAGATGTTGCTGCTGTTCCAGACATGCAATTCAACCATCGTCTGTACAGTCAGGAATGCAGAAGTGGTAATTCAGGTCCAGAACGTAAAAATCCAGAACAGGATTTTGTTTCAACCAACCGGTTGAGTATAAAGAGTCAAGTCGCAGAGTACTCAACTGGCGGGTTGAAATAAAATCTTTGTCCGGATTCTTACTATATAGACCTCAACTACCCACCTCTGCATAAATGATCTGAATATCACATCCTTCAGAAGTAGTGCAACCCAGTGAGCACTGTGATGGCATCGACATTTGGCTGTGCAAAAGACAGAATTGGTACAATCCTGATAGATGCATCATCGTGAAAGGCAGGACATGACAATTGGCCTGTTTGCACTTACTTTGATGTCCTCCTTATGGTTGGTATATTGAATAAATCCCATTCAGCTCATTGGAACATGTGATGAGAGAAAGGTAAAAGCCAGGTCATACAAGTAAAACATGTGCACATGTAGGTAAAGTGTATAAGCCTTGTTAGGTGTGCTTATTTACCAAACGCAAGCAGCCATTACTTCAAACATTAGGTGTTTCACAATAGCAAGAATGCAAATATCATACATATGTTCTTGGCAAGAGTGGTCTTGATAACTTGCCTCTCAAGAATGAACTTACAAAGAATGTCATGGGTGAGGATGCATTCTTGATATTTGGAAAGGGACAAGAACGACATCCAGGGATTTTTACCATCCTCTGTACTTTTGTTCTTAGTACTGTAACTGGTCTTTGGCTATGGAAGATGACGCCAAACGGGAATGCGAGAACATGAGGACAGTCAAGTACGCATACTGATAAAGACCCAATGTGCCCTCCGTACCAAAATGGCCAACACATGGGCATGAAGACTATTCTGTCAGGCAGACAGCAGAAACCGATGGTGAATAAATATTATTCACTTAACTCCAGACTTTACAGTGCTGGAACACTGTCCTTACACATGTGCCCCTGCCGATGGGCCATGCAGTCCACTCCGCCCTGCACATGAGCTGTTCAGCACTCTGTTCCCCCCGATTTTGGTGAAAATCCCTACAAGAGACAACTCCTGCAAGTGCGCCTCATCCCTTTCATTTTTTAAGGGGAGCAAGTAGATGTACATGAAGTAAGAAGAGGACAGCAGCCATCCACAGTGCCTGAGGTCCATGATGAGCCAAAAGATTATGCGATCACAGGGGCCAGTTATCAAAGCAGCTTGTTATTTAAGCATCGACAGAGTAGTTCATCACAGAAACAGGAAAGTTGCCTCATCCATCACAATCACAGAGAGAAAAGCTTCCCTCATTTTGACTGTGTTTATGGTATACCTTTCTCTTGCTTCTTTTTTGAAATGTTCATTCATGAAGAACATTAAAATATGTTTAAAGAGAGTTTGTTTTGTATGCATTTAATAGAATGGGTTGTTAACTCATCATACATAGATCATGAAAACTGAAAAAAAATAATATTTATGATTGAATGGATGAGCTGGGTTGTGGATGTGGCATCCACCCACCCTCTGAATATCTTTGTCCTGTTTGGAGGGGGTCCGGAGGGGCATCACAGCCCTATCATAGGGCACACACATCACAGGGCCATCACATGGCACACACATCACAGGGCTATCACATGGCACACACATCACAGGGTCATCACAGGGCACACACATCACAGGGCCATCACAGGGCACATACATCACAAGGCCATCACAGGGCACACACATCACAGGGCCATCACAAGGCACACACATCACAGGGCCATCACAGGGAACATACATCACAAGGCCATCACAGGGCACACACATCACAGGGCCATCGCAGGGAACATACATCACACGGCACACACATCACAGGGCCATCAGAGGGCACACACATCACAGGGCCAT
>JAODUD010000107.1:10726187-10745924 GCA_026784285.1 Stomatorhinus walkeri
TTCGCGGAAATTCAGTTATCGCGGTCGGCCTTGGAACCTATCTCCCGCGATAAGTGAGGGATTACTGTATATCCAAATAAAGAAGAAACTAAATGAATGTAAAAACGACATTATTGTCTTGTAAATTTCTTGCAAATCAATGGATTTTTACTGGAGTGGACAGTTCTTAAGAATTGAGAATGGAATCTATTTTTTTTGCGCTCAGCCAGGATAAGCATTTGGAAGATTGAACATGCATGTATGGCTGATGGAGGGATGGCTGGATGGTATATTTTGTTTGATAGAAAGACTGACTAAAAACAACAACAGGTGTCACTAAGTTAATATGCAAATCATCAGCAGCTGTGCTGAAGATGTGTTTCAGTTTGCTCACACGCAATTCCATAATATGAATACCTTAATTAAGTGAATACCTTGACCCAGAGACCTATGGATATTATTTACAAAGAAACAACACATCTTTAAATGCATGAAATGTGTCGATCTGAATGGACAATGATTATAGAAGATGGACTGTGGCCTGTTTCAGTAACATACAATACGCACGTTAAATCGGAATACACCGGAAGGGGCGAAGAGCCATCGAAAAACAAATTCCATCTGCAATTATCAGTTCAGTGTTAACTGCAAATGATTTTTTGGAGTAAACAGGAGTGTTATTGCCAGTAAAACATACGAAAGGCCGCTATCCTGACAAATGTAATGCTATTCCGTCTTTAATTCCTAATATATAATGGGTGGAGAATTTCTAGATTAAATCCCAAAAAGGCCTTCAAAGTGCTATTTTATGTCCTATTTGTATGAGATGGAAAGCTAAGCTTTTATCTTGACCTAATGAAGTTAAACTGTATCACTGAGCGTAAAAAGCAGGAAAGCAGTGAGAGTGCAGCTGTAACACTTTATATTCTGCAGCATAAACCAAAGTGCTGAAATTGGGAAACTTATGAAAAGCAATTGTTTTTGCTGCTATCAGCATGTAATGATTAGTTCAGCATAAGAACATAAATACAAACAAACACCAAACATGAGCTATATAAGGAGGACGGGCATCACCTTAATAGGTGCAATTTCTTTTGTTATTTCTGCTATTTGTGGTTACAACCAACTCAAAGTAACTTTGGTAGCAAATCAGAATATCACTTACAAAAGGGTAACAGGAATATAGTTCTTTAAAGGTCTCTCTCCATAAACAACAGTCACCATCTTGATTTGGAATAAAGTCTGGAGTTTTAATCTGTCGATTAAAATGACTTAATCCAAGCATTCAAATAAGTTTTTGCTATTTTGTATTATAAATTCCAATTCTACAAATATTGTGCTTTTGAAATTTTAGAAACAAATATAATGGTAATTCCCCTCTAGTGTTATCAAGCAATCTAGGCACTGTGGCATTTTAAGGTATTTTAAAATTTTCCATGATGAAGAATTCTTGCATAATCCTACCATTATATTTTATGACGGTTGCCACGGCACCAATGTAAACTGTTGTCGCCTATTAAAAAGAAGGCATGACAGAATAAAATAATTTATGGCAGAACATAAAAATAAATAAGCCTCCACTACTGAGCAGGTTAGTGTTGTGCTTATAGTTGCTGCTTGTTTCCCATCAGCCTTATGGAAAAGCGAACATCTGTGATTCAGGACCTGAAATAAACACATCATGACATCCACTTTGATGTATGGAGCATGCACTGATTACAGCGTGTTGCCACACCCGTCACAGGACAGACCACCTCAGGGATGGGAACCTGAGCACAGCCGTGCAGCAGGTAATACCTCAGCTCCACATTAGTCCAAAAGGACCACTGGGAGTTTTTTTCCAGAGACTGGGGTACCGATCCTACCACCAACCCCCACATTTTTCCCAGTTAGTTGCAGGGCTGGATGTAGATTAAAATCATACTAAGGACAAAGCAATTGCAGGTTAAGGGACCAACAGAGCAAAATCACTTTGAGGATTCGCAGGATTTGAACCAGCAACTTTCTGGTTGCTGATTATGGTTGCTACCACAGATCCCCAGCCTCAGAGGCTCCACTCCACCAACTTTGCTGCACCATAATCCAAGAGGTCATGCGTTTCTTCCAGTGAATCAGTCATGTGACACTTGTATAGTAAAAATACTGAAACCGTGTCAACCACTAACCAATAATTTAATTGAATGAAAACTTAAATCCTTTCCCCTATACATGTATTATTCTGTACAATTTGTGTGACCAATGTAATTGTGTAACGTAATTCTATAAGGTAATTCTGTAAAGTAATTGTATCCTAGTGCTTGTACTTTTGTGCAGGCCATTCCCAATTTGCTAGGGCTCCATTGAAACTGTAGATGCTTTAAATACAATCAAAATATGATAAACTGACAACACAGCAACAAACGGAACCGCCGCGTCACACTAGTCAATGTCCTCTCGTCTGCCCTGCTCCTGTTTATCTGACAGTCCTCTCTGTCCCGCAAACAGTGTCTCTCATTTTAAATGCATGCCACTCGCCTCCATCGACTCGATTAGATTTCAATTAAGTCTCCCTTTTTTATTCTCCAATAAATTCAGGGAAGTTGTACAACAGGCACGAGAGAGAGCGAGAGAGAGAGAGAGAGAGAGCTGTGCAGTGCATGAGCAGAGGAGAGGAAAAGCTAGAATGGAAAAGATTGAGAAAGACAGAGCTAGAACGAAAGAGGACACATTATTTATTTATGACGCTTCTCTAATGATTTCTATTATCAGATAGATCGCCGTCTGTTAATGGCCACTCTCTTTTATTTCTGTCTAGATTTCTTTTCCGCCATTTTTATGCACCACAACAGAAAGTCGATGCTGGCTTATTTTGAACAGAACCAACTCGGTGACCAAATATGTATTTAATCTTTGAAGGGGTTAGGGGGCTCCCCCAGGGGTTCCAATTTACCGTAGGAACTAAGCTTTTGGGAAATTTGGTTTTAATAATACTTTTTAATTAATACTTTAAAATGTCACATATATGCCTACTAATTAAGACTATGACAACTGAAATAATCATAAAAATAAAATAAATCAGTTATGTACAATCTACACTATCCAGCATATTTTATCACTTTTTTTTCCCAGTTAAAAGAGCTCTGATTGCATTGGCACAACAAGTTTCATTAAGCACAACAGCTGCAATTTGTGCTAATAGATACAAAAATGTCTAGACATGCTGAAATTAAATATTATGCAATCCTATGTTTAACATACAGTTTTTTCTATTTTCATATTTCATATTATGTCCATTTTATGTAGTTTACAGCATTCAGCAGTTATCTGGCGTTTTCTTCATACTGCAAAATTAACACCGCATAATTGGCCATACAATTTATAGTATTATGTTAGTTTGACAGTTGACCATTCTACTTTTTGTATTATTTTATTTAAAAATGTTTGTGTAGAAACTAATAAATGTTTCAGAGGCAAGATCACACAGTGCTGGAGGAAACTGTACCAGCACAATAACATTACTGTAAGATATACATTTTATGTACTTGGTTGAAACTTTATTACAAAGTAGCTCTGGTTACTTGAGTGGAGATTTTATACGTTATTGTGCTCAAAGGCACTGCAACTGGAGCATAAACTGAAACATAAGTGTTTGTGTTAAATTTCCCAAACCATTACACCACGGGCTGTTTCAGTTCTTTTGTTCATGATTACACAACCCTTTAGGTATACAAATGAGAAAACTCACATCCATCCATTCATTCATCTTCTACGCACAGATGCTGGTTAGGGTCACAGGTTAATCTGTCATTTTTAAAAAAAAGCCATCTGCTTACATCCACAAGAATTGTTTCTATTACAACATATACTGTATATTTGAAAATCATTTTTAAAAACTCATTTTTTCATTTCTTCCACAAACCCATTAGCAAGAACCGCAGAATTCATCAAATGTTATTAAAATGTATTATTTTTTTAAGTACTAAACATTTTTAATTATTTATGTAAAATGTTATGAAATGCTTCTGAATGTGAAATCAATCAATTCACTTCATTAATTGCTCAATTTATGGTTACTACATAGATCATACTAACATCTATCACAATAAAATTGGGGTCTGAGTTCTGTGTTCCAGCCACCTGTCCTCAAACAATTAAAGTATGTTAATATATAGACTAAGCACAGCTGTTTAAAAAATAACATTTTATCTTATAGTAAAATTTCACCCTATAAATCTCAGTTGATTTTTGTACTTCAATTCATTAACAGGGACCATTTTGACAAAATAAAGTGTTTTCCACGTAATCTGGAATTTACTAAAAGTAGGCAAGGCACTGAAATGCCATGGGCTGGAAATTTAAGGTCCTCCGCTGCCCTGCAGGTCACAAAATTGGCCAAAGAGTAACACTGTGGTAGAGTGGCTAGAGTACCATCAACTGTAGTGATGAACAAGACCAAGTTTAAATAAAGTCTAAATGCATAAAGTTCTAAAGAAAGAAACATTGCAAAGGAGAGAGCAGTCAGTATAACCTTTTCATGCAAGGTAACATCTATTCATTGTAGAAGTTGGGGGTCAGACACAGCAATATCACTGCTATTCAGTATCCAGTGCAACACTGTGCTTTGCAACCTATTATATCTATGCTCTGTATCTATTTCATTATTATGTCTGGAGGTAGCATGTGAACCTTTTTAAAGCCTCAGGTAGCCCGTTGATAATGGATGAGGCTTCGTACAGGGAGCTAGCACTGAAACTCTGAAACATAATATCCCAGCGGCACAGGCTCAGACGTGGAAGAGGCTTAGTGTCTGTTAGGTCCACGAGCTGCCGTATTGTTATGGAAGGAGCAAAGACCCAGTCAGTCTAATGAAAACCATCTGAAAATTTAAAACGTATTATGCATGTTTGGCCTGCTGCTTCCTGAAGAATGTTACCTGCCCCCAAACAGCGAGTGAACAGTGGACAATGAGCGTAAAAAACTTTTGTGTGGCATTAAAAAACAAATCCCTCTTAAAGTCACTTTGAGAGTTTGTCTATAATTAGCTAAAGCAGCTAATGTTGTCCTGCAAATGTATGCAAATTAAAACTTCCCTCCCAAAACAAAACAACTTTGTTTCATTCGGATCAAGTTAAATATTTCATAGAGATTCTACTGTGAGATAATTGACAAGTTCACTGTTGCTGTTAATGTTCAAGCTGCAATTAAAACAGTTCCTTGTGTTCTTTCCCCTGAGAGTGCCGAACCTGCAGATTTATTTCTCCATTTATTTTCATGCACAGTCAGTCCGGAACAGCTCAGCAAAATGGCTGCCATGCCAGTGTTTATTTAGTCATTCAATAAAATCCAGTTATTCAGTAAACTTGGATTGTGTTAGTAAAGGAGAATACATTCCTGTGGGCACAGTCCTTGCTTAGGAACCTCAGATACAGAAAAATTGTAATAAAGAAGTCATTTTGAAGATCTGTAGATTTCTTTTACAAAACTCCTGATGCCAAATATATTTCAGATATCAAAAATGTTTCATTATAAATGCATATGTAATTTCAGCCTGAGTTGGGTGCATTGCTTTTGAAATTACTTCAGCAAATGAATTTCAGCAAGGAAAAAAGTATGAACTCTCTCACTCTACTTGAATGGAAAAAAACTTTCATCCTTCAAGCATTTTCCCTTAATAATGCTAAACCACTAATCACTCTACCTTATACTTTCCCTGTATGCACAAACACAGTTCTGCTAAGTCAGATTGCTTTCTTTATTCTCAAGGTATTGAGTTGCTGGTTGCATAATTGATAACACTTTATACTGTCATCACAATGTGTGTTCTAGGATTATAAATCTCTCCACCTCTTTACCGTCTCACATGATTTTCCTGTCTTGTTTCAAATTTCCTCTCTAATGCTATGAGTTTTTAAGCCTGTCTGCACCTTTGTTTCTAGAAGAATGTGAACTAATCAATCTAATTCCTGCATTATTCCTCACATGAATGTTAAATCTCATGAGAACATTTACGATGCAGATTTTAAATGAATGTGAACAAACTGTTTGAAGAATGTGTGCAGAAGACATTCTGTTGCCTTTCTGAAGTGCTGTTTATCTAGGGGGGACACAATCAACTCACTTACATTGGATAAAGAGGAAGTGTGGCTGGTCTTAGTTGTAATGGAGGTGACCAGATGAAAAACAGCTTGTAGAAGATGTGTGCAGCCTACCATCCTATTAGTTTGAGTGGTTTTGCTTGCTGTATTGGGTAACCTTGTAGTGCAGGAAAGAAACCCAACATACAACTTTAATTTTTAATATCTACATACATTACAAATAGCATCCTTGTGAGGGTCAGGTGGTCAGAGTGACAAAGGGCATTTCAAGCCGGAATAATTACAACTTTCATAACACCATGCATCTGCCGAACTTAAGTAAAACCAAAATGCAATGTAACGTAAAGTAACCGTTAAGAGTGAAGCATATTTTATATGCAGAAACTGATTTGGAAAGTTTTGGTCACTTTCAACAAATCCATTCCATCTTCCATGACCTATTGGACTACCTGTAGAGCACAGGGTCAAAGTGAGGGCAGAGCCCAGAAAGGACACACCAGCCCTGCACAGGATGCTCTACTGTACTGACCACCTTTAATATGGAGAGTGTTATCTGTAAATATCACTGCACAGGGTAGCACACATTTAAATGCATTCAACAGCAAGGGGCTAAAAATTCAAGGAGCAGATGTCCCTCTTGAATATATTTAGAGATTTCATGAGCACATTTGACAATCCAAAATTATTAAATAATTTAATAAAAGATTATAATGATAAATCATTGAAAGGGTTTATAAATACATTACAATGTGTCCTGCCCCATTCCATATGGAAATGTATGTGGTTCACATGCATGGTAACGACAAAATCTAGCACCATATATTTTCATATTTCAACACTCCCCGTTGTGAAGGTGGAACATTCCACTTCATTCTGTGTCTTGCCTGGCGTCTCACATCACACACCCATTCCTGGAATCAGACCCTTGATGTCTGTTATATTAAGACAACTATCAACACCTAAATCCCATGTCACCTTCTTTCGTCAGCAAGACAACACCACCAGGAGATCCCTCCTCCACACCAGAAATCTCACTTCAGATGTATCTCAGATGTGGTGCTATGGTGGTGCAATGAGTTACCAAACCACATCCCATCATCTGATTCTTTCTCAACCTTTAAGCTCAAAACCCATTTGTGCTGGGAACGTCTTAGCTATGGTTACTTATAGGTTTCTAGTGCTCCATGAATGCTTTTAGTGTTGCACTTTGTCTTTCATTTGAATAGTTGTTCTATTAAGTTCTTGCTTTGTGTGAAAGGTGTTGTAGAGCCTCTGCATTCCTCAATATTACTTATATTTGCAAAAGTGCAGTGGAAGCTCAACCTACCTTCTATTATGCTTCACTGTCTCCTGACAGCTGTATGCATGTAAAATACTATCTGCCTCACTTGTACGACACTTTGGACAAACGTGACTGCAAAATAAACAAATGTAAATGTAACTTGATTTGGTCTGTAAGTATGTGATCAAATATGCAATGTATGTAAAGGAGTTAATGTATTAGCTAGGAATATGTGTTTCTGTCATTGAGTTTGTCTTGAACTGGAATAAGAACTAGGTTTTCTAAGAATTTTTCTGTTTTAAATAGATTCCCCACGTTACATTTTCTGTGGAGAAAGACTGACACAGGTCAAGTGGTGTATCCCTACAGAACCATTTCCGACATCAATACCTCAAACAAAAACAGAACAAAACACCACAGGATTTATATTTTTAGCACATAAAACTTGGCATTTTGCTTCAGAATAATTCAGTCCTGGCTGTCCCGTGGAATTGGGAATCGGGGAGATTGTTGCTTGGCAGTTTAATAGATAGAGTCATTACTCTAGTGTATTATGAAGTACAAGTTTACAAGTAGCACAGAACTACTGAGGAGCACAGCGTAAAAGGCACTTAGTTAAAGAAGGAAGATTTGTGTTTGAAGAAAAGATGAATGGAGGAGGAACATGAAATAGCACCTTTTATAATAACCAGCCCAGTTTAGTTTGAATGGTCAACAATCCCCATTCCATCTCAGGTTAACATGTTCTATAGTGTGGTGCAAACAAGTAAACATTTGATACTTGAACCTGATAACTTCAGCTGTATACCAGTAGGAGATTCCACCCAAGTCTGTATGCATAATCAGGCTCCTGTTCCAGAGAGCAGTTTCCAATGACACCAATCTATATAAGGTAGGGCAGGTTTTATCCACACATATCACCTTAGGTTTTAGTCTGGAATTACATCTCCACATACAGGAACATAAGGCTGTTGAATTGTTTAAATGTTCTATATAGACTTATAAAATGTAGCTACGTACACAAAGGTGAACTGACACCTGACTGTTTCATGCTTACCTAGTCCCCACCAGATTTTTATATTCGCCGCATAGATTGTCCGGAAATTCTTTGACAGTGCATTAGACTATGCTGACACCACATACTTTATTCTTGTTATACACCAGTGAGCCAAAACATCATGTCACCCCCATGCAAAGCGAATCAAACTGACCATCATAAAAATGGTGCATGTCAAGGTCTGGCATATATTACATGGCAAGCAAATGTTTTGGTACTCATAGCTGACGTGTGAAATGCTGAAGGAACTGGCAGGGGTAGAGATCTGAGTAACTTTGATAAGGAGCAAATCGTTATGGCCAGACGACTTGGTTACAATCAGCTGTGGAGAGTCCCTACTGAGAGCGGTCCAAGGAGGGAACAACCACGAAGCGATGGCGGGCTAATGAGCAGTCAGGCCGGGAAGGATGGCCAAGTGGTGCCGGATAAAGCAACAGAAGGCCTGCTGTGGTACAAACAGTGAATTGTTTTAATCATGGTCAAGGTGTATCATGCCTAACAATGTCCTCTGAAATGATTTTATGAGACGTTAAAATGAATTTAAAGACTGAAATCCTTGACTGAGGCCTTTGACTTATTTCGGTAAGTCTGTGAATGTTACATGAATACTCTGGTCCTGACTGTGACTCCAACACGAAAGATCCTGCAAAGTGTGGAGAAGGTGGATCAAGACGAGTGCAGTGTGCATGTCCTTAGAACCCTTTTATCCTGCTGAAAGAAACTCACAAGTGAATGGTGATTTAATCACTGATCTGTTTCTTTTCATTTAGCTTGTCCTAGTGTGAAAGTGTAGAGGGTCTGTCAAATGTTGTAGCCCGTGGTTATTATTTTAATATGCGGCGATAACACAAAACCAAATGCTCAATAACCATTTTATGTACACACAGGGGTTTTTGGCAGTTTTACGTACAAAAAAAAAGACTCACAGCGTCTGTTCAGAGTATAAGCATGAGTATTTGAGTGAAGCCGTGTTTAAGGTCACAATTACCCCTTGAGTTGATAAGAAAAAATGAAAAAGCATATATATGCAAAGCATATTGTAAAAAATAAAAATGATTAAGTCAAACATGAGTGAAGAGAATAAAATTTAAGAGAAATTCTTTTATGTCCCATTCAGGGTCCTGCTTTGCATATGTATGAATAAGACCAGAAGTGCCCTTATTCCATTTCAGTCTTCAGCTATAACCTTTATGCCAGAAAAGTTATTTCAACCCTTAAAAGCACTCTTTTTATGGAATCTTCCTTTTGCAAGTTTTATTAAATAGCACAAAGCCTTTTCTGAGAGGAACTCTAATTGCTATCTAGAGTTCCAAAATGTCCTTCTGCATGCCATAAAATTTCACTGATTTTTTTTATCCTCTGCATAATCAAACGTGAAAATGAACCGAATAAAATAATTTTATAATGAAATCCCGTCCACTCGCATTTTAGTGCTATAAACGGTTCTGTAAGACTCTGTGGGTTAAACCAATATTCTTCATCCTCAATTAGTTGAATCCCACACATCCCTTGACAGCCTCCCCCACTGACAGCGTGCTTCTGCAGTGAAGGCGCACGGCTCAGACACACAAAAACCCTAAAAGGCCGGCAGATTCCATTACACTGACGGCTGGGGTGGATCAATACCACCTAACATTTTATGGCGCAGTCCAAGGATTCCACGCTGAAGGACACACCGGCCCTGCTTTATAGTTCACAGAAGGCTGAAGGAAATGGGTAAATCACAAGCCTGGAAATTGAGGTCACTCCACCCATTCTCTCTCATTCTGCTTTGAGGGAGAAGAGAGTCCTGATGCGGCACTTGAGGGAAAGCGTTCACCTGATGTATGGCCATAGTCCTTAACCACCAGAAATGTTTTTACCAGTCCAGGGAACCAAATGTATTCCTATTGAAATAGTAGTCAGCCATTTTGCTGACATCTCTGTCTCCCAATCAATATGATTCAAGGGTGGCACCAAAAACATGATTTATCTTTACTTACAACAGAAAACAACCAAAGTCCAGGTCAAAAGCACCCTGTCTGAATCTGCGGTGACTGAGGGATGATTCAACCACAATTTAATTAATGCAGAACTATACTGGAGGAAAACCTCATGTTACTGTATGTTTTTTCTCTATTTTCCTACGCCTGATAAAAAAAAATATATATATATATATATAGCACTTTAACACTCCATTCTGCAAAGCTGTGAATTTGTTGTTTGAAAAATGGCACCAGCAGATTGGACTAGGAGCTAAGATTAGTAATAGAGAAAGAAAAAAAAGAGGAAAATAAAGCATATGGTATACAAAAGGAAAATTGTAACATGACACTACAAAATATATTGTAATCATTTGATAACAGTGCAGATTGTGACCTTAGAAAATGCCCTGTTAAGAGGTAACTGCGATAAGAGGACAATGAAGGACTATTCCATTTTCACGTCTGTAACTCAGGTTTGCATTTCTCTGTGCTCTCGGCTTCGGCAAGCCACGGAAACGCCATGGCAACTCTATATTTTCCACAGTAAAAGTAGAGCAAGCTTGTTACGTCACAGCCTCATGAGAGAGAAATGCACCCCATCTTTAATTGAATAAAGAGTCCCTTAGGCTCAGGCGATGAAGCCATTCCAGATTACTGTCCACATAAGGAGCAAAGTAATTTGGACATAACCACTGCAACATGTAAATCACAGAAGCAGACATATACACATAGCTGTGAACATGGGGGTTATTGAAGTTTGTACTGGACCATTTGAAAAGCAGATTTATTTGAATCTTGCAGATGCACATCTTTAGTTTATTGTTTATTTATTATTATTTATTATACACCTTCATTTAAAGACTTACGATTTCCAGAAATGCACAGTAAACCTCAATGAATGAATGGATGAATGCATACATAAATGTTATTTATTTTTATTTTCCTTAGTGTCCACGATGGGTTGGTGCCCCATCCTGGGTTATTCCCTGCCTTGTGTCTGTAGCTTCCTGAATAGACTTTAGATCTCTGCAAAACTGCACAGGACAAGTGGGTGTAGAAGATGTGATGGATGGATGGATGAATGGATGGATGGATGGATTTGTTTCATGGATGTAACACTTGATCAGATGTTCCAGGGCACAGTGGGCCACCTATACAAGGCTTGTCAATGATTTTATTCAAACCATGGGTGCCCAAAATATGACCTAACTTCAACACTGGATTACATTCCTAAAACTATCCTGCCCAGGCAAACAGGAAGCAAGACATTGACCTTCCCTGCAGTACAGAAACCTGCTGGCTTTGGAATTTCAGTAATCAAGTGGATGTGAGCCAATCAATCATTCCACCTTGAAACTTCAATCTGTTACTTAGGTTCCCTACTACAATGTGTGTGGTATGTTTTATTCTTACAGTATGCTCTTACAGTTACAGTAAATCCATTCAAATACTACAAGGGTCAGCACAGAGGGTAAGTAACATATCAAACATTAAGTAATGTGTATTTATTATTTATGATTTAAAAAAATATTTATTCGACAAGGTAAGTGTGAGGGCAGTTCCCGATCACTCTCTGCAGCCACGCTCCCGCTGCCAATATCAAGCACCAGAATACTGATGGTGTGTTCCATTTCAACTGGGATGTCAGAATATCCAACTTCCTCATCAGATATTTTAACTGGAACATACCTAGAAGTCTGGTATTCCAGACGATGGCTAAGAATGAACTTGGATAGCCCAGGTATTGCTAAATGGCTTTCGGCTTGTTATACTGGGACGCGGTTAACGCGGGCGTGTCGTCATTCCCAGCACCGACTGCCGACCTCCGAGGTAAATGGAACGCAGCACATGTCAGGTTAGCAAGCGTATCGCTGCCCCGCTTTCTCCCGCCTGAGTGTCCTCCCAGACCCAGTTCCCGGTGAGTGTGTGCCTTCATCCCGCTCTCACTGTGTTTGGTGGTAACGATCTCCCCACACCGTTGCCTTTCCCTTCACGCCCGAGCACTGACCTCCTGCCTTACTGACCCTAGTGCCCATTTCTGACTCTGATTCTAGTTTATCGGTTTGGATTGGTGTCTGCTGTACATCGGGGTCCACTGTTCGCGGGCTGCTCCTTAACAGTAACATTTTGGCAACATGATACATGCAGTGCGCTGTTTTTTTTTTCTTTTTTTAACACAAATCAAGTTTGTACTAGAAACAAAGAAACTTCCATTCATTCATTTTCTATGCCTGTTTGTTCCACGCAGGATCACGGGGATATGAAACCTCTCACTAAATCGTCGCAGGGCACCGACTCATCCCAGGGCACACAGACGCACACCTGCAATTTTGGCAACTGCATTTTAGCGTGTTTTTGGACTGTGGTGGGAAACAGGAGGAAATCCCACAATGGCACAGGGAGAAGATGCCAAATCCACACACATGGAGCACGGGGTGGCGCATCAAACCCCAATCCCAGAGATGTGAGCCAATAGTCCCAGTCATCACACCACCCCAAGTCAAGAACTTAAAATGTTAAACCTCCCACAGTGACAACACTATATCCTGATAGTTCAAATTTCACCAATTTTATCCTGGCAGCAATAACTAAAGAATGTAGTAATAAAAACCAAGAAGTGGCAAAAAATACTGCAGTTCTTCAAAGGAGAAAATGAAGGAAACACATTCAATCTACAATGAGCACATTCACTTCTGAACAAACCCGGAAACGTTTGCTACAGCGTGTAACAACCAATAAAGCCAAACATAATATTTATCATTGTAGGTATTAACAATAGTAAAACATCCATTTTCCAACTGCTTATCTACCTCAAGGTTGCAGATCATTGCCATTTTGCATAATTAATCAGTTCTTGTACTTTAGTATTGCAATTTCAGGAGTTAAGTGGCGCCAGTGATTGCAAAATATACTGTATAATACAATATGCAGTAGTGCCACAGGGTGGAGTTTGGTGTGTGAGCCAGTTCATTGTTGTTCAGTTATAATTAATAAATGTATTTTGTAATTGAATTGTATATTCTGGGGCACGGATATACCACAATAGTCATATTATACCATTGTCTTCCAACATTTATATGTCCCAGCTAATTTAAAACTTTACCCATGAAATAGGTCACCAAAAAGTTGTGGAAGCCATTTGATAAAAGGCGATGAAGCAATAGAGTGACCTTTGACAGACTTTATAAAAATAACCCTCTCTCTAGAAGGCTCCAGATCCAAGCTGGCCCAGAAGGAGGACAAGGTGGCTTCCAAGTCTGATATTTACAGGAGCCTCATCCACAAGGCCCGCGTAAGTCAGGAATTAACAGCTGTGAGGTTAATGGAAAAACACAGGACGGCTTGACCCCACGTAATAGAGGTGGCCATCACGAGTGGAACGGGGGAACGAGCGCAGCCAAGGGAAGCCTGGCACAAGGGGGCGCTGTGCCTTTAAGAGGTGGCCGGTCAGTGAGCTGGACTGCAGGAAAGCAAGCATGTGCAGTTCAGTTGTTCCACATAGCTTGTCTCGATATAACACTATATTTAAAATGTCTGTAAAGCACTTCGTAATCCTTGGGGTTAAAACACTGCCATATAAATAAAGATCATCAAAATGTGACAATGTTTCAATGCAGCCTAAGCTAGCCAAGGCATTCAGCAGGTTTGATATTGATTATAAACAATATTGACAAAATGCTGCTTGCTAGATGCGAATTATCTGACTTGCAAAGCCATTTTTGCCATAAATAAAAGAGTATGAACCATAGCAGCAGCCCGGGTCCCACCTCAGCCCCACTCCAGAGATGTAGAATGGAGTGGAAGTGATGAATAATGTTAACTGGACTCTGAGCATATCGCTCTCCGTATTTACACTGCTGCACTGCACACGCTACAGTGTGAATGTTCCAAGATGCCTGTAATTATTCATTCCCCTGTTGCCCATAAGCTGATAGTGATGAATTCTCTGCAAGAGCATAATTGTTTTAGTGTCCCTCCCCCGCCGTTACACATCGGTTGTTTCACATCTGTAAGCAAACAGGCTCGCCTACTGTGTTTGTGGAAAACCTTGGCATAATGCAATCTGACAGCTGACGCAATGGCAGTAATGTACTGAATGACTGTCTTTTAATTTTTTTCACTTTTGATGCCATTGCTCATGTACAGGTCTCGAGTTGTTGGAGGCGGGGGTGGAGCGTGGGGGTCGACACTCTGCCGCAAGGGCCGCATAATTGGACCTTCATGCTTGCTTATGGGATTCAAATCAGACACAGCGGGTGCCGGCTCCCACAGCTCCGACGCAGTTCCGCACTCGCTTTACGTCAGGATATGGGGGCCAGGGATCCAGCAGAGGCTCAGCTCACAGACACTTGCTTCTCTTCTTTGCCTAAACGACTGACATTTCACATCCATAACAGGCACCAAAAAGTTACTTCAGGGTTATCCGTCCTGCTCATGCTGGCTTTCATACACAGACACCTGAGTTACTGTGATAGGGCCACAGATTTCGGCAGGAAAATCATTTCGAGGATGAAGACACTAGTACTCTGCGGCTCTCTCCTTCTGTCTGTCTGTCTGCAGATAGTCCCTGAGGGATGGACACAACGTCTTCCATTACGGCACTGTTTGATCCATTTCAGGATTTAGCAGGAACAGAGACTGATAAATTGCTCTATTGATGGCGAAGAGTATTAAGTAGAAATGGAAAATACACAAACTCTACATCTGCAACATGATTAAAAGAATAACAGGTAAACATGAAATATTCGGCAAATACCCACGACCTTTTCTTAGTCAAGGCAGGAAAAACTCACTGCTGTAACATAGTGGTGAATGCGAGTCAGCCTTGGAATCGAGGCTCCTGGCTGTTACCAGCACAGACAAACCGGAGATCCTTGTGGAAGGTGCACTGCAAGAAGACCTATATGTTTAACAGTTCACTGACCGTGTGCAGTTGCTGCAGGTGAATCTGCATTGCGGCAGAAAGGCAGAATAAGCATGGAGAACAAAACGGTGACAAGAACTGTTTGTATGCATCCACAGTAAGAGAATTAACTCCAGACTAATGCATCTGTTTATCGTAAGGTGCCATCTGGAAAGAACGGAACAATCCTTGATGTGCCGGATAGATAGCCAGCAGAAGGAATGTTTTACTATAACAGGAACTGCTTAGAGTTGATTCTGCAATAGAAGATACTTGAGCTTCCTGATTTATTTTGGTGGAGAGGTAGCCATCAATAAGTACATTCAGGTCATTGCTTTGGCAGCCACGGTGATAAAAATACTTTCGCACTTTCAGGCTGGGTGTCAAGTCCTGGAGCACAGGAACGCCAAAGGTCCATTTCTTTCATGCAGGGTCAGAGAAGCTATGAAAATATTCATTATTACTCTTATAAGTGAGATTGATGTTCCGCATTAGAACTCCCCCACGACTCCCCTCAAAAGCTCCATGCTGGGCTTCTGTTCCTCTGGTGGCTTCCTCCACAAAGGTCGCGCCCTTCAGTTCTCTCACGAATAGGCAGTCGGAAAAGGAGACGGTCTGAAACAGGAACTTCCAGCTGGGAACCGAAAGCAGCTGCGGTGAGCGTCAGGTGTGTCAATAGAGGGAATAGGAGCTGAGTTACCCTCTGGAGGAATTCTAGTTAACAAAAACGAAGAAAACAAGGGGACCAAAATTGTTTTAGCCATTCAATTAATTTCAAGAGAAGTCAGCAAGTAAGACAGCAAAGTATTTTATAATATTTGGTCAGCTCTGGCTGGGGATGTGTAATTGATTATGATTTCTTCAGTAGGTTGTCATAATGTCCTAGTAACATTTCCATAACAATCCTTAAAGAAACAGGAGAGGTCATGACAGTTTATGACATACCATAGATAAGTGTCATTGCTTGGTACAGAATATAATACAGTAGATCATTATTATAGCATGATGTGAAATCGCCACCTGCAATTTCATGCTCAATTTAGAGTTCCTTATCATGCCACCTATCATGTCATCCAAGACACTACTGGTATACAGACTGGGTTTTGCCCTGGTTCCCTTTGAAGGAACATAACTAAATATATTACTATAGTGGATTAATGTAGCAAAACATTGGTTAGTTTCCCAAAGCCTTCGTGTTAATTTTACCTCTTCCTGTTACGGCATAGCGTGGCGCAGAAAGGTGATGATCCACGGACCTTAATCCAAAACCACTACGCCAGTGATCATGTGGCAATACCGACAAAAACCCAGGAGGAACACAGACCAACTAAACCAAGTCCCAACGACTGGACCCTGCATCGAATACAGCTCTAATGGCACTTCTCCACTGACATAAAGGAACTGACTCATACCGGGAAGAGACACTAGTTACAGCACAGTTCCTGTTTGCTTTGGTTTTCCACTGAAGAAGGCTTGGCTTGATGGCTTTGGAGAGCGACAGAGACGTAAAACTAAAGAAACGCTTATTTGCTCTTCACACAGTGTGCATCGTGATTTACTATATGCAATTACTTGGGATCAAAAGCACTTCTTGATTTTTCTCTTTTATTATTTTTCTTCCCTAAAACTAAACGGGCAGTCAAAAGCAGTCACTACAGCACCGTGTTTTACATTTTTCACCCGTAACACCTGACCCATCCGCCCTAGACAAGAAATTCCTCTTTCCACCAGATACGGGAGGGCATGATCTACTGACTTGCCATTCACACTATTACGCTCCAGCAGAAATGTTTTTGGCTAATTTGCACAATTTCCAAACCTACTTTTGCAAGCTCTTCTGACCAATCAGACCCCCAGTTGAACAATAATTGTCCAAAAAAACTTTGACATTTGTCTACCCCATGACTACTAGTCACACCCAATCTTCCTGTAGCTGGCTGCATCACATTCAAAACACTGATGCTCACCTA
The DNA here is from genome assembly GCA_026784285.1 of Stomatorhinus walkeri. Lineage (NCBI taxonomy): Eukaryota > Metazoa > Chordata > Actinopteri > Osteoglossiformes > Mormyridae > Stomatorhinus > Stomatorhinus walkeri. The sequence goes on from JAODUD010000107.1 coordinate 10,743,417, forward strand.
TAAGCCAAGAATTGACCAGCTCCCTCCAACCCTGCACTGCATTTCTTTGATCCTACAGCACCACTCGCCTGGTCTCACTATCTCTCATGGTGCAAGGAATACGTGCATCTAGACTCTTCTCTGTTTTGGCGCCTATGTGGTGGAATGATCTTCCAAACAGCTGAGTCATTGGGTGCCTTCAAACGACGAGTAAAAACCTACCTCTTTCAGAAGTACTTGGATTAGCACTTCCAGGATTATACTCATTATTATTAAAAAAAATAAATAAATTTATGTATTACTTGCCAACAGAGTTTTTAGAGTGATAGTATTCTTAGCCCGGTTCCATTGAACCAGTATTAGAATGTATTCACTGATGAGACTTCTAAGCTTCTAAGCACTTATGTGAATCGCTCTGGCTAAGGGTGTCTGCCAAATGCAGTAAATGTAGCAAATGCAAACTGAACCTTAATCATGCCAGTTTTAATCAGACAGCTAGAATCTGGTGATGTTTTATCGTACCTTCACCAAATTTGAAATCCTACCTCCCAGCACCATTCTGGGGATGCAGTAAAAGACTGGCCGCGTTTCATCAATAGGGGGCGTTACAACTAAAAACTGTCAATACCACTTGACATTCTTAGCCAATCCATGTGAAATTTGGCACATGTGTACTATGACCAAGTCTGAGGTCAGCTACATACTACTGCAGTCATATCTCATAACCCTGCCCACCATCAGCCAATTAATATCAAGCAGCCATTTGATAGGCTTAACAATCACTAATCCAAACCAATCACCAATCCAAACCAAAACTGGATAATACATTTCTCTGTACGTTTAAGTATGTTAAGCCAAATAAAAAAGCATGTGGTATGTCGTCCTACAGCCTACAGTCCTGTAGCTCTTTGCATTTTTGCCTATTTTGTATGAGTCTGAAAACAGGCTTTTTTCAGGTCCTGGGAGTTTCATCCAGCCGACATGAATCTGGCATCAATCGAATCAGCAGACGGTCATTATAAGTCATACCTTAGCAATATCTTAAACTTTTTGCAAGGTACGGCCACCAGTCACACCCAGACCACACCTGTGCAATGATGTCATTCATGCTTCAGCCAATCACTCAGTCAATGGGGAGGACTGTGCAATGATGTCATTCATGCTTCAGCCAATCACTCAGTCAATGGGGAGGACTGTGCAATGATGTCATGCATGCTTCAGCCAATCACTCAGTCAATGGGGAGGAGCTTTGGCAGATGAATATGTCCCTAATCCTGCAAAAAAACAGACACTTTCATCATTTATTATAGACCATCATATGTATATATTGTCAAAATCCTTTTTAGTTTGAGTTCTATGACTCATCCCAAAATAAAATATCTTTACTGTTAAATAACATCCATTTGCATTTCCTAGTGATTTCCATAAACTCAGAAAAAGACATTTTTCTACCAGCCCTACATTTTCTACCCTACCTATCTGGTAACAATCTAAACTCAGAATAGATTTAATACAGTATGTCTTTCACTGAACATTGCATGAATTCATTACCTCTCCTGATATTCTGCTACATGAATTTCTGTGTTATGTGTGGGGGAAAATGTTACTATCAATATGAATTATATTGCTTTCTGTAGTATATAGTTCTGTTGACAGTGTTCAGCTGAAATAAGCGAGTATGTACATATTTCCCAAGAATTTCCAAGATGACGTTTTAGGTTTCACGAATGTTATCTGCCTGACTGAAGGCCTTAGATTATGTTCAATCGTTTCAACAGTAAGGTTACAAGGTTGTGTTATCTTGAAATATGGTGTGAAATCCATTCAGCTTCATTTCTGGTTAAACTAGCAGACGTGGAAGTGGAAGTGAAGGACAAAAAATACAACAATGAATCAACATGTAAAATCAATTGTGGAGATCTTAATCTAATGAATACTGATCTCTGAAGAAAGACTCAATTGTCTTTCCTATGGTATGATAATTACACAAGTGCATTCTATGCATATGGCAATACTGGGATACAGATTTTAAAATTCAGTTCTTCTTCAAGACATCTTAAAATGTCTTAGAAAAGCTAAACTAATGACAGAATCTAAGCCATTAATATTAACTTGTCTGGTGTGAAAACAGATCACTTGAAAGCCAAACATTCATCAAGCCTGATAACTTCATAATCTTGAAGAAGCATTACAACCGCATATTGAGACTATGATTTTCCATAAGCAAAAATGCTTTATGAAAAAGTGCCATGTTTCTTAACGTTCATGATTTTGCATTAATCACTACCCAATATAATGCATTGTATAAGAATAATTCACTAAGAATACAACTTTTCCACAGTGTATTAGCATTTTCTGTAAAGGTGAACTTGTGCTGACCTTCTGTTATAGACCATTTTTAAACTTATCTTCCCACTACTTTTCCTGGTGACGGCTGCGGTTGTGACATACTGAGCATGTTCCATGCCCAAATCACTCATACGGGGGGGGGGGGGGGGGATCCGCAGATGTTCCAAAGTCAGCCCTTGA
>JAODUD010000107.1:10778399-10789679 GCA_026784285.1 Stomatorhinus walkeri
CCCACACCCAACTCCCCGCTGCACTGATCACCATGTCCCCAGCCCCCTACCTTCTCGTCACGCAGCTGGGAGCGGATCTCTTCCTCGGTGCGGTTCTTGTCCTCGTGGAGGTCCCGCAGCTCCTTCTCGTAACGCGCTCGGACTGCCAGCACCTCCTTCTCATGCTGCAGGCGCACGTCACTCAGCTCCTCCTTGTGCCGGGACTTCTCCTGGGCCACCTCAATGGCCAGCTCATCTAGCATGGCCTTGCGCTTGTCTGCCGTCTGCCAGGAGAGCCAGCGGGGATGGGGAGGGGGGGGGGGTCACACCGTACTCTCTGGTAACTCAGCAACAAGCAGACTCAGCAGGACCCTGAATCCAGCTCATTTCAGCTCATACCTCAAAAGGCAGTTGGACCAGAACTACACTGATGTCTTTTTTTCAGGCTCACAACTTCCATTTCATACTTGAAATCTATCACCAGGTCTTCGCCTCCCACTGAATTTATGGGTACGAATCCCAATTCAAACAGTTCGGCCCCCAGTTTACGATTTGTTGTTACGGCTGTGAGGCTGCTCCGCTTTAAGGTCGCCATGGTGATATGCAGTACCTTCCTGGCATCTTCCACTTCCTGCTGCACCTCCTGCTTCTCCTGGCCCAGCTCTGTCAGCTGCTCCAGCAGCCTGCCATTTGCTCGGTTGGCCTCCTGAACACACGTTGTTTTCAGAGCATAAGAGGCGTGAGCACAGGGCCTGCACATGGTGCAGAGAGGTGACCGTTCCCAAGAACACTGCCCAGGCCTAACTGCTGCATGAGTTAAACCATCCGTCACTACCGTTCTACTGCCACCCACTGGAATGGAGGATTTCATGCGCAAATGGAGGTTTCTAAAGACACCGCAGGTATCGCAAGCTGGTGTTCTTGTACATAATTACTTCTAAACCTTCTTTCAATGCTGTACTGGTCCATCACTAAAGACAATATGATTTCAGTGTTCTAAAAGATAAGGAATAGGGTTTTCCCAACTACAAGTGGCAACTGTGGTTCAATTTATTATATTAATCTCTATAATTCGGTCCACTTTAGATATGAGAACATACCAGTGTCTTTGAGGACATAACATTGCAAGAGGAGATGCCTCATTGGTGTGAAACAATGAATAAAGCGCACCAATGACATGCAGCACAATCCTTTACACAGTGTTAGATACAGCACCGTTTCATCAGATAGGTGAACGATACGAGCAATGAGACATCATCTCTGAGCTAATGATACGGCCAATAAGATGTGCTGGTGTCACTGCCGCTAATGGTACAGCCAATGAGACACCCCGGCTTCACTGCTGCCATCGATGCGACCAATGAGAGACGCTGGCGTCACTGCTGCTAGCGATACGGCCAATGAAAGGCGCTGGCCCCGTGCCGTCAATAATGGCGCGCTGCCGGAGGTGACGCAGACCTGCAGCTGAGAGCTCAGGTCATCCTTCTGGGCCAGGAAGCTCTCCTGCTCCGCCTGCCTTTGCTGCAGCTCCACGCTGAGAGACATGTTCTGGTCACGGAGGAGGTTCATCTCCTGGGTCTTCACTGTCTGGATCTGACCAAGGCGAGCACAGGGACACATCAGTGGGTGCGGGAAGCACGCCTGGGCGGCATCTCACTCACACATCAAGCTCTAATGAGGCAACAATGGAGACCAAAACAAATTATTTGCATACTGTCAGATAGCAAAGTATTTCTGTAATCCTGCGTGAAAATCTAGTATTGTTAGCGATGAAAAAAATCGCAGACTAAAAATAAAGTTACATCAACGCATCACATGGCCATATGGCAAAATGATAGTCATAGCTCGGGGGGGGGGTAAATTTGTTCACATAGCCAAAAAAATACACCCCACTCCAGAAGCCTCCTGTTTAGTCACACTACTTCCTCTACAACGTGCTCAACCACAAATGTGAAAGCACAGTGCTGGCTAGGGGGCGCAGGCGAGCTGTACCTGTTCTAGGGCTGCTAGGTTAGTCCGGAGAGCATCATTCTCACTCAGGATGCTCTCAACTTGCTCCTGACTCACTGCACTCTGACATGCTACCTGCATCATGTGATCAGGTGGTGTGTAGGGGGGGGGCACACCACATGTGGAAGAGAGATGATCGGGATCAGGTAAGAGAAGAGAGCAGGGGGAGGGACAAAGCGTCAGAGAAACGAACGTGTGGTGGCCGCGGGGGGTTAGGACAGACCCCAGGAAGTCACCAGGAAGAAGAGGAGAGACAGCAACAGCAAACTTAGAAATAACACACAGGAATCTGGGGGACATTCTGCACCAAAAGGAGCGAGACAAGCTTCTTATCTTAAAGGCATATGTCTGAAGCTTGTTCTGGGGTAATTAAAACTCAGAAGCCCCCAAAACTTCCTAATGACTCTCCAGCAAAGAGCTGCAGCCAAGGTTCAGTGTAATCCAGCAAAAGATCCATGGTCAATTATTAACTGGAAGACACACAAATCCCAGAAGTACAGAGGCCAGCGCGGGTGCGTGTGTGAGGCCGTCCCACGGCAGGCCCTCAATCACGCTAATCCTTAATTATTCAGGTGATCTTCATTTGCATTTTTCTGGGAATTAAAGCAGAACTTTCATGCCCAGATCATATGGAAGCTTTAAAAGACACTGCACAGAAACCAAAGAATCCTTGAAGTTGCTGAAGGAAAAGTGTAGCAGCATGTTTTGCACCTGCAAACATTCTCGTGACATTCAGCAGGCTGCTGCAGTCACCTTTCTGCTTAAGTAACTCAGGCAGTAGGTCAAAGAATAAACCTGCCACCGTAAACCTAACCTACTTTAGTGTAAATAACGTGGTGCATGAAGGGGAAGCATTAACCTTTAACCTTCTAAATTTACATTGTGCCACCAACTGAATTATTCTCTCTGCAGAGCTGCTCTATAGGACCTGGAGCCAAAAAAAAAACAATGGAATCGAGTGAAATAAAAAATGTAAAGATATTCATACATAAATTTAAAAATGTGATGCATAAAATGGCCATTTTCTTAATCTGCTAAAACAGTGCAAAAAATGCTGCTCAGAGCACAGAGAGGGGAAAAAGAACAACTAGGTGTTTGATTAAAGAGGTTTTTCTGTGCGCTGTCTCTGGTCTTTATACAGCCAGTGTGACAGCACAGGGCGTCTGCGCTGCCGCTGAGTTTATTCACAGAAACCTAGCATGAGAAGGGTAGCGACACTGTCTGCGCAGGTCTGCTATAACCTATTCAAAGCTAACACTGCAATACATGTAGCTGGATCCTGGAGACCTTTCACGTCACAGAACAGGAGTCAGGCTTCTCTAATGAACAGAGTGTGAGCAGCCCAGCCCAGAGTGAAAAGCCCACCTGCTCTCTGAGCTGGTGCACAGCCTTCTCCTGCTCTCTCTGCTGGCTCTGCAGCTGTTCCTTCAGCTCTGCGATGGTCTACAAACACATGAGAAGCAACGTTACAGAGCCCTCCACCGGATCCAGCTCTAGCTACAGGCCCATGACCTGTCCAACCATTTTCAGTTATGCCACATCCTGAGGCAGATGTCATTATGCTCATCTGACACCTGATTGGCTGACATTAAGTCTCCCTGTAGTTTCTGGATACGGAGGCTCATTGATTTCAACTCCTCCTCTTTCTTCTGCTGAATCTCATCGATTTTAGTCCTGTCAAAACAAATACAATTGGGTAAATACTATGCATCATGCTGATAATCTCGACGTTGACGCTGCTCGTCCAAGTTCGAGACACATGGGACCGGCTGTAAGAACCATACCTGCTGTCAGTGTACAGGACCTCTTTCTCTCCTTGCAAACGATGGAAGCTACACAAGGAGAGAGAAGAAACAATGAAAACTTATACCTGTGATGCTAAAGGTCCTGGCAACAGAAGGCCAAGAGCACGTGCCTGGCGCCACCCAGAGGAAGCGGTCGGCATCCACCTCAGCAGGCCAATCAAATTTAGGTTCAGGCATTTAACCTGGTGAAGCTGGAATGGCCTCCCAAAGCTCACATGACCTGCTCTAATACCCACCTCAGGATTCACAATGCGGACATTAACATCCACTGTGCGCCATATGGAAACGTGTAAAATTCCCTGCAATGTCTCTTTACAAGAATAAAAAAACCACACCTCATCAGCATGAAACATTTAGAAAAGCGAAGCGACTCGGCGATCTGCATGAGCAGACACTGACTGCAAAACGTTAGGCTAAAGCCGAATTCATTGTGTGACACGCCAGATCTCCTGCAATATAGCTCTACATCCATCTGTTTAAACTAAAGGACAGAGAGGAACTATTTTTCAGAACAGAAAGACATGAACATAAAAATAAAATTACATCATTTATTCTATAATTTACTTATTATTCTATAATCTACTAATTTGAGTACCACTTTTTGACTGCTGAATTCAAATATCTTACACTTACCAATTGTTACTGACGTGGTTGTACATTAAACAGGCCACTAAAATCTTACCTTTCTTGTTTTTTCTTTAGTTTGTCTGTAAGCTAGAAAAGCAGGAAGACCAAATCTCAGAAGAATGCGAGAAGGCAGTGCTCATCTGAAAGCACACTGTATATCACGCGGTGCGCTGCGTCTCATTTAAATTCAAACAACCGGCATTCACCTTAGCGATTTCCTCCTGAAGTTTTGTCACGTCCGTTTGCTTGGATGACTGGACAAAAAGACAACGGTTTATTTCAAAAGACGGAGAACAAATACACAAACAGCGGGGTGTGAAGTGGCTGTGCCGGGAGGGGATTTCGAGGGGTTCGTACTCGGTGTACTTTCCCGAAAACAGCAACGTCAGGCCATGGAGAGGGATGGTGGATGATGGTGTATGTGAATCTTGCACAGTGCGTGTGGGTTTTACCTCCAGAGTTTGCAGCTGCACCTTCAGCAAGCGCTTCTCCTCCAACTCTGTGTGCAGCCGTAATTCCACCGCTGGGTCAACAGAACCAGGGTTTAAAAAAAAATTAATGGAGCAGCAGCCCGCTGGCTGCTCTCTGCCAGTCCCACAGCAGCAGCACCGCTTAGCGTGTGATCAGGGGGCAGCCAGTGGGCCCCCAATTACCCTAGGTCGGGGCTTTAATTAAAGCTGATGTGTGACTCTGTCGCTGGGGGGCGGGGTGCCCGCATGCAGGATTAGTGCGGGGGTGACTCACCACTTAGCTCCTGCACCCGCTGCTCCAGTTTGCTGCACTTTCCCGCCACCTGCAGAGAGGTAGGGGTGGGGGTTGCAGAACTGCTGTCAGAAGCGGCCAGCAGTGACAGCCACAGCGAGTGTGAATTCCTGTGCTGTGGCGCCCGCTGCCCCCCCACGGGTGCCCCCCCCCCTCACCTGCTCCGGCTGCGCCGAGACGCCGTTTGAGTCAGAGCGTCCGTCCACCGTGGTGACCGGGAAGTCGTCTCGCTCCGTGCCCCTCTCTCCCTGGACCAGCTTGTCGTAGCGCTCCTGAAGGGCTTCAGGACAGAGGGAATTATGGGAACTCACAATTCCTCCGAAACTCTGGATTTCCCACTTGCAGGAGACACTTACAAGCAGCTAAATAATGCATACGATACATCAGAGTACGCGACCCCCCCCCACCCCCGCAAAACAGTCTGAAACGATGTCACAGTAAGTCTCACTTTCCACTGACAGACATCTTCCCCCAGTAGCAATGACTCAGTGCCCGTGGTATTACACAATGTGTTTGCTCTGCATACACCAGAAAACCTCCAGCTGAAAAGTCCCCCCCCTGGGTAGGACAAACCGAAACAGCTCACTAATCAGACACCCTGATAAATTAGCATCCATAACGTCATATAACTGGTGTTAAAAAGTAATAGTAAACCCCAGTCAGCATGACAACAATTCAGCGTCTGTGCCCGAAGCGATCACCCCGAGAAATTATAAGGTAAATAAACAATATCAGCAAAGGAATAATGGCAAATGAAGGATTATTTATGGACATTTTTGGCCAACTGGAGCAGATTATTTGTGTATAATTTTCATCAAAGAAAATCTCTGTTTTGCTCTTATCTCACAATGGCTCAGAGGCAACTTCATGACTATTTCTCCTAAAAGGCTACCATTGTTAGCTATTGACAGCTACTGGTCATAAAAAAGAACTTGGGTGAAGGGTCATTCCGACTGAGCACTATGAGCTCAAAACATCTTCGTGCACCCATGGCTAAAGTGACATGTTCAGGATGACATCAGAAAAAAAAACCCAATGTGTTCCTAATACTCTACAAGTGAAGAAGCTTATTTAGTACAACACTCAGCATATACTCTCATGAAGACTTATGGCTCACCTGCCATGTTCTTCTGGAAGGCGGAGTTCTGGGCTTGGAGGCGGAGCATCTCTCCATCTAGGGGGCTGGAGGAGGGACTGGAAGCAGGAGGCGGCACCTCCTTCCCTTCCTTTAGCGCCTTGTTCTCCTGCTCCAGCTGCTCTATCTGGGAGCAGAGCTGCAATGGACCAAACAGAAGTGCGTCAGAGAAGCGCAGCTCTGCAAAGCCATCGAGTGCTGGACGGCACAGACTGACACACGATTAAGCACAGATAGAATATCAAACACACACCCATACAGTCCATCGGTGCCTGTGAAAAACATTTGAGTGTATATAACCATTTACACAGAAAAATATACATAGAGCTAGTCAAAGAGACCCATCTTACAGCAGCTTTGGAGGTAATTTTACTGAACAAGTCAATTTTAAAATTTTAATTATAAATTCTTTGAAGCCAGATGTGCTGCCTCTAATATCCCAGCTGAACAAATGAAAATTGATAAAACAATGTATGCAGGTGCCTGCCTAATTATTTAACTAAAAGAATGATTCATGAAAATAAACGAGCAAATAAATTGTGGCTCAAAGCTCCAGAATCAACAAAGGGAAGTGCACTATCTGGCCAGAAGCATGCGGACACCAGGACATTCCACTACTAAACCAGAGGCACTAATAAAGATTTGGTCCCGCCTTTGCTGCTATAACAATCTCCACTCCATTTTGGAGTGTGTGTCGGAATTTGAGCCCATTCAGCTACAAGAGCAATGGCACCGATGTCAAGAGAGAAGGTCTGGTTCACACATGGGCTTTTCAATTTATCCCCAAGGTGTTCAAAGGGATTGAGATCAAGCAGATCAGGCCATCAAAGTTCTTCTACACTAATCTTGCCAAACCGTAGATTCATGGACCTCGTTTTAGGCACAGGGGCACAGTAACTCCGGCACAGGAATGAGCCGTATCCATACTGTTGCCACAAGGCTGTTGCCACACAACTGTCGCCACACAACTGTGTAAAATGTCTTCGTATGCTGATGAATGGGATCCACCACACACCGATTTGTCCGTGAGGCTGCCAGACAGTGAAGTGTGCTTCATCACTCCCGAGAACGCAGTTCCACTGTCCAGCAGTCCAAATGCAAAGCTGCTTCATACCTGTTAAGCCAACTGTGGTGCTGTATGTAGCTGAAACGGCTGAATAACCGGAATAACCATACTTTTGACCAGGAAATTAATGTCTTTTGCACACGTGCATGTACCAGTACTTTTTGTGTGATTGACATGATGAAAATGGCAGCTATCAAGTACCACTCTTGAATAATTCAAACAAGGCAATGTATTAATCTCAATCACACCTAAGGGCTCAGGTGCAGTGGTGTCATTTTTTCTGTTTTAGTACATTTATAAAAAAAAAAAAAAAACTTAAAATGCACAACTGCCTTCTCTCTCATGTACATGGTTTGTAGGTTGAGAAATGAGCAGAAGTCCACAACGTGACACATGGGCCTTGGGGCAGGGCTGGTACCTTGGACAGCTCCTGCATCAGCGTACTGTTCTGCAGTCTGAAGTCATCCTCCTGGCTGTGCAGCTTCCCCTGGAGCATCTCATTCTCGTTCAGCAGGGCGTCCACTTCCTGTCAGGTTTAGCGGAGATGGTACAGCATGCATCGTCCATGTGCATACTAGGGGAATTTTCAATCAGATGAATCTCTACAGCCCTACAGGCTGCAGGAAAGTTACCTCGGTGTCCTCACTACCCACACAGCAACAACATCAGATTCCCCCAAAAGATGGATCATGAAAAGTTAGATCACAGTAGTTAGCGCCACACTCTGCTTGGTTTAAATTTTAACAAAATATTGACAGTAAAATCCTGCTCTAATCAGACAAATCTGACTCACCTGAGCCTTTTTGCTCTTACTCAGAGCCTACAATTGAAAATAAAAAGCATATTAGAACATATCTACTGCTCCAAACACTAAGAGGGCAATTCTAAAGCAGTTTATTGCTCCGCAGAGGCGGTTGGCATGAATAAGCTATACGCCCTTGTTTATTTGATCGCATACATTCATACTTCCAGACCCAATAAACATAGAGCATGTAATGCAACTTGAAATTACATGATCCAATCAGCCTAGGTGCTTTGTCTTTACACTGCATTGCATTTCATGCACATATAAGAACCAAAACACCCATTAATTCCACAATGCAGTGATTGTTACCTGTCTGCAAGTCAACAAAGGGTAACAAGTTCCATTTCTACAAGCTCCAATATCAACAGCTCTATTATTCAATTTTATTATTCTATTATTTTAACATCTCAGGGGAGATGCAGGACATGCGTTTCTATTGCCACTGCTGCACCAGGTTAGTCATTACTGATAAAATAAAGTCAAGGTTTAAACAGAGTAAAACTTCAGGGGGACTCAGATTCCTGTTACAGCTTTTAAGATCAGCTCTATACCTTCTGTGCCTTTATATGCTCCTTCTCCAGGTTCGAGGTCTTCTGGCGGACAACATTGAGCTCTGCAACACACAATCATGAAAACGCCCTTCAGATCCTCATCGCCAGGCAACACGCGCACTTACCTCACTGCCGCTCCTTAGCACACCTGCATGAAGAAACACTTGACTAATATGAAAGTGAACAGTAGGAGGCACTGGACAATCTGCCAGTTTTAATGCAGCAATGTCATTGCTACCCAGTTAAGTATGGCGCGGTATTTTAAATTTGTGTTAATTCAGCTGCTAATACATTAACTCTCGTTCACCGCATTAGCATTCCATTGTCAATGAATTTCTAATCTTCATGGAAATAATTTGTAAATTATGAACACCCCCAAATCCCTTCTGATTAACAGCATTTTATATTCACACAGGCAGTCAATAGCTACAAAAATATGAGAAAAGGAGCTTCCAGTGTAGTACTGCCTGATTATTAATGAACCCTTCTGAGAGCGTATATTTATAGGATATCACAGATGCAGCCATTCCTGAGGGGTGCCACCCTAGCAATCCATGTATGTGCACAAGATCATAACCGACACAGACAACAAATGAGCAGTGGCAGGCATGCTTTGGAAAGGTTCTGAGACAAGAACACTGGAAAAAACATTATTAACAATAAATACTATATGAAAGAGACCCAGTTGGCCTTCGAGAGATTCTAGAATGATCCACTGCGATACATGATTCAACAAGGACCAAGAAATTGCACTCTTTGATTGGTGTCACTATTTTTCCTACTTAACTGCTGCATATATACATACAGCTCCGGAATTTTTTTTATTTCATTTATTTATTTTTTTTAAATCTGCATTGTTTAATCTTGGTTTAACCCTGGCTCTGCTGGCAGAAGGCTACACTGAGTACCAGGCTGCTTCCAGGCTCAAAATGTCGAACATCACAGTACACAAGAAAAATGTGAAGCAGGAGACGGTGAGAGCGACAAAAAAAAACAGGCAGGCAGAGGGCAGAAGAGGTTTTCTAATGCTAGAGGTGATCATCAACATGTTCAACTGTGCCTCATGAATCGGGGGACGACGGGTGACCTTCAAAAAGAATGGGAAACGTTTACTGGTGTGAAGTGCAATTGTAACACAAGTTTGTAACAGGCTCCTAGAAGCAGGACCATAAAGCAAAGAAGTCCTTCGGTAATGAGAAACTGAGAAGATGGGAGTTCATAAATTGAGAAATAAGCGCAACTAAAAATGTTTACATATATATATAATGTAAACACTTTTAGAAACTTGCAAAACCTTTTATCATGTTAATGAATCCTGGCTTTTCCACAATATGTATGGGCACCATGTCTTTTGCAATATGCATCACAACAGCGTTTACCGTCTTCCACCGTGCCCCATTCTTATCATATGGCGCTCAGTTCGAAAACGTGTCAGGGGCGACTGCTTGGTTAACTTTGGATGTTGTGCTGGTGCTGTGTGTATTTTCATTTCGCCGGGAGCTGCACTTCTCCCACTCCGCCGTGTGTCTTGTGATTGGTCTGTGTCCGACGGCGCAAAACCGAACCATTTAATTGCCATGTTGTTCCTGAATCCGCTACAGTGTTTGGATGCACCGTTCTAATTTACCCATGAAGAACGGTGCGTTGCATTAGTTCCGCTTTTGGTGCTTGTGTGTAAAATAAGTACAGTGATATAATCGATTTTCATAAAAACACATCGTCCTGAACTGTAAATTCGAATTAATCGATAAAATTGATGTATCGGCCACATCAAATTTTATATTATATATATATATATATATATACTCGAATTTAATCCATTCACAGGATCCGTTCAGTTTAATCCGTGTGTGTAGGTGTGTGTGTGTACTGAATGACAATCACCAATGCAAATTTTACAAATAATATGGTTTAACTATTTTCACTGCATTTACACTGAAATAGTATTATAACTGAGCCTCACTGCTTTTTTCTTCAGTATGTGATTCTGGATGCAACACATATTCCAGGCTGCTTCCCAACCCTTAAACAACACACCCAAATCTACCAGTTAAACAGAGTTCCAAAGCCCTGATAAACAGAACATTGGCCAAACAGCACCGTGGCAAGTACAGTTCAAGTTACACAGCTCTTGTACTCAAAATGATTGGAACTTGTAACAAGATAGAAAACCTGAATATGCATTTAAAACAGGTTAAAATTACTAAGAGTCATTCAGCATGTTTAAATGGGGAAATCTCAGGTTAGTACATGCTGCTTAAAACTAGGGATGCACCGAATATTCGGCCACCGAAAATTTTCAGCCGAAAATGGGCCAAAAGTGCATTTTCGGTTTTCAGCCGAAAGATTTTTTCACCGAAACACGGCCGAAACGGTATGTTGTGATGACGCAAACAGAAGCCGGGGCCTGCACGTGCTTGTCTGAAGCAGCATGTCTGCAGTGTGGACGTATATAAATATATCTGAGAAAGACCCACGGATACCGATTTGCAAAACATGTAATGCCGAAATTTCAAGAGGGGGTGCGTCTGCAAAGACTT
>JAODUD010000107.1:10789779-10818973 GCA_026784285.1 Stomatorhinus walkeri
TAGTACACAGTCATAGCCATAAATGCAATGGTACTAATTATTGGCATAATTTCTTTCGGTGTTTCGGTTTTCGGCCTGCGGCCTTGGTTTCCTCTTTTTTGTTTTTCTGTTTCGGCCAAGAATTTTCGTTTCGGTGCATCCCTACTTAAAACCACACCAGATCCCTTCAGACACCGGAGCCTGAGCTGCACTCTCAGGCTTTAAACTATGGTCACACGGGAAACAAATGTGAGCGTGTGCTTCATCTGCTGGACGTGACCATCTTGTGTCATGCTACCTATTTTTATCACTCAAAAGCACCACGTTGCTATTACTGAAACGTTATGGCTTCAGTCTCATTCCTGGCCTGCTAGGTTGTGCATATGAGGTACACGCAAGGTCTCAATTAAACACGGAGTCATCGCAGTACCTCCTGGAAACACAAAAACCCCATGTGTCAATATGAAAGCACATTAAGACAGGTCAGGTCAGGGAGAATGCACTGTTGCAGCACGTTGCTGCACCCACCGCATGGCGAAACTCCTGGGGATCTCAACCTGCAACCTCCCAGGCAGACACACGGTCCAGTCCCACCCTTTCATCTGCCGCAGCCAGGTGCTACATGGGGATCCCCTCGGCCTGGTCCAGCTGCTCAAGTCCTCAGCAATGAGGATCCTGCGAGCCGGATCACCCTCAGGGAAACGTGCCACATGGCCGTAGGGCCATAACTGACGCTCCCTCATAATGCAGGTAATGTGCCTCATTGGGGACTCCTCTAGCAACTGCTCAATCGACACAAAGTCACACCAGCAGTACCCAAGGATTCTCCGAAGAGAGACTGTACTGAAGGAGTCCAGTCTTCATCTCAGGTCACTGGATAGCATCCATGTCACAAAAAATGCAGCAAGACAGGGAGCACCAGGACTCTAAAGACTTGGACCGTTGTCCTCTTACAAAGATATTGGGAGCACCACACACCCCATAAAAACCGTCCAACATAAAAGGGCACTTTTCCTCCACAACATGTACCATACTGGTGGTACAGTACTTTCCGTACTGATTTACGTGACGTGGGAGTGTTCTGGAGGTCTCTAGTAATACCCATACCCAACTCACATCCACATTTTCTGTGTTGAACATCTACTGTACTTGTGAATTTAGGTTTTGCCCGTGTGAGAAATATGTTTACTTGTTCCATCTCTGTTCCAAACGGAAAATGCTGCGGATGAACAGTACAAAAAAAATCTTTGTTCTGTTACAGCCCTACTGGAGAGGCCTTTGCAACGAATGGAAGGCACTGGGCTGCCGTGAGCTTACCGGCTGTGTTTTTCCGCAAGTCATCAGAAAGCTGGTAGTTTTGTGTTCTCAGCTCCAGGAGCTGAGCCTGGAAGAAGAGACAAGACAGGAATTACTCGTAAAGCAAAGTAAACCCACAGTCAACGGTGTTATATTTGGGCAGAGAGCACTGGGCTTCTTCTATCCTTGCCATTGAAGTAATGAGTGCAGTAATGAGACATAGCTCTCTTAGAGTAGGGTGGGTTAGGACATTATGCCTACAATTACTGTACAACAACAAGGCGTCAGGTAAACATAGCCATGTGACAGGAATGCAATGCAAACAGTAAGTGACACAAATAAGTAAGCAGGTGGGTGAAACAGGATAGCTTCAATAACAGTATCAAATTCCTGAAAAGGGGGAGTGTGGTTGAGTTTATAACAGTATTCATATTTAATTGTTTAAGACATGTGCAGCCTGAAAATGTGTAAATTATGAAACTTAAAAAAACTGACATTTCCAAACTAAGTTGTATCTGCAGAACTTTGGAAAAAAATGTTTTGACAAAAAATGCAGTCTTCACGGGTTAGAAACAGATGAGCCCCGGGACCTGATAAAGCACAGATAACTGCTACATCTCGCACTGATTCACGGCATTTAAAATGGTCACTGAGAAGATCTTTGGCTCTCTATAAACCATGCGCATGTCAGATATTTCCTCCACATACAAAACCTGAAGCAGACACTGCCGTGCTGAGACTGGAGATAAAAGCGGCAGCGATAGCAGCTGTAATCATTTAAGCCAGGCTGCTCAGCCCCAGATTTTGAGCACCAGGGTCCAGTGATTTTTACAAGAAACCAGTTCAGTTGATCCATTATAATTTCTAAAATAAAGCAAAAAAATGGTTAGAAATGTGTGAAAATCTGCACATCCGCAGGCCCCCTGATCCACAACCAAGAGCTCCTGTTTAAACCAGAGTTTTTCACCATACCCAAATAGGAAGGAGGCTTACAATATAGCAAAGTGATAATGTTCAAACCACAGGAACAATACAAATAAGCAGGACCCTGACCAACAGGTGAATATCATCACATTATAAGGGCACTAGATCTATAGCATCCAAGTAAGTTGTTTAAAGTAAGTGGTACAGTATCTTTCCACACTTAAGCTAGCACTGACTTCTTTTTTAAAGCTTCACAGTGACTTTTGAAAACTGTATGAATGTATTTGTCCTTCTATTCACCTCTAGTTTTCAAATAAAGTTGATTGTTTTAGCCTTTCTGTTATTACGTAACGCTTAAGGAAACGTCTCGGGTGAGTGAGCAGTCAGCTACGAATGTGGCAGAATATGTAAGAATCAAAGTAGGACATTAAAGTCAGATCATCGCTGGGGATGCTTCAGCATTATGCTTTGATATCAACCTTAGACATTACAGTACTGTGCTAGCAGGGTTAGTTACAGTCACTGTGACGTTCTTATAAATATTCTGAATAGAAGTGAAAACATGCATGGGCAGCTTTCGCCTTCGCTGCATATACATCCTCAGGCATGAATTTCGGCGATCGTTTCGGCGCTGGTAGGTTTGCGATAAAAACAATGCTGGGCAGGGGGGGGGGGGAAAGCTGGAGCACAGTCAGCGCGACGAAGGACACGAAAACGGTAAACAGCTTCTCAAGTGAAGAAAGGCGGCAGCCACACAAATAAACGCTAGATACCGTTTTACTATCCAGCACTCCTGCGTAACGGAAAAATACTTAGCTAGTTAGCACAGCGAGGAACATATTGCATTACAGTGAATGTGAGCAGTATAAGCTTCTCACCAGACAAGGGAGGCTCGACAAGCTGGCACACGATACATTCACTCTACTATATATCTGCAACGTGCGAACAAGTTTACCAGCCGATTACGTGCAAAAATTGGTAAGTTAGCTAATTAGCACCTGATCGCTTCTCTGCTTTGGCTACTGCTAGCGGCGCCTTGTTCTTCCCAGTTGTGAATGGCTGCTTTCCAGGCATCCCCTCGGATATACGCTAACGTCTTCACCACGGCCATCAGACGAACTACAGCTAATCTGGTCTCACTACTAACCACAGATAACTACCAGTCCCAGCATCTTATTAACGTTAAACACCCAGCTCCATCCCCACCCAACTCCAGAGCTGCCGTTCCGGCCTACTGGTACACTTAACGTTTGTTTTTCATACTTGTAAAATTCGCGTGTGTCAACCTAAGATATTTGACTGCTGCTAAGAAAGCAGAATCGACTCTGCAGGACTGAAGATATGAAGAGGACTTCGTGTTTATTACTAGCGATAGCATTAATCAATACCTGCATTCGATGAAACTCCTCTTCTGACAGTGCCTGCGCCATCTTTACCCGAGGTCCAGCTATGGTCGATACCATCGGTTTGGTCCTCTGTGTGCTGAATTAGGAGGCATAACGAGAATGAAATTAAATGTGTCCCGTTAAGTTATGCATTTTCATGTTTTAACAGTTAATATATATGACTAAATAAGTAATATACGTGACAGATTTAAAAAAATAAGTATTATGGATTTACGATTATTAAAGTTCCCTATCGATATTGTCCTCATGGTACATTCCATAAAAACAGAGCCAGTGAACGCGGAAATTGTGTTAATGGCACCTGTCCGGCAGAGGGAGTTATACTGTAACTAATGCTTCAGCAAAGTATGTCTGGTTTACTCAGCAAACATTTTAAGCTCATATAGTTAAGTTTAGTTTGGGAAAACAAACATTTCTATTTTTAAAAAATATGCAATTATACTGATTTCAGAATATACAGAAATAAAATTAGACTTTATTTAGCTAACGTAAAAATATAAATAACAGCACTCGTGGATCCTTTAATTTCCCCGTATCCTATCCTATGAGGCCCATAGGCATAGGTGCGAGCAAGGCTTTGGATCAGAGTATAGGATCAGGTTGTTAGCCAATTCTCCTGGAACAGCTTCCAGGGTCAAGGGCCTTGCTCAAGGGTCTAGTGGAGATATGATGATGGGATTTGAAATGGAGAACCTCCAATTAGAGTCCTAACCCACAGAGCAACACACTGCCCCAGAAAACATGTGGCATGTCGTGCCATATAGCTGTAACCATGGTAATTGTGTCACTTGCATCATTTAACCCAAGGCACGTATTAACTCATTTTTTATCTAGGGCTCTTTAATTTTCTATGATCAAGTCAAGTATCTTTACTGTGACCCTGAATATGGGTTACAGAAAATGGATGGATGGATAATATAATATTATTTATATAAATTATTATAAATGATACAAAGAATTTGTACTTCTGTTTGACTAACCATTTGTGAAGCATATTATAGTAAAACAGTTTGAAAAGGTTTGAAATGAAATGCAGGGTCTTCGTACACATAATTTATCCAAAGCAGAATTTGGATAAATCTGAAAGCACAATCAGCTAATCCCTAGAGCAACTGAGGGTTAAGCAACAGTGAAATCACTTTCTGGGATTAGAGCCAGCACCTTTGTGGGCACAATGTCCTAACCCACTGAACCACATACCACCCTCCATAGTGTCCATACAGAATAATAATTTCTAGCACTTTTTCAGAGTTAGATGTAATATTCATCCCATGTTTTGGTCAAGCTCAAATTGTAGCGGTGAACGTCATAGTCAAAACAGAAGTGTGGAAGGGAAGGTGAGTGATGTGGACCAAAAGCATTTACTTTAATTTAAAATTAACACTTTCTTTGCAGGCCAGACACTTGTCATCTCATGACTGCAACTACTAGCTGACAGATTCGCTGTAGATGACTCACAATTCTGCAGTAAGTATGATATTTAATCAGACATAATACTCCTGTTACACTCCTCCTTCTCACTCCTCATTGGCTCCCTATTGGCGCTTGCATCACATTTAAGCCCTTAGTGCTGACTCTCAGAGCCTTCAACAGAAAGGCACTCATCTCCATCACGTTAAGGCCCACATCCAATCCCTTCGTCTTTGGTCAGCACGCCATTTCCGCTTGGCGATTACTCAACCACATGAAAATGATTGCTGTCCTAGATGTTTATCACGTCGAGTTTAACAGTGGTGGATCCATGTTAACTTCCACCTGACCCTTTCTACCCTGTTGATGCAAATCCCCGAAAAGCACATATTACATATACAGCACTGTCTGGTCCCAATATGCCGGCCATCTGGTTCTGTCCCTTGCAACGCCCACATTTTACATCATGTTAAAAGCAGGATAAACACATGAATGTTTTTCAAAGATAATCCAATTACACCCTTTGGAAATATAAAAATATTTTAGAAACTATTTTTTAGTAATTTAATTTAGCAGCATACTGGGTGATTCAAGGTCAATTCCTGATGGCACCTCTGATGTGCTATTTTAATTAAGCAAATACTGTCTTTTTTATGGAGGTGAGCAGCAATGAGGGCAAAACAGACTATAAAAGGTATGTGGTACATATGAATATGTAGTAATAACAGTGAGATATGCAAGTAAATGAATGTGAGCGCTGCGGTTTAAATAGCAGCTATCGTGCCTGAAGTCAGACAAAGAGTTTTCAGAGAGAAAAACACACTGGGGAACATGGGAGATTTATTTCCACACCCACTCTCCACACATTCTCCATGTGAATTATATTAAAAAAGGTCCCATGCTCTCCCTGAATCACCCCAATATATTAAAATACAGAACTGATGAGGTCTCAGGTTAAAAGGCGAACAGCAGAGTACGAAAACTGCATCTGAAAACAACTGCCTGCTCGTAAAATATCAACACAGGGGTCAGGGTGGGGGCACGATGTACGTCAAAGGACTGAAGCCATGAAAAGCTCCAATAGAATCTCAGGGCCCTCATGGAACTTAAGCTTTTTCAGTCTTCAGCTTAAACCCAAACTGTCATTCAAAAGGTATCATATGCAAGGTAAAAGTGAATCTTCCAGAATTCATCCGATATCACATTTTATCCAGGGCGACTAATATTGAAAAACTCCACATGCTGTTTCGTGCAGGTGATTATAATAAGGTGAGGGAGAATAAAACCTTTTAAAAGATGGCTGGCAGAGATGAGATAATGTGCAATTCCATCAATGGCATTAGGGTAGTGAATCGATTTAAACCAAAGACGACAGACATTTCTACGCTTTGGCTTGGAAATAAGACATTATCAGACTATGTGAACTTCCAGAATGGAGTGGGAAGAAATTTTGCAGTCAGATAACAAAGACTTCAAGGGTAGTTATAACTGGTTCATTTAAAAAAGCACCACACACACACTATTTCACACTGTACATTTTTCACTGGAAGAGGGAGAAAGAAAAAGAAAAAAAAAAAAATCGATGTCTCAGTTGGGTAGCAGGTAGTGCAGACATGGAGAGACTCACCTCCACATGTACAAAAATAAACACTGTGCAGCATATTTTCATGACTTAGAAAGACAGATGTTCCTATTCAAATGATTCATCTTAAGTTGACATGAAATACAAGGTTTTCATCAATATTTCTTTAGTGATTCCTAGAAACCAAGTTTTTAGAAGTGAAAGGGGCTGTGCACAATACAATAAAATCCTATCAAAAAGACCCCTGCAGGAATACCATAGGAATTTCCACAGCACACAAACATTTCAGACAGCTTCACAAATCAGTTTGCACCCCACCGTCATCTTATTCAAATACTTATTTGTACCCTGTCAATCATACATTTTCTAAACAAATGAAATTAACTTATCAATCCATTTATGATACCTTAAACACATAACTACTTATTATTTGCATCTGATCCATCTCAGCCGCTCCGGGGTTCAAACAGGCGGCAGGATATTGTAGACATTCCACTATAAGAGGGACAGAAACCCATTGTCAGTGTTGTCCTGCCTGTCGGGGCCACTCTTGCTCGCCCGGGAGCTCTTGCTGGGATTAGGGGTGGTTGAGTACTTTGGGGGGGTTCGGATGAAGAGCCGTTCCTCCTCTTTCTTGATCCAACGTAACAGCTTTGTTATAGCATTGATAGCGGAGGCTTTGGTCACCAAGGGGCTGAAGCAGGTATATAACTCAAACTTACTGGTGACCTATAAGAGGAGAACAGGGGAGAATGTGGTACGTCAGTGTGCGGTCTTGTTGTCTAAACAGGCTGCTTGGAAGGAAATCACAGTCAAAACAACATCTATAAAACAGAGAGTCTCATGTGTCAAAAATGACTTGACAATTTACGAGCAATCTGTCAAAGGCACTTTGGAACCAGATGCAAGTTTCAGTTTAAACAGACACACACCCCAGCTTCACAGCAGCTCATCATGCACTCGACATGAGTTGAGCATCTGTTATGCTTGGAGGGCTGTGGCATGGGCTGGGTAGCCATGTGACCTTGGACCCCCCCCCCAAAGGTTCAGCTCCCTATTCTGGAGTTTTTGGTTCTCTCTCTTTATTGTGTTCAGTCTTTCTATTTTTCCTTCCCTCGCCTTTTTCCGTTTCGCGTACCATTCAGCATTATAATGAATTGAATCGACTATATCGACAGAAGTGTGTGTGTCTCGTTGTAAATGAGTCTGCACCTACTGCAAGCATGTCGGCGAGCCCTGACAAGCAAAGACAGATTCCCTGTGTGTGTGTGTGAGCATCCTGCCATTGGCCAAGAGTCAGGCCTGTTACCCAGGCGAGCAGCGTCTCCCTCTCCGCCACATGGTAGATGAGCTTGAGGGGCCGTGAGGAGCTGTGTATGCGACTGTGCATGTAGCGGTACAGATCCAACAGCCTCATCCGTTCCTCCTCACTGCAGTAGGGGGCCTCCATCTCGGGGCTGCGACGGAGAAAGTGCAGACGTGGACACGCTCGTCACGTACGGCCGACGGCGACACACAGGCACACCCCGCCGGCCTTTTTCTGAACACAGAGATGTTCACATGCCACTCATGATGGAAAGTCCCCTGAGGTGTTATCTGCTCTGGACCGGTGAGAGAGCGCTGTGTAGTGTGGCCAGCACTCCTCATTTAGACAGTCACATTGCACGCAGCTAGGAAAAGCAGGCTTATCCTACATCACATGTTCCTATCATACTGTGGGGCCCATTCAAAAGACCTGGGTCAGTAATTTAATTATGAGTTTGCATAAACGGCAGTAGGCGATGCAGACAGGCGCCGTGGCAACTATACATGCCTCAGGACAGTGTGGCCCTTGTCGTGACTAAACAAAAGACGATTAGTATAAAATAAGAGTCTACTTCATCATAAAAACACTACCTATTAATGTACGCTCCGTATGAATTATATTCTAAACAAAGCTGAATTTGGCTCCTTAAATATTCAGGAAATTTCATTTCTGACAACAGTTAAACCTTCCAGGTATCCAAAACCAAACCATTTTGATGCCACTATACCCAAATACTTTGCATAAAATGTAAAGCAGCGATAGGTTAAAGGAAAAGTATTACATTAGAGTATGTGGGTGGGTGAAGCACTTCCTCGTTTACCTACCGACTCCTTGACTAGCACTGTGGATTTTGCTCAGGCGATTTTAAAAACCACCTTAAGAGTCCTTACGGCGACTTTCACACATGGCAGCGAGACGGCAGCACACACACCTGGTGAACTGCGTCAGCTGCCGGTGATTGTCTGGCACGTGGAAGGGCTTGTACATGAAGTGCCGCAGGTCTGAGACTCCGACCTGGCTGGCACTGTATGACGTCGTTCTGGCGATCGAGCGCAGGGCGTTCTGTGCGCGCAGACCCTCCTCGATCTTCCTCTTGCACTCTGCCACAGCATAGAAAGCCTCCTTGTCGGTGGAGAGCAGCAGCAAGCAGACTGTGCATTCCGGGGGGTCCAGGTATGAGATGTAGGAATAGAAGTAACAGTCAGGGTTGAAGAGGGGGAGGCAGATCGGGGTCCAAATCTCCCCGGCTTGGAAGGCGGAGGAGGCTCCTATGAGGTTGAGGAGAAGGTGGAGGTCAGCTGGCTCCAGCCTGGCATCTTCAATGACCGTCTTCTCCTGGACGATGGTCAGCAGCTGGTTCTTGGCGATGAGGATGGAGAACACCAGGTTGGGCGTAATGGCCTTCTGCAGGATCTGACTAATGGAGTCCCTGAGGGATGAGGCGAGGGGCAGGCAGTGAACGGCGGACAGAAGAAAGCTGGGGTCCGAATCCACCATGTTGAGAAGGCCGTCCAAGATCTTCTCGGACCCCGCCAACAGTCGGCGGAGATCGTAGTTCTTCTTACGCTCGAAGATGCGGGCTATACTGGCCTTCGTGAGCATGCTAATGATCTGGTAGTAAACGTAAAGGAGCTCGCCACGCAGCTGCTGCTCAGACTGGCGGCTGGAAGAGACAGACACCAGCACCAAGGGCCCCTGTTGCATAAACACCACCGTGTGTTCATCTGGCCAGGGAGCAAAGGACAGTTAGAGATGGATACACGATTCACTGCAAGTTCACTGCATCAGCTGCACACACTGGTACACATAGAGAACAAACTTTATGTGGAATTTAAGTTGCAGTACAGTCATTTAGAACATTGTTCATGATGGATGCGTCCTGTTTGTTCCTATGGTTCTTTGACCAATTCATTATCCTCAGAATGCTTGAGTAAGTCGTATAAAGCAACCTAGACAAAACCCCTTTCAGATGGACAAGTCTTTCATTTCATAGCATTACCAGGCCATGAAATCCTTAAAGCCTTAGGCTGCGGCTTAATTAAACAGAACACTAAGTTACTATTTGAGACCTAAATCAGTTTTATTGCCCTATTTTGGACTATTCAAATACTTTCACTGTCTGAAAAAGCACGGCCACCTAGAACAGCATTTAAAAAGGTGTCTGACAGTAGAAACCGCCGGGTACTCCACGTACCCGGTGAACTGTGCGATTGTGAATGTGTGTGTCCTGTGATGAACTGGCATCCTGTTCTTGGATGCTATTCTGCCTGGGAGAGTCTCCAAGTTCCCCTTGACCATGTACTGGATAAGTAAATTGGAGATGAACAGATCTGAACCATAAACACTGTAATGCATAATTTTCTGCTGTGTCTGGCAAATACTCCCTAATACAGCAGTATTCGCATTACTGCTAACCCATTCGTCATCTGAAATGTGAATGAGGTTTATAGTTACTGAATGTCATTAATCTGCTGAAGGGAATGAACAGGTTAGTGCCCTTTAAATATCCTCACCTGAGTAAATAGAGCGAATGGTGTTGTTGCCACTCTGAACGAAGGACACCAGTGCCATCATGACACCCATGGTGGAGGACAGCGCCTCCTCATTGCCATAGCGCGAGTAGATGGGCTTGCCGGCCTCGCTCAACACGAACACGTGTTTCCTGTGGAGCCTCCAGCTCTCGCCGGTGATGTCCTCATCACGGTGACAAGAGGAGGGCGCCGGTGTCGGGGAGCCTGGCCCAGCCTCGGGCGCCTCGTCCTCCAGCTTCCCTCTGCCCAGCACGGTCACCATGAACTCACTGGAGTCCTCCAGCGTGTTGTCAGTGGAGGCGGAATCGGAGCCGTTCTCAGCCTGATCCTCATTGTCCACACCCTTCGACTTAAACGCCTCGTCCGGGTCTTCTACTGGCGCTACACAGACAACTGATTCACTCTCCAGGAGGTCTCCGCTCCCTGTGTCTGAGAGGTCCTTCTCAGGCCCTTCCCCTATTCCTGGTGGATCTTGCTCCTGTTCACTCGAAGGCCCATTTGTGGCACTGGTGCTGAGGTCATCTCTTTTACTGAGCCACAGGTCTTGCACTGAACATTCTGGAACATCCTGGATTAGATTATCTAGAGAAGGAATTTGCAGCAGTGAAAACACAAACAGCCATATTCCTGCTGTTAATGCACATCTTATCCATATAAACCAATCAGGTATTCTTTAATATACAGAAAATAGTGAGCTTTCTGAGTTGAAACAAGAGTTTTGACATAAAAAACATCACTCATTCAGTTTGTGAAACAAAAACAACTTTAACAAAATCGGTGTTAAAAGTTAAAGATCTCCCAGTGTGTTTTATAATGGAATATTCAGAATAAACACTGGAGTTATTCCTGCCCATGAATCCCTTTAATATATTTAGCTCCTAAAAGATACTTTTTTTAAAGCAGCGAGGTTTCATTTCCCATGCTCACTATAAGGAGGGTTGGTCTGACACGGGACCAAACACCTGTGGCTCCGAAACCAGACAAGCGCATTGAGAAAAGTTTGATTTTATCTACCCAATGTGTATATATTCTATATAACTAATAGCCAAGTTTGTCTTTAAAGATTATGAATCCCTTACAAGTGAACATTTCATATGTAATCACATTAATGGAATCTGGTAATCAGCGAGTATGACAGAACCATCCAACGGTACTGTAGTCTGAGGGAACCCAACTGAGAAATCAGCAGAAACTCAAGTTCCGATCCGCACCAGGCCACAATGAGACAACCAGGAGAACAACCACGAGATCACTGTTCCATCAGGCAGGTGGGATGTCTGGTTCCTGCTCCCTCTCACCCCTTACTGAGAGGCCTACAACCTACAACAGGCTAACAGTTCTGTCCGGAGGACCACATGAGTAGAACTCTGTCAGGCATGTTCTGGAGCAGAAAGGAGCCAACAGCACATAAATCAGAGGGCATGTGTTCCTGAGTGACATGAAGATTGGGTCGGGTTGGGGAGTATAACATGACAGTGGTATTGCCCAATAAAGAACTGGTACCTGTCCGAATGTGACTGCAGTCTAGCCGGGAGTCAGAGCACTTCACATCCTGTGGCTCCTGACTCTGTGGATAGTCACCCTCCATCTCAACATCCTAGATGCTGAAAGCACACAATAAGGAATGGGGAAATATTTAATTATCCAGAGTAGCAAGTATAATTATTACTAGATTAACTGCATTTTAAACATTGTGTTCGTAAAATAAAGCTATCAAGATCATTTAACAAACATCCCAATAAAATGCTACAGTATATTAAACTATACAAAACACCACTTTTTCGTTGGGTCGAAAGCAGGATAATTACTTTAAAAGACAATTTTTTTATTCCATAATACTTGGTCACCAGGACCCTATAGATGGTTAAAAGCACGAATGAATCGATATTAATTACTCAGCGCGATTCATAGGATTATTTGTTATATAAAACTTGAAAGTCATGTGCCTAGTAAATATAATACGTAAAGTTGCACCGCCGATTTTTAAAAAGCCTCCGCGGGGGTTTCCCCTGCGGGGGGAGGAAATACTAGCTAGCAAACATCTGACGTCTTGTGACGATCACCTAAGGCAGCTTACCCGTCTGCTAACAGGCTAGCAGCTAGTTAACATTTTCGAAAATCACTCCAAAACCATGATCACGCAACCAGGATTTGCACATAGTTATATAATAAGAAAAACAACTTTCCAAGTGTTGGTTCTCGTTTTAATAAAATCGGCGGAAACAAAACTAAACCATCCTGTTTGCTACCGGTTAGCTGTAGAAGCGGCGCAGCTCGGTAACTTACTCCGGTTTACCCATAGAAATGGCTACCCTATAATAACTAGCTAGCTTAAATCCATCATGCGTTTCAGACTCCAAGGAGCCTCACGACAAAGCAGGGTGGCAGTTAGGTTACTCATATAAGCGACTAACCTGGTCTAGCTAACCTGGTCTAGCTAACCAGCCCACTTACCCAGCACGAGTCGCCGCTTCCCTTCCGCTCGCGCGAGACGCGGCTCAGCTACCCAGCCGGCGCGCGACGCTAACACATATGTCAGCTAGCAGAAGTGAATGACGCCGCTCTGCCCCTAATCTGCTAGCAAGTTAATTCTCCTTTCCCGGTAACCTAAGGCGATTTTTACTAGCCTTGCTCTTTTACGCACCTACTCGTCAAATAAATAAACCACGAAATGGAATTCTGGTTCCGTCCCTTCAAGTCCGAAACGGCCCCGCGGTAACATCAGAACGCAACGTCAATCGTATAAATACAACAAGTAAACACTTTGAAAGGGGCACCGACAGGTTCTCCAGCTACATCCGGAGTACTTCATACCGGTAGACTGACATGCAGCATTAGCCAACACAAATCGCTTTATTGGAGTTTATGAGCTAACCTCCACCAATACCCGAGACGAGCATCAGTGCCGGAGTCGGAAGCTCCTACAGTACGAGCCAATTGTAAGGATTCGCATCGTTTTTTTTCTCATCGGTGTTGTGATTTTCAACCAATTACATGAAGTGAGCAGGCGATCGATGTCAAAAACGATTAACTGTTTATTAATATTACTTTCAACTCAAGGAACAAACGCAGTATGTTTGACCTCATTATTTTATAGCCGGCGTTAATATTGCCTTGTAATAAATGATTTTGCCTTTATGATGTATAAAATAGCTTTTTTCAGTTACAACATGGCGATTGGATGTATATAGTTTAAGCTTTTCTTGATTTCACATATTTTCTGTATTTATCATCTTTCCATGCTGCCAGCTTAATTTTACTGACAGTGTGTCTGAAAATGTGACTGTCTAGAAATAAGTGCAATAACTAAATGGGTGCAATCTTGGTCTTTCTGTTTGCAACAAACTAATTATCTATCAGTTAATTATTTATCAGTTAAAGTAAAAGGAATCAAGCAATAGAAATTCAGTTCCAATTTAGCGATTTCGAAGATGTAGCATTGGATATAAAGTTCTATCTTTCATAGTATCAGAATTGCATGATATTTGTGATGAATATAGACCAGTGTTTCTCACCTATTCAACCACCATTTCTGTTCAATCAATCAATATAACAATGCATTCAAAACAAAATAATAACAAAGTATTACATTACAATGTTGCTCTGGATTGTTCTGTAGACTCTTGTGTGTCTACTGCCAACCCAACAAGGTTGTACTCTACCGGGTGCCAGACTGACTCTCACTGTTTAGGATGAGTCGTCATGGAAACATTGTGACCCTATAGGTAAGCGGAAAAGCGGCCAAAATATGGGTCGTACCACTGATATCCGCACGATGGCAATGCTGCAGCTTTAGTTATCGTCTACTCTGATATTATTTTGAATGAATTAAGTGCATACACAAACTTAACGATGAAGTTATTTTCTGTAATGCCAAAAAAATTATAGACTTCTTAGATGCTAAACACCAGTAACAACAATAATAACACCATCACCAATAATTATTTAAGATTAATTTCAGGTTGTGTGTTAATAGTATCTACAAATATTTTTGAAGCAGTAAAATAACAATACAATAAAATAATAATGTTGAAAAATGAACGCGGGCTGCCGATCCTTGAGAGGTCACTGTCACTATAACAGTGATGCATATGCTGTTAAAGTATACCAGTTTATATTCAAGTATATTGCACTACATGTACTGCTGATGATGCCGGTGTTTAACATACATTTTATATAACAGAAAAGCAAGAAACTTCCTCGTCTGGTCTTTTTCCGCTGACGCGTACGTGCACCGCTAAAAGGAAATAATACAAGCCAACTATTCGTGTAGCTCATGACGAATGGGAAGGCAGCGTCGTTATCTCCTTAATTTACTCAAGTGAATTACAGTCAGCTGCAGAACGAAGCAAACATTTTGGATTACAAAGTTAAATTTTCATTTTAAGCAGCAAGTTGAATTAGTACGCTGTAGGCAAAATGGAAAGGCACCTGAAAAAATTCCTGGATCAGGTGCGACGTCCCGGAGTTAGTGACTGGGGTTCAGTGGAAAAAATTGCTACAGAGTACAATGTAAGTAGAAAGTTAGTCTTGTAAGTGATCGCATTTTTAAATTGTCAGCAGCATAAACAATTATTCTCATTAATTACAGCACAACAAAAGTTGCTGTAAATGGTACATTTGTAGTAGGGTCTTCGTCTCTATTTAAAAGAAGGCACTACGTTTTACTGTGTACAGTTGTTTTAGAGATACAAGTCTCAATTTCGTTAGTGAGCTATGTTGCAAAATAATTAAGACAAATATTGAGAAAATAATTGAGTGAATAAAATTCACTATCGCACTTCATTGTCCAGAACTAGTGCA
The DNA here is from genome assembly GCA_026784285.1 of Stomatorhinus walkeri. Classification (NCBI taxonomy): domain Eukaryota; kingdom Metazoa; phylum Chordata; class Actinopteri; order Osteoglossiformes; family Mormyridae; genus Stomatorhinus; species Stomatorhinus walkeri. The sequence continues at coordinate 10,805,017 of JAODUD010000107.1, forward strand.
TTTCTGCCGTTTCGTTTCATTTTTTCAACCTGCTTTTGTTCTTTTTTCGATCTTCGTGGTATTTATTTACGGCTTGTTATGTAACTTTGGACTAGTTTACCTGCGTTTGTCAGAGAAAAGAAAGTCGACCGGGAACTGGGTGGAGGGTAGATCAATAGTCCGTTAAGACAAGTGACTGAGCAAACAGCTAAACTCTGCAAGCATAAGCTATATTCCCAGTATAGTTTCTACGTTTTAAATTTCATTTACAGTTGAAATGTATTTCTGAAATAATCTTTTGTTAACCGTTTATTGCACAGTTTATTTAGCGAAGTGCGCCAATGTCTTGAGTCTACAGATTGGCCAACTTTCGCGCATCTGGCGAGACACTCACGCTTTCAGACGCTCACGCAAGAAATCTTACGGCAAATCCGTAATATTCCATTATGAACATTAAATTGGCTACATCAATAGCGTTCTGTCTATTTGCAGTGTAATAAAACTGTCACATAGGCCTACATGTAAATGTGTGTGCAGACTTATCTGGAATAGAAAATTTCACTCTAGCCAGCTGACCGAAGCTGTCAGCCCGGCCGCTTTTTACCCAAACCAGTTATAAACCTATAACCTAAAGATGTTGAAGTAGCTAATCTAATTTAAGACGTATTATGTAAGCATTTAATATAAATGCCCCATCGGATACGAAACTACAGTTAGACCTCATCTAACACTTGAACCGACGACCTAAACCTTATTTTCTGCACTTTTGTGACTATATGGCATATAAATCACCTATTCTGTCATTTGCACGCGTTTCCTTCCTAATTCGCTTCGCTATACTTATTATTGATATTCATGTATGATCACGATGATGTTGTTAGCCCGTTGTAGCAGTATGAGGACGAATTGTCGTAAATCAGGCATGGAAATTAGTAGCCTGGCACGTATTCTTATATTTTGTCATAATGGGTTAATGGTGACGTGGTTATTTTTTTCTCATATTTCGGCTCATGGACCAGGAGCCTTCATTAACAATGCAGTAATGAACAATCACAAAAAAAATACCTGCAAATTATTTAATGCAAACAGATCAAACTTTATCAATAAAAGCACAAATTATATCAGTGTTTTAAACAAAATATTTTTCAAAAGCACAGAGACAAGTGTCCGTGACTTTATTTCCCCCCTCCCATTCCATGGTCCTGTGTGGTGTCAATGGCTTAATTGTGAAAGTGAGATAAGCTTCATATATGTCCTTCTTCCTCATTCTACAATGTAGGAGAGCTTAGATGATGCAGCGCTCGTAACATTTACATGGTGCAGTCTTGTTGCAGTCAGGGCCAGTCCTACCTTTGCAGGGGCCCGAGACAAAGCTTTAATTGGGAGACCCCCCCCCCAAAAAAAAAGAAAAGGGAGGAGCATTTCACTTTCTATGCAACACAGGTAATCTGGGGGCCCAAGGCGACTGGCTATTCTGCCTACAGATAGTCGGCCATATATCTACCTGCACATAAGCACTTTGATTTCATATATGTCATTTTTATAATAATAATAACAATAATAACATCAATAATAATAACAATAGTAACGATAATTACTATTTGTATGTCATTATTATTATAAATAATAATAATAATGATTTTATGTAATCATTCTTATTTATAAATTGTATGTATGAATATGTTATACATGCCTACATACACGTCTAATATATACATATAATTTCCAAATAAGAATTATAAGTATGAAGTTTGTGTGTGTGTGTGGGGGGGGGGTTATTTTTATATCAAATGTAATAAAAACCTGTTATTTTGAGTTTATTGTGGGGACCATTTTTCAGGTTAAGTGCAAAAAAAGCTAAAAATGCCCAAAGTTTTGTGTTTTGTTTGATTACTTATGGTTAAGGTTAGGGCTGGGTGGGGCTGAAGGGCATCATGTTGGAATTAGAGTGTTCCCAATAGAACTAAATGGAGAGTCCTCACAAAGATATAATTACAAAAACATGCTGAGGTGAATTGCAGTTACCAAAGTCCCTGTAGGTGTGCACGTGTGAATGGTGTGTGAGCGTGTCCTGCGATGGCTTGGCGCCCCATCTTGGGTTGTTCTCTGCCTTGTGCCTGAGACCTGTGGGATGGGCTCCGAACCCCCACAACCCTGAAAAAGGTAAGCAGTTACAGGAAATGGATGGATGGATAGATGGATGGATAGATGGATGGATGGACATATGCATTTTTTTCTGAAGCATTCAAAGTAAATTAAACAAATGTGAACCATAAACTATTTTTAATGAAGTGGTTTTTACCCCTTTTATTCACACATTTCTTCTTTCTTATTTTTTCTGTTTTGTGGTCTTTCTAATATGAACTGTACTACTGTGCTAACCTGAAATTTTATTTCTGCATACAGGAAGCTTCAGTTTAGCCATATTAAGCAATTACACACACTGTGCATTAATTCACAATGCATGCACTTCTGCCTTGCTTGTTGGTAAGGTAAACGCAAGGCAATGGTTGTCGGCGTGTCACCTGCGAGGTACTACTAGCCGGCAGGGGAGCCCCTGCGTAATGCGTGACGCAAATACCACGTCATTTTTCATTATTTTTTTTGTGTGTCGTATCAGTGGAGCCTGTAGAAAATGTCAATTTGGGGGTGGCCATCAGGGGGTGTTTAAATTTACAGGGGTGGCTTAAACAATAAAATAATCCATAATAATAATCCATATTTTAGTTTTTATTTTTTTGATGTGGGACAGCAGCATATTTGCCAGGGCTTGTTGGCCGTTTTTACCATCGCTTCACTGCAAGGTTATTTGGTTTTTCGTAGAAGTAGCTTTCACTGTATAAAAGGCCCCAGTGTACGGCTGCCTGCCTTAGTTATGACCAAATGGCAGAAGGTAAGGGATATAAAATCATCTGAAGTTAGCGAAACCAAAAAAAAAAAAAGTTTCCAGAGGCTTATTTGAACTGCCTGCTTAGTACAGACACATAGGCATGTTGGTGAGAAATATAAAACCGCTGCTAATTGAAGTGTATGGTGCTTTCTAACATAACATGCAGAGAATGATGCTATAAATAATTCTGTTCAATGATATTTTTAAAACAATCATTCCATTCTGCATTAAAAGTAAGACAGTTTGTTACTGCAACAGCTTTCTTCAATGATCCCTGTTTTGCAGGATGTAAATGCATTCAATAAAATGTTTAAAAGTCATTTTACCTACGGCAGTACCTCTAAGAATATAGTCCTTTCTGAAATTCAGTGAAGTTATGTGTGTCCTGTTTCCCTCAGTAAATATAACATGTGACAAATAAGCTTGATACCTTCCACTGGAGAAAAATGCAGGTAGCCAACTAAAATGGCTATTTTTATTTTGACCATGCCTGCACCTCTCTGGGGGGGTTGGCACTGTACTATTACACCTTCAGACTGGGGGCTCAATTCCAGGGGTGGGCAGGTTGAGGTTCAGAGACCAGTTGAGTTTTAAAGATTCATAGATTCAGCTTTCTTTACTGGTTGGTTGAAACAAAATCTTGGTCTGGATTTTTATTTGCTGGATCAGAGCTATCCACTTTTGCTCAGTCTCTGCCCCCAACGCAGTCTGTCGCAGTTTGCGTGGTCTCCCAATAACTGCACAGGTTTCCTGCAGGTACACCAGTTTACTCTCTGGACTCTGGACTGGTTATGCGAGATGGACGGGTGCATCTTACCCCTCTGACTAAAACAACCCAAGTGGCTTTGAAGTGAACTTCCAGTTTGTAGCAGTGTTACAGATCTGATCCGGAGGGTATGTGAGGACGGCGGCTCAAAGTCCGCAGTCGCCATGCAGAAACAGGCCTAAATCTGAAGCTTTGAAACACTCATTTGTATGAAATACAATGTCTAAAGCAGGGGTCTCAAATTCCACAGTCCTGGGGGGCCAGAGCCCTACACAGTATTTTGCTTCACCCTCATTTAACACACCTGATTCAACTCCTTGTGCTAATTACCACACAGCTCTTGCGCTGAATCATTTGCGGCGCTACTGGGAAAGAACTAAGATACACAGGGCTGCGGCGCCCAGGACTGCAGTTTGACACCCCTGGTCTAAAGGAAGAACAATTCAAGCCTATGAAAAATGAACGTGCAATAGGCGTCTGCAAGGTCCAAGCCCTGCTGGTTTTCCTTGACCAATCAGAATAAGTAATCATTAAACTAACTACCTGGGAGAACTGAAAACAAGGCCTGGATTTGTAATTAAGGTTTTTAAGAGCCCTGCTCTAAGCATTAATAACCCCCGGCTCTGGTTTGAAAGCAGTGGTCACAGTAATAATAAAATTAATGCATTTGATTAGCAGTATCTGTTTAACTTCTACATTCCGATGTAGGTTGTAAGGCTGTGCTTTTTCCCATGGGGCTTCTGCAAGATTGGCTTACATCGTGTCAAATAATGACAGTGAAATATGCTGTGTTGTCCTATATTTCTCTGATTTCTTTTAGAATAATAAAAGAATAATTCAAATATACTGTAAAATCCACATAATGACTGCCCCTAAACACTGAAGTTGAGCATTATTGGCTTAATATGTTATGTTTTATATATGAACGTGATTTGTTGGGTTGCTGTGTGGCTCTGTGGTTTGGGACTCTGTGGGCTTGACTGGGGGGGTCACTGGTTCAGATGCTTTGACTGGCAGATTGCTTTCACTGTTGACCCCTTAAGCAAGGTCCTTAACCTCAGTTGCTCTGGGAACAGGCTGATCCTGCTTCCTCAATTCTGTCTTGCTTTTGCTTAATGTCTACTAAACTAGTCAATGCATCGTGCAACTTGGTGTCTCCCTGGTCCCTTCTGCTTCACTCCTCCATGGTTATGGGTTTGAATCCCACACTGAATCCTGGGATTTTGCATCTTCTTCATGTGTTGCACAGGTTTCATCTAGGTAGTCCAACTTCTTTCTGCGGTCAAATGACATGCAGTTATGTTACCTGGTATCCATAAATCACCTATAATATAACATGTTATTACGTGTCAATATGTGCATAGTAGATGCTCACTTCTGAAAAGCTAAAATACCTTTAACTCGTGCCTGTAGCATGAGATTGTCACTTGGGAACTGTATTCAACAAATGACCATGTGCCCCACTGCGCTTGTAGCTTATTCGCTCACAGACTGAAGCCACAAAACAGAAGGCTGGTCTTACGATGGAAGCAGGGGCTTTGAAGAACAACACAAAGAAAAACCGCTACCGAGATATTTTGCCCTGTGAGTTCAAAGTCTACACTTTATCAGATCAACAGCAATGCATTTAATTTGCTCATAAATGCCACCCTTTGATAACTTATTGGTTTATGAATTCACTTTAAGTCGAAACACCTAGAGAAAAAAGTGCCACTTATTCAATATCAAGGACAATTGGACCAGTTTTTGAACGGTCTTCCTTGTTCCTGCATGCAGATGACCAGAGTCGAGTGCTGCTCGACCTGTTGAAGGAAGAGTTTGAGTCAGATTACATCAATGCCAGCTTAATTCAGGTACAGCTAATCTTTGTTGTCCCTCTGTCTTTCACTGCACTGTGGTCAAACAGTGGAACAAGTTTAAATGTCATGTGATCTCGTCTCGTGTCTAGGGTGCCACAAAAAACAGATTATATATTGCAACCCAAGGTCCCCTGAGCAACACTGTTATAGATTTTTGGAGGATGATTTGGCAATATGAAGTAGAGGTGAGTTTATATCGAAAGACTGAGAGGACTGTTATTACAAGGATCATATTGTTACATTTGTTGATTTCTCTGCAATGGTACAGATGAAAAATCAAAGTGGCCTGCAGCTAAACATTTGACATTTTATGTTGGTTTTTTTTCATTTCTTTTAGGTCATAATTATGGCTTGCAAAGAAATAGAGATGGGAAAGGTACTTCCCTTCTAATGTGAATTTTTTACAAAACAATGAAAAATATAAATGTTTTCCTTGCTGTGCTCTTCGAAACAGTGACTGTGGATACCCTGAAAATAAAGGGAACCTGACACTATGAGCGTGACCAATACTAAACCCTGAGATGCATTCCATGGCCATTCAAGTCACCTAATCTTAACTGCATGGTACATTTATGGACGATTTGGCAGAGGCACCTGAGATGGCGTTTAGCAATCTGGCAAACGAAGGCCACGTGATGGAAATACCAGAGGAAGAAAAGTACCAGATCCCACCAGCAGAGGGCCAGACCTTTGCAGAGTCCACGCTAATGTCATACCTTCGCTTTTTTCATATCAGTGTGTACCTGTCTGTGTGCTGGAATCCTAGGTGTTTTGTCTTTTTTCATTTTTCTGGGTATTACAGCAACTTCTGTTCAAAGATCTGTTTAACATGTCTGACATGGTCATTTCTTTCTGGTTTTTAGAAAAAATGTGAGCAGTACTGGCCACCTTGTACAAGAACAGCCATCATTGGACCATTCGTTATATCAAATGTGAGAAGCTGCCTTCAAATTTATCTTTAGCTATATGCATAGATCAAAGGAATTTGAAGCTTTTGCATCGCACAGTCTTCAAATGTGCATTTTTTTTGCATAATTTAATGTCAGGTTGTAAAAAGTTTTTTAAAGGAAAACATTTACAATGTTAATATCTGCATCGAACTGCGTCAGCTTGTTTTTGTTTTATTACAAATGTCTGTTTCACAAATCATTCCAATACCACTTCAGCAGTAAAGAAGGTAGTACAGGTTATATTTAAACTTGTGATGTTTTAACTTTCACAGCTGAATGAGTCTCTACCGAATGAGGAAGTCGTCGTGCGCACATTTTCTGTGAAATACCAAGATGTAAGTGCTGATAGACTCGTTATATTGCGGCAACAAATAATCAGTCAGTCTACAAATGCAGATGGTCGAAAGAGTTCTGTAAAAAAGAGTGATTTATTTCAACATAATGTTTCTTGCTTTAAAAGGCAGCGTGGTCATGAATATGTTACACCATTTGCATCTGTCTCAGTACAAGATTTAAGGGTGTATTTATGCATGCTGTCTTTATTTCTGCAAGCAGGATATACTTATGACTAATGTGAAAATTCCAGCCAAACAGAAACTGGTGTGTGCGTGCGTGTGTGTGCATGTGTGTATTACACTGAGATAAAAATGGGATTACACTATATAATAAAAACCTGTTATATTGGCGTTTTTCAGTTCCCACAAAAGGAAACTTCATTTTATAAAAAATCTGCCCATAGAAATATGCCCATAGAAATGAATGGATATAAATACAAATGTTCTTGTCTGTGTGCTTGCGTGTACGTGTGCATATGTGCACCATGCGTGTACTTGTGCACATGTGCACCATGTCTGTTCAGGAAACGAGAAGCCTTTCCCAGTTGCAGTACATGGCATGGCCCGACCACGGCATCCCGCTGGCTTCGGACGGCCTCCTGGGCATGATGGACATGGCGCAGAAGGTGCAGGCGAGCAGCGCCGCCCCCCTGGTCATCCACTGCAGGTGCAGCCCGGGCCGCGGCCCCACCCCACTCGCCGACAGCGTTAGCACGCCGACGTTGGCCTTCACACTGCACACAGATCGCCCATATGCTCATTACTATGTATCACTGCATGTTGCTCCTGTTGCCAGTGCCAGGCCGCGCGTAGTCATTTGAACTCTGTGTCTGAAAATGTTCTCCAAATTAACTGACATAAATGAAATATTCAGCACTGAGGGAGGCGTTTACTTCATCTGTCACCTCCTGACTGTTTTTTTCTAACTGTGATGTTTTTTTTCCATTTAGTTGAGTGTAGCTAATCAATCATTAAAAATATAACGTCCAGTTCTCTCTGATTTCTAGCGCCGGATGCGGAAGAACAGGAGTGATCTGTGCGCTAGATTATATAAATGATCTTCTAAAGAAAAAGGTACTACACTTGAAGTCAGTTTGTCTGTGAATAGCTTCAGATAGCATGTTATTTGCTAACGTGAGCGCTGCCGCTTCACTCTTAAATGGCCATACGATACATCTTTTCTGATGATAACTTTATTGCTTTAATGCAAGCAGCAGGTTGCTTCCCTCCGGTAGCTCCATGCCGTGGTCGCCATAGCTGCCGCTCTGAAAATGCGTCCACACGTTAGTTATTAAAGCTGCACTCTTGATCTTGTCAGAGGATCGGCGAGGATTTTAACATCATGGACATTGTGCTGGAAATTAGGAGCCAAAGGCCGTCAGCTGTTCAGACAAAGGTACTGCAGCGCTGTCACGTTGTCATTGTTTTTTTTTTTTTCGGTGCTAAAATGTCAATATATTCCGTGTCATGTTTTAAAATTCAGCAGCTGAGTCCCATTATGGATTCGAGTCTGCAGTCTGCCATTAGCTGCTTGGCTTAGGCATAGGGGTCTCACACCGGAAGAGACGTGTAAGATTTTACTCACATCAGGTGCCGGATCACTACCCATAACCAGAGGCTTTTATTAACTATTCTTAACGTCTATATTCCATGGTGCAAAATGATGTTTCCAGCAGATGTTTTCCACCTGCTCTGCCGATGATCTTTGCTGGGACAGGAATAAATCGGCCCGTATTTATAACTTTGCTTTCACTTGCTTGCTTTACTGGGGCTCTTGTTGACTGCCTGTAGCAACCGTGCTTAGTGACTGAAGCGTCAGAACTGCGCCCTTAGCATGAGGTCATTAACACTGATTGTTTGAGGGAAAGCTGTTCTGCAAATGGCTACTAGCAAATCGAGCTTACTTATTTGTTACAGAAATGCCAATCTGGGCATGAATTTTGATTTTGAAAAATCCAAACGCTTAGTGGGGTTTGCGTGTTCCCCCTGTGTCACATGGCTCTCCTGTTGGTATTCTGGCCACATTTAGGTGAATTGGTGCTCCTCAGTCTGTGATTGTGTGTGTGGCTTTGTGATGAACCAGCATGTCATGCATAGTGTCCTTGTATCCCATACTTCCTGGGATAATCCCCGGGTTAGCATGACCCTGTGCTATCTATCTTTCGGCTGCTTATCTAATAGAGGGTGACGGTTAGCCTAGAGGTGGGCAGCATGAGGCAGGAAACATCAGGGAATGTGTGAGATGTCAAACTAAATTACAACCCATGCTAGACTAGTATATAAACAACAGTGGTGGAAATTGGACAAGTAAGCTGGCTTGGCCAGACGATAAAGAAAAGATTGATGTATAAGTTTGGTGGTGGTGATGATGATGATGATGATGATATATCTAATTTCTTGTTATTTCAGGAACAGTATGAATTTCTGTACCATATTGTTTCACAAATGTTTGAGAATGCCCTGAAATCCTCAAGCAACTACTATCAAAACATGATGGAGGTACTTCAGTGTTTATACATCTTCCTGATAGTAGACATCTAATGGAAACTATATATATGTGTGTGTGTGTGTGTGAGAGTGGTTGGGGTGTGTGTGTGTGTGTGTGTGTGTATATATATATATATACACACACTCTCACACAGAGGACCAGTCAAAAGTCTGGAAACACCAGTTTTTAATGCATTCAACTCTATTTTTTCATCTCATCATCCCCTTAATTATTGTTTCTCAGTGTAATCAGTAAATTCTAGAAACTGTGACTTGTAGGGCTTGTGTCTTGCTTTTTAGGTGTATTTTATAGGCTCTTTCTGGTAACTCATGGTGTTTTCTAGTACTTAGCTCTTTAACTTCTCCTTGAGAGAAGAGAGAAGTGTGCAAAGTGAGAAACAGTCCGGAAGCATGCTAGCTTCCTCTATGCAAAGTGCGCGAGTGTTCTGAGTTCCACCAGCCTCCCACTGAAGTGATTATCCCTTCCTGCTGCGAACGGCTTTGCCAGCCTTGCTACGACAATGTGAGATCGCTGAAGAAAGAAGAACGACAAGCAGCATCTTTCAAAAGCAGCAGTTCGCAGTCCAGCAGGTATGGGGAGCACGATTCCCGATGAGCTTGGGGGGGGGGGGGGGGCTGGTTTGGTGGTCACCCACAAAAATGATCCGTATCCTTTTGCGGGTACCTACCGTCACGATTGTGCCTGAAGCCAACCGAACGTTAGACTTCACATCCAGTGTCATTTGTGATATAGAAACTGTCAGAAATATGTGGAAGTCTCGGGCAGAAGTGGTTACCAAGCAAGAGGTGGATGTTTGAAGCAAACAGAAAAGGGAGTTCGAGATTCAGTTTGGATACACTTGGTAGACAAGCACCTCCCTCCGAATAAAACATGTAGATTTTAATGAGGAACGTGCAGGTTAAATACAAGCAGGGATGATGCATAAGAGAAATCATGAGAAAGACCGTTTCGTCTATTCTGTTTTGTACATCGTGGATCCCAATAAGCTTGTTGTACAATTCAGTCCATAGACCAACATGTCGGCATCAGCTTTAATGGTTCAGTAACTAATACTAAACTATAAGGTTTTCAAGATAAAAGTTGGGTTATATGTATGCAGGTTGTATGTGTGTGGGTTGTGTTTTTTATCTACTTATTGGCATATTTGTACCTAAAAGGGTTTATTGTTGCAGATTTGTAGTAATTATCGCTGACGTGTTTTTAATGCTGTGCTTACGTGGACTGGCGTAGAAAGTGAGAAATGCTGGGTTGCAGATTGTTAGACCTTGCACAATCACTCATCCTGTGTTTCCATACCACAAGAGGACAATTCCATGACACTTTAAGGCAGTAAATACAAAAACATTTTAAAAAGGTTTTAAAAATACATCACTAGCATTCAAACAAGCAAACAATATCCAGAATACAAAAAAATGATGAATAGGCACCGCGTGTACCCCCATGCCGGTAAAATCAGTTTGTTGTTCGTGTCGTCTGGTCTGTAATAAATCTCGGGATAAAAGGACATGATCGTGAGGATTTTTAGGTCATGTGGAAGGTGGTGACTTGGTGGCAAGCACTGTTGTCCTGCAACCAACAGGGTCAGGCATTTGAATCCCGCTCTGTGTGTGTGCAACGCTTGCATGATCTCCCAAGGTTTCCTCTCACTACCTGAAGACGCACAGATCAGGCGTCTCTGAAGTGCCCATTGTGAATGGGTCATCCCAGTTTAATTCAACAATCTTACAAAAAGGTTTGCAATATCATTTTTGATTTTGATTAAATTTGGCATTGAATTACTCTTACATTCCAGAGCTTAGAAATATTTTTGTTTCTTTTTATTTATTTATCTTTTTGTTTTTCATTTCCTCTTTGAGATATAGGGCCAATTTTTCTTTTTTTTTTTTTTTTTGAAAGCGGGTAAAGAGCACTTTCTCAGTCTCGGTTAAGTGGAAAAAATACCCCCTCCCCCGCATGACGTCTTTTCAGACAAAAATACCATTTAAAAAAGAAACCTACATCCTTTTGGCATGCATATCTCATAATGGGGAGTATGTAAGAGGTCAATATATGTATACTACTTGTGTAAAACATCTATATTGATTATAAAAATTTTGTTACTGTTTCAATAACCAAAATTGTAAAACATATAGTCTGTGAGATGATATTTGACCTTGAAAGAAATTTGGACCATGAAAAAGTGTTCTTTCTGAGTTTTCCAGTGAGCTAACCCTAACCCTTGTATTGCACTGGAAGGTATGTGTGTAATTCATCTGCCAGGTTTAAACAAATGATGAAGATGCAAACCCCATTTGTTCAATTGAAACGGAATGATGCGTCTGTGCTGTGACGAACAGGCATCCTCTCCAGCGTGCACCCCGACCTTGTCTCGTGCCTAGAGGTGTGGTAGGGGCATGGATACCTTGGCAGACTCTGGGGGGGGGGGGTCCAATGTGACAATTCGTCAGGGGGCTCAGAATTCCTAGCGAGGCCCACATAGGTCAGCCTCCTGGTCCAGCTGTCACCCTGACGATGATACACAGTCGGAGGGCGGACGGAGGAAGCTGTCACCCTGACGATGACACACAGCTACACAGTCGGAAGGCGGACGGAGGAAGTTGTCGCCCCTTTGTTGGTTGTTACACTGTAAAAAATTTAGACAACATGATAGAAAATATTTATTTGGATTTGTACAGTATATAACATTATGCTTGCTTTAAAGGTGGATATCTGGCATATATACTGATAGACCGTGGTGTTTTCTTGCCAAAAGAAATGTACTGGCTCTCGATTTTATCTTTTGTGAGAATCTGCCATGCTAAGTTAATTTCCCTTTTTGTTTGAGAGGTGTTCAGGACTCAAATATTGAAAGCTCCCCCCCTCAGCCTTAGTTCCTGGTTATCTAAATGATCAGGTAGCTGAGGTAAGAAACCAGGCCAGGGTCCACTCTGGGCAGGATGCCAGCCTATTGCAGGGCACATGCATACACTCTCACACAAAATGGCCAATTTGGAGATGTCAGTGTACCGCTGAGACATATCTGTTTGTCTTTTCACTATGAGATGAAATCCATACCTGAAGGGAAGCTGCAAGACACAAGGAAAACATAGAGAGCAGTGGGCTGGATTTAAACCCCCAATGCTGGTAGTGTGAGCTCATCATGCTGAGTCACTATGGTGAAAGTTCATATTTATGGTTATATTTGTTGTTATAATTAGTATCATACAATTGTTAAATGTGTATTAATATATTCATTATTCTGAAATAATTATATTCAATATTTATATCGATTACTACCTTGTTGGACCCTTGAACAAAGCGCTAAGCTGAACCTGATAAAACGATCTGATAAGTAAATGTTACTACACTTAGTGGCCAGTTTATTAGGTACACCTGGCTAGTATTGAGTAGAAGTTTTCTACCTCTAGAACTGTTTCAAAGGTAAAGTTGACATTTTCTACACCATTGTTCAGTTGTACTGAACTGTTATTTTTGAACCTGTGGCTTTCCTATCAGCTGTAACAAGTCTGTCCATTCTTTAGCTCCTAATTTTGTTCTTGTTTTCTGTTGCACTATGGGTAATAACATATTACACACCATGTATCTCTGTCAGACAGCAGATTACCTGCCACATGCATCATTATGTTGGTGAATTAATTAAACTTCAACTCAAACCACTTGCAACGTAAGCTAACTTAATGACATAATGTTTGATCCTTCACTTTTTATTCTGCATTAGTTTGCTGGATTTTTGAAAGTTAATAGCATTTGTATGTGGGAAGTCAGCAGCAGAGGTCTGGAACCAGAACTCTCTACCTCTGCTGTGCAGTGGTGGTTCTGGATCTCAGCTTAATCAATTTATTTGCAATAAGTGCATAAGAGCATGACCACATTCCAAATGTTTCAGCCTCCTTATCAAATTAAAAAATGGCTCTATTACCGATAGACACGACTGTTTCTTTTTGAGTCAGTCCCCGTTCACTGTAATATCAAAACCACTGATCTCTGCTGCAGAAATATCCCGCCAATCTTAATATACCATAAAAACTAGCGTAAAACAGCTTATAGAAAAAAGTAATAGCAATAAACAATTTTTGTTAAAAAAAACATAAATAATAATAATGCTTGCTGGACTTGTGTAGCTGCAGTTTTCGTAGTGCTGGTTTTCCATGATGAAAAAAGCACCAAACCATGACATTTTAACTTTACCTTAGTTATTCGCAGTAAATTTATGCCGGTGTTCCTTCTGCAGCAAGCCTATCGTTCAGCCCAGAACATCCTGCCCCAAGACCCAGAACATGAACGACACGTATGCCGTCGTTAACAAGCCCAAACAGCGCCCAGCTGCCGGCTCTGCCCCCCCTCACCCAACTGTCCATCACTATGACAACGCGCAACTAGGATTGCCCAGTTCTTCAGCCGGCCCGCTCTACAGCACAGTGAAACCCAAGAATTGGGCCAGTGGGCCTCCTGCTCAGCCTGCGAAGCCAGACAGGGCAAGACCAGAAAGCTCTTCATCAGAAGACTACGAGTTTGTCTCCGGTGAGGCTTCCTGGAATGTCGCTCTCTCTCCAAGCCCCTTACATTCACCTGTACCTTCTGTCGCACTCTCTCCAAACCCCTTACATTCACCTGTACCTTCTGTCGCACTCTCTCCAAACCCCTTACATTCACCTGTACCTTCTGTCGC
>JAODUD010000107.1:10824962-10841638 GCA_026784285.1 Stomatorhinus walkeri
CCTACTGAAACTGAAAAAATTATTAAAATGTATAAAGGGATAAAAAATGTACTGTGAAGCTGAAGATGGATGGATGGGTGGGTGGATGGATGGACTACAGTTGTTGTTATTCATAGAGATCTGGCCGTTGTTGTGTCCTGTGTCTCAGAGTGAGCTTGTCACATGACCAGGCAGCCCAGTGCACTTCCAAACACCCCAGTCTTTATCTGGGCTCAAAGGAGTCTCTCCTGAGGCTGCCCAGGGTGTTCCTGAGGTCAGCGCTCAGATGGACCCGGCCATTGATCCAAACCTGGTCGGTTCATAGCCCATCTGTCTGAGGAAACATGACGTGACTGCAAGAAAGGCAGTGAGTTCCCAGGAAGCCCACCCATCAGGAAGACGAGAGTCTGGGGAGGGGCTTTTAATTAGCTGACGAAAATATCCCCCCGCAAAGCACCTTCTGCAAAGGCGTGTCCTCTTCAGATGTTAAGGGAAGGTCAACTGCCGCCGGAGGGGGAGGCTCACGTGGAAGACTGCAGATCTGACGTCTGGACATTCATTCTGTAATCATGTGAACCTGACGGATCTCACGTGGGACAAAGGGGGGAGGGAACAGGGGATGTCAGCTCTGCCTTGCCAGGGGCCCTAGACGAGGCTCTGATCGGGAGGCCCCCCCTTTACCAAGAAAAGTGATGATCATTTCACTTCCTCTGCAACACGGGTAATTTGGGGCCTCAAGACGGCTGGCTATTCTGCCTACAGCAAGAGCTGTGTGAGGTAAAAAAACCGCCATCTCAACTCGTCAGCTGACTAGCTGAACAGGGTCTCTAGTCAGCTCCCAGAGAAAAAGACGAAACTGAAATATCTGTAATGGAATTAAAGTCGTGTTTCTCACATAAAGTGGCAGGCAGTTTAATATTTTGTATAATAATTTATTCATTATGTGGAAATCACTGAAACGCACTGCATTTATTACATACGCCACAATCTGCAGTTTTTGCACTAAATGAAATCTGAGCATGCCGAAATGATTAAGGGTCCACATTAAAAAGTATTATAGAACTTTCAGTTAAATAACAAACAATAACAGCAAGTCAGTAGGTTTTACTAATAATTGAGACGCTAATGGGTTATTTCCCACTTTTATACGATAGGTTTATGAATTTTAATCATTCAGTCTTTCTTACTGAACGAAGCAAACGCAGGATCATGTGGACAGTGGCATCGAAAAGGTCTCACCGGTCTGAGAATGGCACCCTGGCTGCGTAGCTTCTCGCTTCTTAGCGCCGCTCGCAGACTCGAGGATGACGTGATTGTTACTCTAACCATCCCTTCATACCGTCTGGCCCGGGTGGGTTCATCGTCCCTTGACCTTCTTAGTCAAACCCATCAGGGCTCTTCATGATGTTCTTCCTATATTGTTTCAGCTGTGCACCCTCCCTGGGCCCTTAGCCCATTTACTTTGCCTCGGGAGACTTTGTCATCATAGCCTATTTTATATCCATTATACGTCACCCTAGTTCTGAGCGCCCGCTTGGTGATTCACTAACGAGGCCGATGTTTCACCATCGTTGTTGATGTTTCTGCTCGATATATGATTATGATGCACGTGTTGAATAATCAACACCCTGTTTGCACTGAAGGTCACTGCCAGTGTCAGATCAGTGGATCGTGCACACAACACATGCTCAATGTCTGCGTACCTGCTCCATCCCCCTCTCTGCCTCCTCCGACCACAAAGTGCAGCCCTCCCTGGAATAGCAGGAGTAGAAGCTAACGCGGGGATAAGAGGGGGGGGGTTGCATTCAGGGGGAACAAGAGGCCTGCGTGGCAGGGACTGCTTCTGCCCCCCAGCTTTAAGCTTGGGTGTTGGCTGCGAGAGCAGGAGGGAGACCGCAGGCACGCAGGCGGCTCAAACGCAAGTGGAAAGCCGTCGGCTGGGCAGCCAGCCACGAGCTGCACAGAGCTGCTGCCACTGATCTCATCCAGCTAACAGCAGAAGGCCACCGCCCTCGGGGCACACACACGCCGCTCTAGGGGCACACACGCGCCGCCCTCGGGGCACACCCACGTCCCTAGGCATTCTCTCCCAGCAAAAAAGCTCTCATTTGGGAACATTGTAAGTATTTAAAAAATGTTGGTTAAGATTTACATCATTATGATCTTTATTAGATAACATGTTCTGCTTATCACTGCTTGTTCTGATTGCTGCCTCATTCGTTTTTGTTTAGGTTATGAACTGTAGAAAAAGGGAGACTTCCAAACCCTGGTGGGGTTGTTGTCTATCGACGGACATGGAGCATTTTATGCCGCTGACCCCAAGCGGCTGAGGTCTGCAGACAGAGGCGGCGCTGGATAGCTGCAGCTCCTAATGAGCGACTTGGTATTTACCGGCACATCGGCCTCGGCGATGCACGCAGGCATGTAAAGCCCCCCCCCCCGTCTGAAAGTGGCTCTTTGAGCAGGCAGCCTCGCGCTCCTTTAATTACACACTCCTTTGTGAATGTCATCCTTGAAGTCTAATCCTTCGCTGCGGAGCGAGCCACTCGAGGACTCGTCGCTGGCATGCGTGTCGCGAGGCGAGAGCACTGGTAACGGGAGATAATTACCAGGTTGATAAGGCTCAGGTTCCATTCCACGCTCCCAACACCGGCGGCAGAGCGTGTGCTCACAGAGCCTAAACATGCCACTCCCCTGCCAAGCTGCCAGCAGAGACGGTAGGCATCTCACGGTGGTGCCAGCATCTGGGTCTCGGCTACCGACCCGTAGGCCAGGCTCAGCGCTGTAGGGGAGCTCGGGCTGTGGGGGGGTGGGTGTCACGGGCAAAGCTGCTCACTCATGTCCCCCGTCATTCTCTCAAACTCCCAAACGTCCCCCTCGCCGGATGCACGCGGCTCGCTGCTGAGAAGTCCAGATTTCCTACCCCCTACCCCCTCCTCCCTGAAAGTGAGCGTGAGGAATTAGCTAAGCGCCCGTGAGCGACGCCAGGGAAACCAGAGCTCCATGTGGATGACATGGTGCTCCAATGGCACCGACGCATCACCGCTAACACAGCTAACGGGACTTCTTGTCTGTTAGCCCAGCCACATGGACACCAGCTCGGTGGGAACTGGCTGCATATCATTGTCACAGACCTATGGCGGGATGCCCAGACTCTATCATTTTCATTTAATCCCCCCTCTCTCTTTTTTTCTAACTGAAGCTTCTTTTTTATAGCATGGAGGAAAAATAAAAGCTAGCTGAATAGTTTGGGGTCGGCAATTGTGTACACAGCGTGGATCGGATTCTGCCGCCTGCTCGTTTCTCGGATGCCCTCCGGGGCGGACGGTGCGGCGAGTTCTCCGCCACCACTGCTCAGAGTTCCTTCAGCACACTTGCAAAGGAGCGCTTGGTCAAAACACGTCTCCCCCGTTGTTCTCCTTGATACCGCCGGGGATCTGAGGCGCAGCACTAAAGGCAATTTGTCTTCCGCCTGCCCGTAGGACAGCAGCTACCTGTAATGCCATCCACTGTAAAATGGCTGTGTAATGCATAAATTAGCACCGTTCGCGATAGTTTCCAAAACATCACCAACATCAATTGTTTTTGTATATTTATAAACCTATCTTTTTTGATAGCTTTGAGAGATTGCTGAAAAAAGTAGCTTCTTTAAACACAAACTTATAGCTATCTTTGAATGACACACCAACCCGTGTTACAACACTATTTACCTATGTGCATGTGTCTCTCATAGAGATCAAGAAGTGGAAAATGAGAATCAAAGAATTCCTTTGTATCTGTATTTGTGCAAATAGCAAGTAATGTATCTTTCATTTAAGCCTGTGAGCTTCTTGGTTTAACAAGAATAATAGAGAAGAGATTTAATAACCTTGTTAGAAAGATATACTTGGAGTGCACCATCATTTTTTTTTGCTTGATTCATACATGTTTTATCAGATTTCAGAAGATGTAGGAGATTTTTAAATTATCTCTCATTTTTATTGAAATTAATACAGAATACAGACTCTAGTTGCTAGGTGACTGATAATGCTGAGCATGCCTTGTAATATGGAAGGGAACTGAAAACACACAATGTAAATCAAGGCATAAAAGGATATTCCATTTTTGCTCTCGTCCCTTGAAAGCTGCTTTTCTAGTCAGGTGGTTACAGATGTAACAGGCCATGTCGTGGTTTCCGTGGCAACAGAACGCTGCCGATTGTTCCTCCACATGTGGAGCAAAGTACAACAGTAGTATTTGTAGCTAGTTGTGTGAGGTGAGTGCGGGGCTGCACTGTAAGACTTATTTTATGAATGATGTCATTATGATTAATTAGGTGTTATTATTTCACCAAATCAAAACAGTGCCGACAGTTGGATCAAAATCAATGGAATCCTATTTGCTTCAGTTAATTCATGATTCACCTTTATTTATCTAATTAGCTCCAACCAGCGTTGTGCAGTTGTGCTCCATTGTTCAAAAATCACCAGAATACATCCCCCATTAAAATAGAGCAAACAATCTGGCAAAAAAAAAAAATGATTGCTGCAGGGCAATAGTTGGGTTGCCAGTTTGAGGGATCGTCTTTCTATTCAGGTGTAAGAAAGTAAATAATAATAACAACAGATTATCGCTATGATCCGTACAGCATTGCTCAGGTAGATTTAAGTGCATTTCAGGTGACTTATATCACAGCACTGCCTTATTAGTTTCACACAATAAATTTTACATTCAGCATTTCTTTTCATATTTGGGATATCAAAGCCACGCATTTATGAAACCAAGCATCTATCAAGCAATATGAATGCCACTAAACGACCTCTGTTTCAAAAATTAAACATTTATTTTTATTAAATATGCAGCACAATGTGTCTACCATACACTCACGGGGCATCTTAAAGGAACAGTATCTAGAAAGACAGAAAGACCAAAATGAAAGAAAGGCCGTAGCTGAATGCTGCGGTCTGCATCTCCCTCCGTCCCAAGGGGTTTTCTTTACAGGGGCTGAGCGGCAGACGGAGTCCCTGCACCAGGCAGCACAACTACTGGCTTGGGCTCAACCCGGAGGCAAATCACTTACAGATTTGAATCGTCAAATTGCTGCTTCTCCACCTCTCTGCGGTTTTTCGGGAGGGGGGAGAGAGGGGGCTTTTTTTCCATATTCGCAACCCATCCAAGAACACATAAGTCCTTCGACAGCTGCAGCAGCTTACGGGGGGCCGGCCGACTGTGTAGATCACAGGACTCTAATGGCAGTGCTCGGACGCAGCGGGCCCCCACGAGGGGCCTCAGCGCTGGGTGCGGTGCGCAGGGGCGTGAGGGGGCGGCATTGTCATGCATGCTGCGGGGCGTTTTATGGTGACTTGAGCACATTACAGCAGAATTAGCATCAATTTTCATATGGATTCCTCTACTGTAGCACTACTGTTTTGAGCAGCGCGCATAGATTTTTAATTATTTTTATATGGCCGTTAGCTTTCATTTGATTACATTTTATGATGTTAAGCTTTTGAAGTGACTAGTAAATGCAGAAAGGGTCTCACAGCAGGGCCATACATAAAGCCAGGTTTAAAAGTCGGGTAGTTGTTTTGTTTTTTTATTAAAGTGGCGTGTGTCAAAACGGGAATGGAGTGCAATGATTCCACATTTTGTACGTTACAAGGATTCTGTACACTTCCAATGCCTTTGAGAAATGACAAATGACTAAGCTGAAATATGTGAGCTAATCTTACCTAATCAGCATCAGGCTTCAGCACATTCACTTTGCAGTATTTCCCATTAAAAATTACATGTAAACTTTATTTTAAACTGGAGATTGAAACTGATCTATATATGCCTGTATCTAGTACAAAGTGAAAATATTCTGAACAATTCTACAATCATCCATCTATCCGTGTTATAGCCACTTATCTCAGTCAGGGACTCAAAGGATTAGTCATGAAATTTTTGAAAAATACACAGAAATTCAGATCATCAACACTCCTTGAAGATTGACTTAAGTGATTTTTGGGCTTTCCAGCTTTATGGAGCTGACCTGTATGAGAATATAAGGCATTTTGTTAAAACATCCATAGTGACCAAAACATGTAATCTGAATAAACACATCTCTCTTCTCACCAGGAAAGACTAAAATACCTTATTGTGTGTATAAGCAGTAAGATGGATTTTTCTGACACCCTTTGGTTTAAAAATATAATAGCTTGTGTTCCTTTTATGGTCCATGAAACACCTACCTCACATATTAATATTTATGAAAGTATTACTAGCAGGAAAATCTAAGCTGGTCTGTAAATATTCCTGAACCCCCATCAATTTCTTTCTCTTGGTCTAGCAAACACCTACTAAAGCCACAGTAATCAAATGTAATAAATAACCAAATGAGTCCATTTATTTAATCAATAGATCAAACATGAGATTTAGCGGTGGCAATCACAGCAAATATTTAGATTGTGTTATAAGTTGCCACATGGACTTGAAAAGAAAACTTGGAAACATGCAGATTGATCATTTAAAATGTTTGCTCAGTGCCTGACTGGTGATGTGTGCAGGTTATCAGAAATATGAACTCTGCAGCAAACAGAAGCACATAAAGCCAAATTATAGTTGTTCAGGCTTGATAAACTCATGAAATTATTTTATTTATTTACAATATAAACATTTACATATACAAAGACATACAGTATGCAGTCACAAATGTGAGTGTGTGTGTGCGTGTGTGTGTGTGCACGTGTGTGTGTGCGTGTGCTATATATTACCAATAATAATGTATTTTGCTCAAATAATTTTAAGCAAGAATAAGCAAGAATACTACTGTGGTACTATTTTGACTTGAAAAATCTGATACATGTAAAAATGTATTGACTATTGTTTCCGCTTTGGTTGGGGCTTTAGAAGGAATTATGATTGATTCAGACTCCTATATAACTATTTGCATTAAATCTATATCACATCCAGTTTGTCTTCTTAAAAATCAAGCCCTCCAAATCATAAATATGTAAATTTTACTACGGATGTATATAAAGTAATATTCTTCCTGTGAAATAATTTCAGCTTCAAAGTCACTGAAGGATAACAAAAACGTTTGGTTAAAACTGAAATGCTCTCAAGCAGATAACGCCAACAACAAGTAATGAAGTTCAAGGGAAACAATATAGGTATTATTAAAGTGGTAAACTGACCCCTGCACTAAAAACAATTGTCCTAATAGGAGAAATAACCATTATATAAAGACACGTGACTGTACGAGGTAAAAATCCATCCAAATCTTCTAACGCCCTTCCTGGTCAAGGTCAGTACTGCGGTACCTGGAATAGCGTAGAAAGAAAATCCAGTTTGTTCCAGGAATTGCAGGCATCAGAACAGAACGACGTGAGGGCTTAATCTTATTCTGAAATGAAGAAAAACGTGATTGCGTTTGGTGCAATAGTGAGTACAATCTGGGAGAGGCCACCGAAAACACCGTTAAATGGAAAACACTGGACAGATAAAAATGTAAATAAGAAAAAGTATACAAACTGAGATTATCCGCACACAAAAAGCAGAAAGTAATCCGTGAGTGTAAGGCGAGTAGCGGCCGGACACTGGGTAATCTCTTACAAACTCAATAACAATTAAAGCTGCAAAAAGCTTAGGAGTCAGCAGCAAAGTAGTTAAGAACCAAAACGGGTAAGAGTCGGTCTTTGGTTCCTCACCAATGGCTAAAAAGCGAAATTTTACTGCTAAAATACAAAGCAATTTCTAGCATGTAATTTGTTGTACATGTGTGTTTGGGAAACAAATATTTTAATAATTTTAACATTTTAATAATGTCCTTATTTGAATTGCTATATATAAAAGGCGTTCTTATGCCAACCAAGATAACACGTAATATCAGTAATAAAATGAATTAATTTGCTTCCTCCTGTGGCCACTGAGAGGCACTGCAGGCTGTGATGGTGCACAGATCGCCTCTAGCCGATTAATGTGATTGATCGTGTGCATTATCTAAACAGTAAATAAGCAGTACAGTAATGCATAATATGGCATAAGAAACCATCAACAATCAAAGCTGGCGTTTTGAGGTTGGTAAACCATACAAGGATTCGTTAAAATTTAGTAAAAAAAAATATATATTTCGGCATATACAAGCACACATATCCCCCAAGACATTACAATGAGAAGTAACTTACATGGTTATACATAGAAACACTATCTATAAACAAATGATAACGTCTGTAATTTGCTGCCTCTGTCCCTGCACAGGAAGTCCCCCGTCCAGCACGGCGTGGCTGCCATTGCTCGGGGCTGTTTTCAGAGGAACCCGCAAACCCTCTTTCATCTGCTGGAGGAGGTTCTCTCCCTCACCCCTCCCATAGGGGCAGGAAGACCACTCTGTGTATCCAAGATGTGGTCGAGGAGCTAAAAGCAAAGCCCATCTTCCTCAAGTGGATCCAATTAGGGAGGTTGACGATTATAGGGGAGCCTCTGCCCAAGGCACGCCGGATTACAGGGCACGGGGGCCACCCCGTCGGCCCCCGCATTTGTGTGCATCCTTCCCCATGCTGCATTTCCCCACTACCGTTTATTTTCGGAAACCACTCCACTGGGCCGGCCCCCACCCCAGGATCAATCCATCCCGTTTTGCTGCTGTTACAATCACTAATTACATTAAGCATGTAGGAAATTTACTCTAATCTGCAACTAACAAATAAATCCATTAAGAAATACTCACCACTGGAGTGAAAAGAGGAAACTTCCGGTAAAAACATCCTACAGGCCGGAGCAACTCAGTGTTTTTAGTTTCCTTTGAGGCAAGTACGAAGACAATCAAGATCATTCCCTAAACCCAGTGTGGCGACTACTAGTTAATGGTGATGCTTTTCCTACCTCTGCTAGAGGTGCACATGTTCGGTGCACAAAGAGATTGCTGCTGTCATCTTTCCCAAACAGGCAATTACTGGTGACACAATTTGAATAAGTGGATTGCTTTGCCGCTTGCGAGTGGATTGCTTCAGACTTTATTACCAGTGAATGACAGAATGGCTCCATAATACGCCCTGACTCCTTCAAATAAGACAGGGGCCTTTCAGATGAATAATATTTTTATTGCTTTTAATTTGGATTCCTTTTTCCCCCCAATGATGCCAGAATTGCCTGTTTGTAGGAAGAGATGGACTTTGAGAAGTACTTGGTAACCCTTTGGGCAACACTTTACTCCTGTGAGATATACACTGGCATCTAAATACCAAGGCCTCATAAATTGGCTTACTTGGACATAAAGATCATTAAATACATTTGCAACAACAAACAGCAATTAAATATATTTAAACTAATATGGTTCATTTGCCTTTGGTTAGTATTTATACTTGTTTCTGAGTACACTGATTCCTCTTTTACTGTCCATATACAGATAGCCTGATAGGCGAAACATCGTTCGTCATTATGACCTTTAAAACATTCCCATGACAACCTCTTCCGTCCCTCCACGCACCTCTGGTAAACTTTCCGTTTCTCAGTGATGTCTTTGACGCTACTCGCTTATCTTCGCTCCACCCTGAAGTTCCCACAACTCCTCACAGCCCATCTGTTGCCTCGTCCCTTCTGCACACGTCTTCCCATGCAGAAAGCTGAGGAGCAACATGATGCCCTGACTCCTTAGACCAACGGAAAGGGCCGCACACTGCCTTCCATGTGACCCGCATGAAAGACACGCACTCAGGGTGGTCCCCTATCTGATTATCGAGGGTTAGGTCATTCTCTACTTTATTACCTTACGTCTATCTAACCCTTTTCTTATAATAGAGAGTTCCTCCATTCAATTTGGTCCCTCTCTTACTCACATTTGTCATAGAGCTCCATGATTCAGTTCTTTTCATCGACTCCCTGTTGTGGGACCCATTACCTTCAAACCCAGTTCTGGCTCACTGCTGAGCTAACCATGATATTTCGCTGTATATTCTATTTATCATTCTTCCTGAACCCCCTCTGGCCCCAGATGATCTTTTCCAATCTTTTCCGTCTCTCATGTCATTTTTCTCAATCCCTAACTTTCTCTTCTTCAGCTCTTCAACAGTAAAAAGAAATTATCAAACGAAACATTAGGGCTCTTGCTTGTTGGATTATGTATATTCTGCAGAATGTTAGTGTCAGTTAGTCTTTGATTTGTCAGCTACCTTTTAGTCATTTGTTACATATATTCTTATAAAAAATGTAGCTTTTCCAAAGTATGACAACTTCCTAGGTTGTCATACCCACAATTCCATCCATCTTCAACCTGCTTACTTGGCCAGAGTTGGGTGGGTCCTGGTACACCCTGACTATGAAGGCAGTCCATTGCAGGGCACATAGACCCAGGACCTCATGCACACAGTCTACAGGTAATTTAGAGACAACAAATAGACAAACTGTGTCTTTGGACTGCAGAAGGAAACCAAGACATAATTAAATATATGTTAAATGTAATAAATTCATGTAATTCTAGACATTTCATTGCAACACTGTTACACACGATTTAATAACGCCATGATTTCCATCACAGATACTACTAATAATCACAATAAATCATCTTTTAAGCATATGTGTATGAACTTCTCATAGAGCACTTTCTTGTTTTTCAAGTGATTATTAAACTTTCAACTTATCGATCCCATTTGTAAACCTTCCTCCTGTCCCGACTTCAAAGTAAGCAATTGTCTGTCAGCCTATTCAATAGGATTCATAGAGGTTGACTCATTGATTAGTTGATATATCTGGTTGCAAGAGCCTTCGTCCCATACTGAAGACAACCCTTTTAAAAATGTTCATTCATGGTCAAGTGATACAGCTACTCTATCTGGAAACCAAGAAGTTTTTACATTGGCAGAAAAGGGTAATGTTAGCGTAAATGTTCCTCTTATCAAGAAAAAAAAAACTTGATGGGGTTTGTTTGCATATCTTCTGCCATTGTATGCAGATACTTTTGAAGATAAACTTGGGGATTCTATACCCTGCATATACTCTACATTGTCCCATTTAATGATTTAGCTGAAGCAATTAATTAATTCTCCATTATAATTTCATTTTGACACTCTCTTCTAATCTTGAAGTCTATTCATAGTTTTCATTATTAATCTTTTATTAACTCACAGTATTAAGTAACATTGGCTTATGAAACTAGGGAATGTAAAAAAACGATAAGAAAAGTATATATTTTGTACTTTTTTCCTGGTGTGAAGAATGTGTGTGACAATTGAACCATTCAAGAAGCATTTATTCCTTTCCCCACACCAAGGCCTATCTTGGTGATTCTGTCTTCACTCTATTAGGCAGCCCAATATAAGTGTGGATATAACAATTCCATTCAGTGAGGCATGTGTGACAAATACATTACTTTTCCCATTCAAATGGCAAGGGGTTTATTTAACTGTCAGCTTAGATGCACAACATAGTTAAAGCATTAAGTTTTTTTTCTGCACGAGCCAGTGTTTTATAATACAATTTTATTGTACAAGGAGCAATTGGGATATCGGTTTTAGAATGCCCACTCTAACGTTATTTACCTAGTGTTCATTTCTGACTGGATTCAAGCTAATTATTATTTATTCTTCCATTACTTTTTCCTTAACTCTGTTTTAATATTGCCATCTACATTCAACGAATGCTGTTAATAATACTGCATAAGAGGAAAAAAAACCCTAAATACCCAAGGACAAAAACACGATTAAAGACTGGTGAGGTAACAATTCGATCTGTTACGATTCAGTTACATACTAGTGTACGCGACATAAACTAGAGACTTGACCCGGATTGTTCACGGTTTTGGCTTGGCTGTGTAAAAATGGACACGAGAAAACCGACGCATTTGTATTACAATCTTTACTGGATCTCACGCCTTTACAGTTAACATTTAAACTGCATGTGACTTTACGATCGAAAAGAATCTGAGGCGTGATACATCCTTTTAGACACAGACTATTGTGAAAAACGTTTCTAGCATTTAACATTCTCGCTAAAACGGTATTTAAGCAAAACGTTTTGAAATACAGAAGGGATCGGCTGGCGTTTTTAGACTAATCCTACCAGAACACAGCTGTGTATCAGGCATACAGTACAACCATTGACACAGCATGCGCGAACACATGCGTCTTCCATGCATTTATTTTGGTTTTTAATGCTGACTTGCAGAGCAGACGCATGGCCAGCATACACAGCCTATCGACATTTTTTTTAGCTATTAATGACCACGATGCGCAATACTTCTACGTGCATTCGCTTTGTTTCGACTACATTAAAATAAAATAGTATTTTTTCTCTCAGACACCATCTACCGCTCAGATAAATACAACCATTTCTCCAACATCTGGGGTTGGTCCAAAAATACCTGATTAACGACGGGCGACTACCACGGATAAAATGGGCGTTATGACCACATTTCATAAATTTAGTTGTGTATTTTAAATTATTAAAAGATGTCACATATATTATATGTACATTTTAAAGCTTTATAAAAACATTTAGAATCGAAAACTATTATTTTGCTTCTACTATTAGCATAATTTATTTGAAAATACGTTAACAGCACCCCCATGGTCATTATGGTATCTTCCGTATTTAAAGAGATAGTTACTCCCAGACTCGTTCCTGAAGAAAGCAAGACCGATTCTTAAGGGTTTGGCGATTACAATGCAAACACGGCAGTGAGCGCCTTGTGGGCTTCTTTCGAGGATTCTCAGTGGAGTCACAAACAAAAAATTTTGCTTGTAGGAGAAAAACAGCAGCGGACCGTTTGTGGATGTGGAACTGTTGCACCTTACGTACAGGTAGGCGTATAGCAATATTCTCAAAACAATGCTGCTCTGAAAGATTGATCCCACGGCTGACCGATAAAGTAAGATGGCAAATGTTTATAAGCAGTCTAGATTTGCGTATTATCGTTTGTACTTGGGTTGTCGTGTCGCTTTGGGTGGCTGGGGACCACGGAGCCTTTTCCAGATGAGTATCTTGCTGGATGCCAAGCATATTGGAATGGGAATTCGCACCGCTCCGTTAGAACAAAGGGGTGCGATCAAAACCTGCACTCGCTTGCTGACGGACAAACAGGTATCGGCGGTAAGAGACACTAAGTGCTTTGCGAGACGTATGATATTCGTAAAAGATTTGCAAAGAACGGCTGCGGCTGTTCCGTTAGCGCAGTCGGGCGATGCTTGTGGTGCGCCGTTCGTCTCGGACACGCTTTCGTTTGCGGAGTATCGTTTAATTGACATGATCGTCGGCGACTGCCGGCGTCGTGATTCTATAAAAACGTGTTTGCGGGGATATCGCCCGCATACGTGGCTACCGATGGCGATTGAGCCCTGCTATGCGACCGCATATGCCGTGTAAAAAGGACACAATAAGCATCCCCGCCTATCCCACACCACACTGTTATTGCATGAAAGCTATTTTCCTCCAATTCTCTGGGCGACACTGATCGGGGGACCCTCTCTCTTTACCTCCTCACGTCTGCAAAAGTTACAATCAGCGATGAACTTTCGATGCCGCATACGCACCTTTTTGGGGTGATTTGATTTATTGCCTGTTTATTTTTTCCTGTAGCCTATTATGGGATGTTGGAAAGTTATCGTGGATAGAGGGTCACCTGTAACTCGCGTCGCAACCTGATGCCGACGTGTTCGCTGTGCAGATGCGCGGGCAGCCCCGTTAAAGCCGTCGGTTGATGGGGGATTTTAATTTGGCTTCACGACCAGACCGGCCCAGGAGAATGACTCGGGTGGACATCAGCATCGTAGGATCTGCCCAAACATAGGCGCCCCTCGGTCCCGATGATGTTTTCTAGTGCTGATTCCTGTCACTTCATATATATCATGTTTTTTTCTTCATTACTGTCGATGCGTGTCGTATGGCAGTGTGTTTGTCACACGGATTCCTGAAATGGATCCTGTTTATTACCAGGCATGTGTCCTATGGCCGCTACGAGCAATACGAATTGAAGTTGAATCTTATCCACGTCGCGCTTCACCAGCACAACACTGGCTTTAACCTTCCTAATCCCGTGAGACGTAGGTGCAGGTTTCTCACGTTGTTAAATGATGGGCATCCGCTTCCATGCAGGCTGCACTTATTTCCCCGTGTAACAGGCGCATCCCCCCTCCGTGCGGAATCAGCGCTGCTCCCCCGTATTTTCTGCACACGCCTGCAGCCCGGCGTGCCGTGGCCGCTCGGGAAGAGCGAGCCTTTGCCATAAAACCATCTTTCGCTTTTCCCATCACCAGCCGAACCGATTTAAGCGAGCCTTTATTCTCGGCCTCAACACCACCATGTATAATCAAGAGCCAGGACGGATTATGGTGGTTATGGCAGCCCGATTGAAATCAGCCGCTATTGAGTCCATTCGCGCCTGGTGATGGAGATGCAGGGGCACCAAAGCGGTCTTTCTTCACCGTGTTGATCCGCTAGAGAAGCAGACTTATTCATATATCAGCCCCATTTTTGGGGCAGCTGGAAGGACGGGAAAATTGTAGGGGGAAAGCGGCTGGATTTCCCCATTGCAATACATATCGAAAGATTGCATTTTGTCGATGCCCCGTATCGGTGAAGTAGAAGTGGTAAGAAATACGATATATATTGCAGTAGTTTAAACGAATGAGGGGGTTGATTGTTTTAAAATGTGGTTCTCAGTAGGCAGGTTGTGTCCCATGAGCCGCTGGATGTCACACTCATACAGAACTGGCTCCCGTTAACCGATTCATTCAATAACATGTGAATGAATGGAAAGCACATGTCTGCTAAACGGCAGCATATCTGTCATTAGGGTTTACCTTTGGCAGATCCAAGCGTAGACGTCTAAGAAGAAGGTTTAATAAACGGCAGTCTTTCCGTATGGTGTAGCGTACAAATGCTTGAAATGGCTGCATGCGAATTATTTTTCTATGTAATATATAAAACACGCGTATTTTGCTACACATGTTAACTGTTACATTGTAAGTGTACATATGTAGTGAGTAATGCAGTTTATTGGCTGTCATTAGAAATGGTTTGCAGCAAATTCCCGAAAGCATGAATCCTGAAGTATACAGAGGTTCTCTCATGGTCGCTGAAGATTTCCCCAGTGATGAATTTAATCCAGTTAGGGCAAGCCCTGCTAACAAGAAATAAATAAATAGTTGTGATTTAAGATGCACCAAATAGTTTGTTGCAAAACAGGTGAGGCCAGAGATGTTTTGGAGTGCTGACAACTGCCTCGCACAAGTTGTAATGAATGTCTTTGAGTGGTTGACAAGATGGCTGTATATCAGTTTGAAAAATGTAGAAAATTACTGGGCTTGTGTGAGCACTAGAGTAAAAATAAGTTTGTGTTACCGATCTTGATTTAAATGTGGCACAAACAGAGTGTTTGCTTTGGAGCCAGTGCTGGCCAATTGTAGAAATAATTTGCAGCCTGTGGGAAGCGTTCATTTTCAGTGTTTTGAGAGAACAGTGCTGAAACTTGACCTCGTACTTTGGTTTCCATAAGTATGTTGCTCATGACGTTCTTTGAATCATGCAGATTGAAATGAATATTGCCAATCTCCATGACTACCTTTGCGCTTTTGCACACAATATACATATATTTCATATATATATATATATATATAAATTTAGCCTCAAAGCAGAATTCTAATGAGTACAGAAGCTGGATGTTGTTTTAAAAACGGAATTTCACCTCAGAAAAAAGTTACTTCTTACATGTCAAATGGTAATTTTTTTCCCCTGGTACAGTACCCAGAGTACTATGGTTTTTTAAACATTTGATGTTATTAGGAGATGTATGTGTGTATTTATTTACTTACTTATTGGATGTATTGCTGGAAATCTCCAGGAAGTAAAAAAAAATTAGCTTTCTCTAAATATCTGCGTATTAATGTTTTTTTTTTTTTTTTTTTTTTTTTTTTTTTTTTGCAGTTCTATCACAACCAAAATACAAAATTTCCCAGTAATCCTGTGAATAGTAGCCTAAATGTTTAAAAACAGCTATTGACAGTTGTATAGTAATAATGATATAGTTCGTTTTTGAGTAGAAAGTAGGTCCATTGAAATAGTGAAACATACATTTCCTCTTACCCTTACTAAGCTTTATATTTCGTAGATTAGCTAAAATTTCCCTATTTGGCGGATAGTGTACAACAAGTGTAGAAAAACAATAATGAATGTAAAAAAGTATGATCAAAGTTCAAAAGAACATCCTTTTTAGAAGAGGACAATTTTACCTTTTGATCATGTTGATAAGGCTCGTATCAGTGCTAAAGGTCTACCCCCACACCACAGGACACAGGTATTGACAATTAAACTGATTTTTGCAAGCATTGAATCCAGTGTGAAATTCCTTTGGTACTGAACTGCCCATTAAACATTAACATTCTCGTGCCTGAGCTGAACTGAGCGCCCTCTGCTGCTGTGTAGTTAGCTAGTAAATAAGTGCCGATATAGCAGCACAGTAACTTCGCCGGTCTGTTTAGGCCTTTCAGATAGAAGAGTCCAGCTATCCGTAATGAGATCTCCTGTTTCTGTTGGCATAGGCCACGATTTTTCTCGTTCTCACCAAAGGTACGACAGGAAAGGTTTTGTGGGCGCAGCTCACCGAAAATGTTCCAAACGATAAAGTCTAGCTAAAGATACAATCTCTCAACTGCTTAGTACAAAGATCACCATTGTGATGTTTTTCATGGTACAAACCTTACGGCAGAAAGTGATCTTTTACAGAAGAAAAATCTTGAGCCCCCCCC
>JAODUD010000107.1:10868176-10884961 GCA_026784285.1 Stomatorhinus walkeri
TTACCCTACATGTGTGTGTGTGTGTGTGTTTACGTGCGTGTGTGTGTGTGTTGACGTGCGTGTGTGTGTGTGTGTGTGTGTGTGTGTGTTGACGTGCGTGTGTGTGTGTGTGTGTGTTGACGTGCGTGTGTGTGTGTGTGTGTGTGTTGACGTGCGTGTTGGCCCTGGGTACATGCTGGTTCAGAAAGGCAGCCCTGACACACAACCCGACTTTTTCAAGTTCTCCATGAACAATGTGGCACAGAGCTTCTGATTCGGTTCTGTGTTCATTTTGAAAATCACGCAGCACGCTCAGCGACTGTCTTTGATGTATTAAACAGTTTAGCAGTTTTTATGACCAGTGTATCCGGATTTTGAGCAACAGTTACTTTGCTTTTTACCTTGAGTCAGGGTTGCTTTCACTCCTGTTGCTTTAACTTGTATCAAAGTCTGTCTTTGCTGCCAAAGACTCATAACCGGCACCCTATGATGTCTCACTTTCGTGGCTCCGTTTGTAATTGTGTGTGTGTGTGTGTATTAGATATTCACATACGTTTTCTGTGCACTTTTAGAATGTTTATTTGTTCAAGTGCTCTTAATTCCATAAATACAAAACTGGTCTCATGAAATGATTTGAATAACTCTCATGAAGACTAATTCTGTTTGCAGTGATACAAATTGCCGGTAGAATAGCAGAGGTCCAGCAGAAAAGGGGCCGTGGATCTGGATTGTGGCCTGGCGCAGCAGCTGTGTGCAGCTTAACCGTCAACCATCAAGTCCTGCGTTGCTTCATGGGTATCCGATAGTGAAATTGCATTACTGACCCTTCAGAGATTTATTTTGGCTGTAGCGACATAGTAAATTTCCCAATTACCAAATGAGAAAAGTAAGAAGTCGGAAATAAGCTGTCCATTGATACGGTACAGTCTGCCGCCCCCAGTGTTTACGGCCAAGACCCCAGTATCCCCAACACCCTCTCCTTCCAGAGCACTTCTCTTCCCAGCATGCCACGGGTTGACTTACCCGTAGCCGGCTCCCTCATGCCGGATACATTTACGAGCCCCCTGCGCCTCACTGTCTGCTTTATCCCCTACTCTGCCTCGATGAAGTGATGGAGGAAAGCAAGTCAAAAATCGGGGATCTGCGTTGACCCCAACAAAAGTGCCGGGAAACCTGCATAAAGATGGAAAAGACTAATGAGAATGGAACAGAAATGTCATAGTGGGAATGGTGAGCATGTCCCTACCGGGAGAAAACCACAACTGGGCCGCAATAAATATACACCGATCTCAATCTCAAACCAGCACTGTGACCTTCATCGGATCGGATCACTTCTTGTATGCTATCAACATTTGTATGTGAAAATACATTT
Source organism: Stomatorhinus walkeri (assembly GCA_026784285.1). Taxonomy (NCBI): domain Eukaryota; kingdom Metazoa; phylum Chordata; class Actinopteri; order Osteoglossiformes; family Mormyridae; genus Stomatorhinus; species Stomatorhinus walkeri. The sequence goes on from JAODUD010000107.1 coordinate 10,869,528, forward strand.
TTGGCCGCCTGTTGACCTTCAGGGAGGCGAGTAGTTTGGGTCGGGGCGGGTGAGGACCTCGAACTACCTATAAAGACTAACAGTCAAATAGAAAAGATAAAAAGTACATTTATTTTCATTTCTAAAGGTAAAAATTGAAACTGTGGATTATTTTATGAAAGGATTGGTTTTATAAATTAAAATTAAGGTGGCATTTAAAGAGAGCTGATGCTTATAGAACAGATCTGAGTTTGCATGACTCAGGTCAGTCCTGGTCTCTACAAGGGTGAGCTGTGATAATGATCCCTGCAGTCTCTGACCTGAAAACCGTTAGGGCTTCTCCGTAGCATCCCAAAGGCATTTTATACTAACAGTATTGGCTCAGCTGCTGAAATGGCAACATGGCATATTTCATGGGCAGGAAATGATCCCCAGTATGTTAACCATTAAAAGATTATAGTACGAAAGGAAGATTTAGCACCAGTTGTACCTGACATCTGTTCTAAGTTTTCCTGAGATCTGTATTTTTCTTTTAATATTTACTTCATCTGTTGCTGCATGGAGGTTTTTTCCCAGCCAATTAGAAATGGGCACACCCTAAAAGCGTGTATCGATTGGTCCAATATCTGCATTCTGAAAGATTCAGAGGGTGGAAGGCAGGTGATTGGCCGCAGTCTTCGGTTTCGCTCTTTAGTCGGGATCTGCACCTTGCTGTTTTCAACAGGCACAGAGCATTTAACTTAACATTAAGCCGTTAAATCACAGGAAGGAAGAACAACAGGTTTTTTTTTTTTGGTTAAATATGACAGTGTTTGGTGAGGATGGAATCTGTTATGAGGCGACACAGAGAGATGTGAATCAATTATCGTTTGGTTCCCAAGGATACGGAGAATTACGCAAATCTACCATTTCCCTGCTGAGTCTTTCACGTCCCTCTGTCTCCCTCTCCTAGTGTACCCCTCTCTCTCTCCTTCCCCTCTCAAGACATGATTAAAACTTTTGTGTTGCTGTCTCGTGGAAACCATTGGGAGCACTTGAGAATGCTCTTTGGCACGTTGCTGGGGATTAGGCCACAAAGCCTGGGAGTATCCTGGGGTTTGCTGCCTGGTTGGAGTGAACCTGATTGGGCTTAACCTTGGAACTGTTCTCTTGGGTATTTAAATGAAACTGTGGTTATAAGATTTCTGTGGAGTGATGTTTAATTTGTCTTTAAGCGTATGCATAATTTATTCCTAAACAACATCCACTTTTGTCGATTGCCATCTACTGAGATGTTTGGACCATGTGGTTGGAATGTTTGTTACACTGACATGAAGTGCTGGGGTGTTATTTTATAATTCTGGCGCCATCTTTTAATCCAGAGGTACTGTTTCTTTCCCCTGGAAGCTAGATTATTAATATTGCCATTCTGTCACTAGCATTGTATTTGGTGCTCCTGAAGAATAATGGCTTTATTAAAAAAAATAAAAAAGGTTAGAGTGATGTCAGACTGTTTTATTAAGGTTATTGCATTTTCCAATTCTCGATCAATTTTTTTTCACCCTCTGGTAGGCACATCAACAGTACAAAATACAAATTTCCTTAAATGCACAAAAAGAAAGCCAGCAGATATAAAGGTCATGTCAAAGGCTGTGTGTGCCGCTGCTGGCTAAATGAGTTTATTGCTCTTTGTAAGAAAGACCTGGGTGATTAGCTGCGGTTTCCTGTATTGGAGTAGGAGGGTGTCGCTTGCGTCATTCTGTATTAGTGTTTCCTGTAGGCCCCGCCTCTCCCCCACCTGCTTCTCCATGAACCTGGCACAGAGTGCCATTGCTTTGGGGAGCAGGGGGGTGTCCAGGCAGATCGTGTCCCTGGGAGGGAGAGAAAGGCGAGCGCTGTGCTGGGCAAGAGGTTGGGCGGTTCAGTCGGGAGTCTCTGCACCTGTAGGGGGAGGAGTGCAGCCAATGGTAAGCTGACCGAATGCCGCCGGCAGGCGGACGTCCGTGTGGGGGTGTACGTGTGTGCAAGAGATAGTGGGGGGCCGGAAGCTATTAATGATTTTAAGCCTCTCATTTCCCTCCTCCCCCAGACCCCGGTGACTGCTGTCGCCTTCCCTCTGCCCCCGTAAAAACGGCCCCAGAAATGCATGCGATGTACTTGAAGGCTTCTGTTAGTCACCGGCGATAAATTGACAGAGGGAGGCAGCTGCAAGTCGGCTGTTTGTCGTCGTCTGCTGCAGTCAACAGTTCCTCGGGCTAATTCGTCGAATTCAGCAGAGCCGCGTTTGCGTGTTCAGTTAAAGTGAAATTCCACAGATAAGATAAACAGAATTAATTTAAGGAAAGGGCTCACAATGATGGTACGGCACTTTTTAATGTATTGGCTTGGAACCATGCCTGTCATTCCGAAGTCCTTTACAAAAGGTTAACTTTTAAAATGGACCCAGTGCTTTATAAATCTAGCTTTTTGTGTTCGTCGAAGATGTCAGCAGCGTTTTGTTAAAGGGCACGCAGGACCATGGCCTAAAAAATAATCATCTTCCCAACCGTGCGTTGATGTACAGGCCATAACTGGCTGAGCCGCACTAACATCTTGGCACGTGCTTGAGGTCCGCATGCAAACGTTTGCAGCAATAATGCTGCGTGTATGTTGTCTTTGACATTGGTTACTTCACAGCTCCAGTTAGGGTTAAATGTTAAACGACGCTAATAAAGTAAAGTGCAGACATGCTTTTAAAGTTCTGCTTTTAGGGCCATTTGTCTAGGTGACTTTAATCCCCAGATCGCCTCTGAAGAGGTGCTGGGTAATCTTGTGTGGGGGTGTAAGGATGTCTCGGGGAAATCTCCGCCCAGGTTTCCTGGCCCTCATGCTACTGTTGCATCCTGCCGTACCCACCCCCCTGCCACCTATCCAATGACGCGGCCCCCAGCTCTCCGTCAATTTAACAGGCATCCAACACGGCGAATCAGATGCTTTCTATGCCAGCATGTCTGCCAGCAATGACACGGTCATTGGATTACAACTGTTTGAAATGTGAGAGACAGTAGGCGTCGTGCGTTTTGGCGCGTTCAGGTCAGGAGGGAACGAGGCGGGGAAAGAGCGACTTGGGGAGAGGCAGGATAATTCCGCTCTAATCTCTTTAAGAACTTTGATCTGAGAGGTGCTTGATGCCAGTCTGAATGTTCTGCCATTTGTCACGAACCGTTCCGTTTGCTGTCCCATCTGGGTCGTGTCTATGCTGTTCTATCGACAAAAGCCTTTGGCCATAAACGTGTCGTTGTGCTGAAATTCTTCAAACCAGAAGAGTATTTGGGACAGGAAGTAGGTGACCATGAAGCTGCCTGTTAATCTCTAAAAGCGCCGCTTTAGTGGCACCTTTTTATACTGAGTGAAATTGTCCAGATGAATCATCCCGTACATTCAGGATGTGCGGCGTCCAGCTGAAACCCTGTTTTATGTCAGGGGCCGTTACACGCTTGTTTGTATTTTCAGTGGTCTATTTAACCATTTCTAAACAGTTTATTTGAAAATGTATCTGTTGTCTAACTGTGTATCCTGGTCAGAGTCGAGTTTATTTAAAAGGCAACGGTACGAACGTCATTTTAAGTGATTTTCACCAGGCTTTTAGACGGATCTTAACTCGGGGTTCTATCCCTCCAACAAATAAATCTGGGAAACGTATAAGATCAAGGATATTAGTGGTACAAGGTGCTTTGGCCAACAGCAGGAAGGTGCCATAAAGACAAGCTTACAGGGATACAGATCACCATGTAGGGGAACACCTGTTCATCCTGTATATGTGAGCAGGGCAGAGGCGACACCCCCCCCCCCCCCCCCCCCCCNNNNCCCCCCCCCCCCCCCCCCCCCCCCGCGGGAGGCATGAGCGGTCTAATAACCATCATCCTAGCCATGACAGATGCCTCTAGAATTAGATGACTGTAAATTAAACTATGTGAATAAACAGGCAGGTAGTGCATCAGATATCAAGCCAGACGAGGCCGTGTTTGTGAGCGCGGCTGGGGATCGCAGGGGAGACGTCACCGCTAACGGCGGCGGGGGTTAATCCGTCGCCTAAGCCGATCTCCCGGAAGCCAGAGCCTGATTGCTCATTCCCCACAACCTGCCCACCCTCTGCTGACTCCAGGCTCATGGGAGAAGGGGGGGGGCAGGCTTAAGGGGTGGGGGTCCAGGAAGAAAGCTGGGGTTTCCATATGCTGCAGTTCTTGAGCTGAGCCCTGTAAATGAACCGCACATCGTTGTGTTTGCGTGGCCGTGCCTGACTGAGGGGCGTGGTCTCTGACTGAGGGGCGTGGCCGTGCCTGACTGAGGGGCGTGGTCTCTGACGACTTCATCTCCACTGACCAGTCTGGCCGCGGCTTGTACTGCGAGTCCCAGGCCCTGAAGAGAGCCAATGGACCTGCCAGATGCTGAGAGCAAAGCATGATGGGGTGTTAGGAAGGCACTTAATCCTGGGTTTCTTCAAGTATGTTTTGCCTGCGTTTTTGTCACTCTGTTTGCTCAGTTATGACTCCTGTCTTGCTGCTTTGGCTCGTGGTTGGGTGGGACGCGTGTAATCTGCCCAGTGGGAGGGAGGCAGCGATTGTGCCGGTGGTCCCTCTTTTCCACAGAGCCAAAATAAAGTTGTCTGCGGACCTTATCTGCTAGTGGAGGATAATTGCATGACCCAGAAGGCTCCGTGCTCAGCGGAATCAGGCTTTGTGGGACACATCCGAGAGAGCGCACACCCCCAAGCCTCGGTGAAGCACTTTCCCTTCCTCGAAGCACTTCGGCACTGGGGGGGGTGGCAGGTTCCCTTAAGGTGTAGTAGGAATTCTGTTTTAAAAACATTTTTGCGCGCACTGTAGGTGGCAGCTATTGACAGACAGCTTAGTTATTTTAACTTAAGCTGATTGGGTCGATGATGTTTACGCTCCAGAAGTCGCCGCCCTCCTAAAGACATTTGGCATCCGATTGGTGAAGGTGCAGTGCCTTTAAGGTGGCCTTCACTTAAAGCTGCAGGCAGCTGAAGTGACAGGTCAAACGAAGCCATCTGTCCATGTGGCTCACTCCCCGACTCTCCTCCTGACTCCCACACATTCAGGTAGCGCGTACAGGGATAGGTCATGCCATTTTTAAGGGCATGGCTCTGGGACCAGAAGGGTGTGTGTTCTAATAGGATCCCCATCGAGTGCCGGATGTTGTGCCTTTGCGATGCATAGATTGTCCCAGTGAAATATTTATCTGTATAAATAGGCAAGTGTAGAAATAATTTTGCACAGAGCAGCAAAATAATAATGTGAGAGGTATGTGGGTGTTTGTTCTGAAGTGGACCTTCTGCCTAACTCATCTTGAATCCCCGGGGATAGGCGGCATGCCTCAGTTTTGCCTGTGATATGACAGACACACATCATTGTTATCTTTTGAACTGTGACTTATTTATTTTATTTTTATTTTTTGCTCCCTGTCCCCTCTTTCGCCACAAAAGGCGGAGCTTAAACGCTGTAAACTGTGGCCAGCTCTTCAGAGAAGGACAAAATTAGATCACAAGCCCTCCAGATGGCTCAAATTTAATTATTTAGTGCACAGAAACGAATTCGGGTCAGCCGCAAATATATAGGATGGGCTGGAATTGCTTATATAGTGGGTGTGTTTTTATTGCAATGTGAAGGTTATAAATCCCAGGCAGTAGCATGTTAAAGGTCATGCAGCCACCTTGGATGGCCTCGGCCGTTTGGAGGGACTGCCTCTTAAACAGATTGGCGGTGCTGGCCCTCCCACTATGTCTGGGTGACTATACTGCACAAATACACACATACACACCAGGCAAATGTCACCACAAGGTCAAATGACAGGGTCTTAACATTGTTGGGACATTTGGTTCCCCAATGTAATATATACATGCTCACACACACACACACACACACAGTGTGTCTCATGCGCATCTTCCTAACCATACTGTACACCTCTACATTAGTTGACTCGACCACTAGCCCACCTTGTTTGGCTAATTGCTACCTCATCAAGTTATTTAATGTTTTTTTTAACCAGTATGACTAATTAATTGATTTGGCGGTGAAGTTTAAGGAGTAAATGGAATATCTGGGGTGCCATTTAATCTTTCACGCTCTTGTGTGTGACATGTTTTATGGTTTTCTGTATTTACAGCTGAAGCACAGGGATTGGTTTTAAAACGCGCCATAACTCTGGCAGGGATTCTTTTTTCTTTACCGGCGGAGAGCCTGGTGACCGGAAGCGGAGCGGGAGCCTGTGCAGGGCTCGTGGGGCGTGCTGGCCGTCTCTCTGAAGGTCCTTGTGGGAGACGCCGCAACGTGATTAATAAACCCCCCCCCAGAGCTTGTCTGAGACTCCAAGCAATTGAAGTAAAGATCCGAGCCAGTATAAACATCCGAGGCCCAGAAAGACACAGAGCCAGACCCTGTGCAGTCCCTCCCCAGTAGCCGTGTCCCTGCCAGAGGCAGAGGAGCGCACAGGCACCTGCATTTCTTCAGTCTGGGACAGATGAGCCTGTCAGGTTTCACATTTCTGGCCAGGTGTCAGACACCCCAGCAGAAATAAACATGCACATAATTTAATCCAGATTTGTTACTATATTTACTGTAAAATTCTGTGGATCATTTTTCTTCTCGTTAAAGGATTTCCCTAATTATCTTGTCACCTACTGTTAGAGAGCACACCATCAGAATGCTAACAGCAAAAACTTTGCTTCAGAAGTTTCCGGAAGGAAGCTTACGAAAGAAGGAATGGAAATAACAAATCTGTGAACACAAAAGACAAACACAACAGATTTGTAATTTAAATAAAATTACACACTGGGAAACAGCTGGTGTCACAGTAACATTTTGCTGTATAAATACCTTTAATATGAAATGGCTGTGGGCTTTTTCTGATTGGCTGGCTTATTCATCGTAAAATATCTTGTTTTGGCTTACTACTTTTTGTCCATCCAGCATGTGATAGCTTTGTTACATCAACACCAAATCCAGCGATTCATTTCTGCCCTCTGCAGAGGTCACTGTTTTTGCTCACATGTCCTGTAATGTACACGCCTCTCTAAGCCCTTTTGTTCCTTCAAAATGACAGTTCAGGCTTTAAGATGTCATATGTAGATGTGCTTTTTTTGCCATCGAAATAGAAATCGAAATTGTTTTTGGGTCAGTTGTTCTTAAAAGATATGGATAATATAACACTGTAATTATTGCAATATTCTTATTATAACCTACAATAGCAGTGCATCATATGTACTGTGCATTTATACATATTGAAGTTAATTTTCCTAGATAATCTGCACAAGTGCAGTCACATACTGTATGTAGTAAGACTCACTTTTATCTTCAGATGCACTTCAGAGGTAGATGGTTGCTTGCTCACATAAGCTATTATACACAACTGTTGTACTGAGCTGTTATTTTTGCACCTGTGGCCTTCCTGTTAGCTTTAACGAGCCTGGCCATTCTCCCCTGGCCGCTCTCATTAATTTGTTTTAGGCCACAGAACCGCCCCCGACTCGCGGTTTCTTGTCCGCCGCACCGTTCTCCGTGAACTTCAGACGCCGTAGTGTGTGAAAATGCCCAGAGGGCGGCTGTTTCCGAGCTGCTAAAATGCTGGAGTTGCACGGCGGGATTCTGCGGATGGCAGGTAGCTGAGGAGAGCGTCATGGGTTAAATGCGCCTGCTTTAGTGGACGAGTCGGGCCTTTGGCTTGCTGTATTGTTATAGTCTGTATAGGGGTGCAATGCACACAGCAGTCATGCTCTTTCTTGGCAATCAATGATGCATTTAAAAGAAAATGTCCACACAATGAAACTTAACTAAACACGACCGCATGACAAGAACTGAAGAAGCCAGGGCCTGTTTTGCTGAGACCGTTTACCAAGCGGTTCTCTTCCATTTCTTTGCTGTGCTTTTTATTTCCCATCTACGGAGAGCACTGACCACTCCTCTCAGCTCGCCCTCTGACATGGTATCATGGTTTTTTATACGTTATACATTAAAGTATGTTAACGCCGATGGTGCATCGCCTCCAGAACCCTCTGTGGTCACTTAACGTTCTCTGGAGTCTAAATTCACTCACTTGAATAATATTGTTTTCCTTTTTGAACCAGGCATCCCTTTAAGTTGGATAGTGCTCTTAATATACCATCTGTTAATCAAAATTCTTCTTAATGCGTTGGTTTGTTAGAGTGACTAGGGAACAAAAATTAGCATGAGGAAGCAGAGATCCTATTTCACAGTGCAACACTGTTTGTTATAGCTAGCCAAATACGGCTTTGCATTCTTGCTCTGTATCATAAAGTTTTAATACGTCCGTGCGCCAAGATGGATCTCCCCTTTCACTGGTCTTAAAGCAGAGCGAGTGGACCTGAGGGACGAGGAGACCCTTGTGTCTGTTGATCCCATTATTTCATAGGCTTTTTACGGGGAGCGAAAACATGACAGATGCTTGTCAACCGTTGAGCCAAAACGCTAACCCTGTGTTAGCAGAGCGGAGTTCTTCGCCCGACGGCGTCCAATCCCTCGAAGTGCTCACTGGTGTCTGAGCCGTTCACATGGAAGTGTGGGATCTTAAAGTGAGGATGTTCAAGATCAACATGCCATTTCCTGGCTGCTCTCTTCCAGTGTGGGCTTGTGTCTGACTTGGGGCCCCACGGTTAATTGGCTGCAGACGGACCTGAAGGGCAGTTGGGAGCTCGCCGAGGGTCCCTTGGCTTCTCCCGGCACGGGAGCCGCAGGGGATGTTTATTCTCCTGCGATCAGCTGGGCTTGGCTGCACCCTGTGCTGCTCTCTGGCGGCTGTGTTCTTTGGAAGGAAGTTCCTTAACTTTTTACATCTGTTATATGACTGGCGAGAGATGAAGGCCATCTCAAGATATAAAGTACAGGTCCATCTTTTCAGTCATGTGTTTGCCATCCCTCAGCTGATTACTTTAGCAGACTTCTGGTGCAGGATATCCATGACAATACCGACATGTATTTTAGAAGCATCTATATTGTGCATGACAGTATATTTTATGTTGTTTTTAACTGGCTGCCTGATATGAGGCCGTGTTTACATCACAGACCTGCGGACATCACTGCCTTGAGGCTTTGTCTTGCGCCAAATGGCTCGTTCATGATGATTATCTTTGTTTTCTGGTGTGGAGGATGATTGAGGACTGGAGGGAGGAGCTGTAGAAGCACACAACGGCCAGTCAGCCGGGCTCTGATGGTCTGTGAGCACTCCTCAGCCGACATCTTAGGCAAGAGGCGCTTTTCCACTGCCGCCAAGAACCAAACCAAGCCGTACTGCGAACTGGCCGTTTTCCATCGTAAATTATGTGAGCCGTGCCCAGGCCGTAACTGCGCTGACATAGCCCTGCCTACTTTCAGGCCTGGAAGCTTGACTACACCAAGCTGGTCGCATCACCACCAACTAATTGGTCAAAATGCGCGGAAATAAGATAGAACTGGTGATGTTAAAGGAAGGAAGGAAAGGAAAGCGGCGTATTCTATATATTATTGACTCATTCCCAGTAACTTCCAACCTCCTCCTTAAAATAAAAAAGTACTATAGAACAGCTGAATGGAATGGATTCATAATGCAAATTTTTGCAACCTAATGCTAATTCCGCTAGCATTTGATGCTAACGTAATGTGATTTTTCTCACAGATGTGCTACTGGAAATTAGGGCTCAGCAAATCATGACATACACCATGCGAGCGGTAAACAAGCGTCTCTTCCGTTTTATGTCACTGTCACTTCCCAAATCCAGCCAAGCCTTCTGCAGTGGAAAATCAAAGTGAGCTGAAAGCGTGCCGTCACTAGTCTCTCTTCATGGTACGGCTCGGGTACGGCCTGGTTCCTATATGCCAGTGTAAAAGCCCCGAGGGTTTCAGTCACCGGGTATATGCTGTCATACGCTAAGATTAATTTAGAGGAACCAATCCATCTAAACTACGTGTCTTTCACATTCCCCGAGGGGGAACACTGACATGGGGAGAACATGCAAATTTCACACATACTGGGCCAGACAGGAATCACACCCACAGGCCTGCAGATGAGGTCACAGCTCTGCCTGCTGTGCCACCATGTCACTCGTAATAAGTGAACCATGATGTCGGATACAAACTTTAGCCTGTCGCCATGCTAACAAGGACTAGCTTACACACCGTCTACAGGTTACCTGGTAGATCCTGAAAGATATGGGTCCTGTGATGCATATTTTTGAGCCTGTGCCAAATTTCCCTTTTGCTGTTTTTCACGTTGCACTTTCCTCCCAGGGAGAGCGTTTCAGCCAGGGGTGAGACTTCTGCGCCCTGCCCTCCCTTGCAGTTGAGTTTGTGCTGGTTTGAAAGCCTCTTCGCAATCTGAACTTGCTTGCCTGTTTGCCTTCAGGCTACCCCGGGATGAAAGTCATAGTGTAGAGCAGAATGATAGCAAAATACTGTGTTCCTCTGTATGATTTAAACACTGACACACCGATGTTCAATAATATGTACTTTTCCATGATCATCTGCAGATTGGTCACGAAGAGAGAAAGTTTTAAAAAAGATGGGTAAAACAAGGATCGTTAGCGGAGGATAGATCTTAATTAGGCAGATTTATGGTGTGATTCTCTGCTTATTTAGGGCATCTTCCTTCCCCCCCCCATGGAGGGACAAACCATCATTAGTGTGGTTAGATGGTTTACACAGCACCCCTGGACTTTTCAGATGCGTCACTGTGTGCATGTCACTACTTATCACTGAATGCCTGAGGGCCGGATCGAGCTCTTCATCATGAAGCGTCGTTCCCTGATATCCTAAGTGACTAATCACACTGAAGAACCTTTGTGTTCAGAACAGGCAGAAAGGGGGGTGTCCATTGTATTCCAGAATGCAGCGAGATTCCTGATGATGTCTAGTGTAATTGTCAGAAAGCTGGAAAAATACTCTAAACCAGGCTGGGTTTAATTTGTTTTAGCTCAGGGGGCTGCATCAGTGTGTGTCCAGTTTGGTTGTGAAGTCTCTTCAAATTTTACAGCATAGCATCCTAATAAATATCAATAAATAGTTGAAAAGCAAACAGTGAACAGAAACCCTTGGATTTCTCATTTCCTGAATGTTTTAGCACCATTTTCTTTGCAGACATTGAGTGTATGAAAGGCGCTATATAAATAAAGCTTAAAAATTTATAATAAAAATGACTATTATTATGTGGAAAGCGGTCTGGGTGGTGGCAGTCGCTGGTGCTGATGGTTACTGGTTTGGAGTGCTGCCAGAACATTCACAGATGGTCATAGACTGTCATGCGTATGGTGGCAGTGAAAATATAAACCTCATGTTGCCGTTCACTAAATGTTTTCTGCCTTTCCTTTCGAGCATGGTTAAGTAAAGATGTGCAGTTTATTTGCCTTTTGTGTGGAATGTTCTTCAGAGGTTTTAGGGGAAAAAATACTTTGGGCATTTAACGTCACTAAAATGCATTTAATTAGGCAATTTGAGCACTGGGTGTATTTTTTGTAATGCAAAATTAGGAGTCAAGGACTGGGTCATGTCATTAATCAATTCTGGTAATGGTTGGGGAATCTTAGCATGAGGCTGCATTTGGGCTGGGATCAGGGAGGCGGGGCTGGGATCTGAGAGGCGGGGCTTTGTTCTGGAACGCGGGGCTGGGGTCTGAGAGGCGGGGCTGGGGTCTGAGAGGCGGGGCTTTGTTCTGGAACGTGGGTCTGGGAGGCGGGGCTTTGTTCTGGAACATGGGGCTGGGGTCTGAGAGCCGGGGCTTTGTTCTGGAACGTGGGTCTGGGAGGCGGGGCTTTGTTCTGGAACGTGGGTCTGGGAGGCGGGGCTTTGTTCTGGAACATGGGGCTGGGGTCTGGGAGGCGGGGCTGGGGTCTGGGAGGCGGGGCTGGGGTCTGGGAGGCGGGGCTGGGGTGAGTCGCCATACATGCACCCGCTGGCCAGCCCTCCTTGAGCAGAGACGGAACAAAGCCGGCCGTGGGCTCTGGAAATGGCCGTCTCTGGTCGACGGTCCGTCATGCCTTTAGGCTGATCCCGCAGAAACAGGATAAGAAGCCTAATTGAATTATTGGCTCCTTTTGTTCTGTCCGTGGATATGAGGCCACAGTTTCTCCTCCTCCTAAGCGGATCATCTCGTGGTTCATGGATTCCACCCTGTCATCCAGACCCTGGGTTCTCTGCTTCAATGTAAAATAGATTCTCTTCAATTAAGAAAAAAAGTCTAAAGCAACCGTTTTTGTTACTAAGCCTGATTTGTCAAATATTACTGTAGCATTTTAAAATTTAGAAAAAAAGTAGAACAGTTGTATTTGATGTATTTTGAAAGTTAATGACAAAGTTTAAAAGTTTAAAAAATAATCCAGCATGTTGTTGCTGTCCAATGAAACGCATTTCCAAAACTTTACAAAATAAACTCCCAACAATGTAATAAGACACATTTATCACTACAGATAGAAAACTATCATTACATAGCTGTCACTGAATGGTTTAATGTTTTAAAAGGACTTGCGTGTATTGTTGTCAGTGACGCAAATATGCCAGTGTCAACAAGATACAAACTGATCTTGTTTTAGATTTACCGTAAACAATGATGTGGAATAGCTAGCTATCTGGCTATCAACTTTGTTAAAATTCCCAGTATATTGTAATGAATGCAAAAGTTAACTAGTACAAATGAAAGTGCTAGTTAAGAAGATGACTTCATAAAACATTTTTTCATTGGTCAATCTGTTGTCAAGAAGTACCAGTAAATAGAGTGGTACGAGTATTTTTTATCTGTAGTATAGTCACAATTGTCAAAAAGTGCCCTTATGTGGTTTTCATTGGATGGCGATATCATCTTGCAGCTACTCCTCTGAGTTACACTGAGCCTGCTTTATCTCAGGGTATCTATGGCAGAAGTGTTGGTCAATCAAGAACCAACACAGAGAGCAGAGAAGATGATGTAAAACAATTAGGGTGACAGCAGTGAGTATGTTTGCAGCTCATTTGGTTACCTGCTTTATTTTCTAATCAAAGCACTCGCTCTCTTTGCTTATGCATACATGTATCTGCTATGACACAGGATCCATATAGAATCATTTCAGCCCTTTTAGCTGTTTAATAATACTTTTTTTCTACATTTGCTTCCTGCAATAAATATTTAGAATTGAGTAAAACAAAAGAAGGATTTATGTTTTTGAGAGTGCTGGCTCTTTTCCAGTTTAGGATGCCATTGAGTGCTTCTCTGTACACTATAAACATTAACTATTCAATAGATTGATTGAAACTATACCTTAACGAGCTCTCAGATTTATTTCAGTGGCATTTAGGCCAAGTAGGGAAAAAAAGCATTTTTTTCCTGTGTGAATATGCCAACCCACTTGAGGTATTTTTCCAGACTGACATTTTTTTTCTGCCCTTCAAAGATGGGGAATGACAGATTGTTGATTAAATGATCAATCTATTGAGCTGACCTTGTAATGCTGGGGAAGAATTACTGTCATTGAGACGCCACAGCAGATGTCCCACTGCTTTGTGTGTGGTGCTCATCTGCTGGACAGAATGACGCTCTTACCTCTGGGCTGTTCCCCCTCCCCTAGGAGACGGCTAGTCTTCTCCACTCTCAACCCCAGCAGACGGTCTTCATCTTTTAGTCATTGTTTATTGGTCAAGAGTTCTTCAAATTTCTTGTGTATTTGGTGTAATTCGTGGTCGCTGATTAATTTCAACAGTAAGACTCCTTCCCCTCGCCGCCCAGCCTCTCTGTCTCCCTCTTATTCCGCCTCCATTTTTCCCTTTTTCTTCCACTTGATGGATGGGCCGCCTCGCCCTCCAGACAGATAATCCATCCTGCTGCGACTGGCAGTAATGTCAACAGCGCTGGACTCGCCCTTAATTTACAGCGAACCCCCCCCGCCGCCTCTTTATTAATTCATATATTTGTTTGCTTTTCAGAGTTTAATTTGTTTACTTGTTTGTGTCCGCTGTCACTTTGTCAGAGCTTAGCTGGGCGAGTGAGGCTTGTGCTCGCTCCTAGGTTTCCGCTCCCGCACACATCGCTGTCTGACATCTCGCGGGAGAGACGTCCTCGCTGTGCATTCACATTTGTGTCATTTGTGTACATAAATAGTTGTTCTGCATGTACAGAACTCTGGAAAAAATGTTGCACAAATAGCACAAAAGCACCTAGTAAAATTGGTTTGGTTGAGTTTTATGCATGTTAAATACCATTTTTTTCTAATTATACACGACTATGCTAGAATTGACTAAATTAAACTTCACACTGTTTATTATTACCATCAAAAATGCGTATGGAAATGAATTCATTTGAGAAACATTGTTTTTCCCCTGAGTTACTGGATATCTTTGCTGCTGAAATTTGTATGCAAACCTATTTGAATTAAGCACATTATATCAGCAGTCTTCAATTTAAACATCCATATGTACAGGTAGAGTATTGTAGAATGTGGTGTGCATTAAATATGATTACAAAAACACGGTGATTACACCAATGGATAATTACCTCAACGGGACAAATGAATCGCCTCTTTTATGGTTTTTATTTTTTCTCAAAAAATCTTATGTAGCAGACGCATGTCAATCTTAAAATAGTTAGTAATGGCAGTCCTCCCGTAAGAAGCCGCGCTGCCTCCAATGTCTTGCTTGACCAAATAAGCAAGAGGCGATTCGGAGGCTCGTCCAAACATATGTTCATAATGTACAGCCAAGAGTGATCGCTGTGTTTCTCTTTTTTTTCCCGTTTGTTCTTTTAAGCCTGAAATGTGTGCGATCCGTTACTGTCAAAACGCAGTGCCTCAGGTTCTCTGCCTGAGTATATGTATTCCAAACAAATGCAGAGCTGATTAGTGGTTATTTAACATTTTTTTTTTTTTTAATTCTCCCAGTATATGTCTGACAATCCAGTAAATACATCACTGTGAGCCTGAAGTGTTAGTCCAATGATTGACCCGATTTTTGTTTGTTTGCTCATGAGATGAATAAAATTGACTGAAGTTCAGATCAGTATTTTCATATTTCATTAATGTGGATCCTAATTTGGTCATTGGGACCAAACCAGCGTAAACGTGTATATGACATACAGATAGAGTTGGCGATGATAAGAATCTGATGGCTAGGCCAAGACCGGTCGGAGAACAGGACAGGCCTCCGCCCCCCCACCCCGCCCCAGCTTGTTCTTTCAGCGTATAATTCTGTACCTCCCATCAACAGGAAGGATCAAAAATTGGGTTACAATCAAAAGATCAACTCTGCAGCTTCCCCCGGGTCTGTCGCTGCGACCAGCAGGTAATTAATAGAGCGGTCGGATCCCTGTGCCGCTTTGGCATCAGCCGAGTCGTGGGGTGGAGTTGGAGGTAATATTTATCTTAATTCCAATTACCTTCATCTCAGCCGTTTGATGCTGTCAGGAGGTCAGTTCTCAGCAGGTCCGAAGCAGCGCTCTGCATTTCAAACGGCTTGATTCACCAGGACCCTCCC
>JAODUD010000107.1:10888723-10906127 GCA_026784285.1 Stomatorhinus walkeri
TGTGTGTGTGTGTGTGTGTGTGTGTGTGTGTGTGTGTGTGTGTGTGTGTGTGTGTGTCTGAAATATAGTGACATACTGTACAATAAAAGTAGGGTAAATTATGAAAATGTGCAAAATGCACAAACATACTCTCTCCTCATAACATATCAATAGGACTGCAGAGGAAAACTAATAATAAAGAAATAATGGGGGGGGGATGTATTTAAGATACATTGAATTCAGCCCAGAAATCTCCGTCGTTAGTGTGGAAACCGGTACAGAGGATTATTGGGCGCTTTTATCTAACATGACGTATAAATGTTGATCTGAGCTCATCGTCAGCCAGAATCCCTGGAGCATTTTGGGTTAAGGACCTTGCTCAAGGCCCCCCCCCCCCCGGCACGGGTACTCTGCCAGTCCCAGGATTTGAACCCGCGACCTTGCAGACATGGCCAGCTACACGCTGCAGCACAGCTGAGAAAATGCAAGTGCCAGGACTGGCATGTTGCAGTATGGATGAATTTCAATTCCTACACTTAAATATGCATACCCATTTTTTCACACTGTCAGTAATCCAAGGGGATCTCTCGTTGAGAAAAATATGATGAAAACGTGCTGTTTTGGGCAAAACAATGAACAGCCACACCAGAGAAACTCCTCAGTGGGAGTGTGGAGATAAAGGACGGAGCACCCACTTCTAATTTAACTCCAGAACGTGTCGGTGTGCCTGTTCAGAAAGGCAAAGACCTGCATCAGCTATCCTCAGACTGCACCGCGTGTTTCAAATAGCTTATGAAAAACGAGGTGTGTTCAGAAATGAGTGAAGTTGGATCAAAGGGATAAAAGACGATGAAGGAAAATGTGGAATTTGGAGAGCGAGGTGCACCTCAGCGCTCTACTGCGGGGAGATGAATCCCCAGGGAGGAGATACCAGCAGTCATAACAGCAGAAGGAGCAACTCCTGTCCAGCGTCTTTTTTTTTTTTTTTTTTTTTTAATGATTGACGCACTTGGGCATTCAGGAGTGGAAGCCACGCCCACATTCCAGATATCGACGATCCCTTTAAATGATTAAAAGGGGAACGCTGTGTGTTTAAGGGAGCATCTCACCCCTGTGAAGTGATTGTTCTGGCAGGGAGCATTAAAAGGCCTGTTGCCTGTTGTCTGATCATCAATGACATCTGAGTGCTCGTCAGAATGACGTAACCCAAATAGGCAAAGACGTGAGTTTCTGCAGTGACCACGTGGAATTTTTGTTCTGAAACCGGCAACATCCCTGCCTGCGTCGTCCCTCAGAGAACAGCCATAGTTTCTTGGGTTCTGGGTGTATGAAGACACAAAATTACTAGAATAATTGATTTATATCCTGCTGGGCTGAGTGGCTAAGGTACTGCATTAGGGGCAGGTGTAGATAGGTAACGCATTTACACATGACTTCTTTGTTTATGGGATCAAAGAACTTCTAGTAAGGGCTCAATGCATCAAATACTCTAATTGATCTCTTGATTAGTATAATTTTGTTTACTGGTTGAGGTTGTCATATATGTTGCACATAACTGTTAGCCTGATTTAAAAATCCCCCCATAGTTGTAACCACCTACTGCGTACTTTTTCTCCTTCGTACAGTATTGTGTGATTTTTGCTTCATTAACGTCCTGATATTGGGTTGATTTCCATGTTATAACTGCATCTGTGGTCCTTGTGCCATGACTAGCCTACGTCTGCTGGGTTCTGCCTCTTCCTCTGACTTATTTGTGTGGGTATATTGGACAGGAGGCTCCCTGACGGCAAGTGGCATCTGGGGAGATGGCGGTTTGAGGGAGTGGATCCCGAACATGCAGAGCCTCGCAGAATAAATTAACACGGCAGCTGGGGCACAGCACCTCGCCCACCCACCAGCCATCTTTGTGGCTCAGGGTTAGAGATGTGCGGGGGGTGTCCGCCGAGCCCCCTATCATACTTCTAGGGGCGAGGTGGGGGCCCCGTCCTCTGGCCCGGACTGGCAGAAATGGCATGGTTCCATGGTGTCTACGCTCAAAGTTTGGATCCTGATGTATGATAAAAATATTGTCCTGCTAGTTGCGAGTCACTGTGTGGCCACATATGTGTCCTTTTGTAAGTACAGAATGACGCAGCATGTTTTTTTTTTGCATTGGTACTCTTAGAAACTTGGATTAAAGGGTCTAGGTTCGAGATCTGGGTAATTATGTCAGGATGTAACAAGTACACTTGAAGGCTGATCGTGTCAGTAGAACATTTGTAGAGTAATGCGGATGGAGCCCTGAGGAGCAAAGGTTCAGTGTAGAGCTTGCCTTGTGGCCCCACACCACCTGGGCTGCGTGGCTGATCCCCGCCCTCGGTTCCCTGCAGCGCCACACCTGTTGTCCCTGAGTCTGCATGAGCTTCCACCCTCGCACGTGTGGTTAGTTATACTGGAATCTGTTAATTGCCCTTCTTTTGACTGTGTAAATGCCCCACAGTGGACTGACATACTGTCCGAGGTGTCCTATAAATCTCTGCCCAGTGCATGCTGGGATAGGCTCACCACAACGCTGCCTCAGTTAAGCAGCTGGATAGATTTATCTCAAGTATGTAAGGTCGTTTCTGACACTTCCTGCAATTAAAGGAAAACCCCCGTTAATTGAGATAATCCACTCCAAAGCACATTGCTCCGAAAGCAGGATTTGTGGGTACATATTTGGTGCTATGTAGTAGAAGTTCAGGCTCTGTTTGAATATGGCTCTATAGAAATATCTAGAATTGCGCGGTGACTCATGATCTATGCTTCCAGGAACAGATGCCATGAATTCAGTGCTTTGGCTCCATTACACCAGCCTAAGATGCCTTTGTGTGGCTGTCATTCGTGCCGTGGTGTCCATGCGGAGGCCTGTTTGAGTTTCGTGCTGCTTTGTTTGTGTTGACCCTTGACCCTTGACCCTCTGTGTGTTTCAGGTGAGCCGGGTGCCAGTGGAAAGCTGCGAGCAGTACCGTAGCTGCCGCGCCTGCCTTGCCTCCGGGGATCCCCACTGCGGTTGGTGTGTCCTCCACAACAAGTGAGTACGAACACTGCCGGCATCGTGGCTTGTGTCCGACAAGCCGTGTCCGTCTTAGACGAGCATCTAGCCTGGCGGGTCGCCGTCCGAGTCACCCTCGACTTGCCTTCGTAGCATGTGGACGTTTTGCCTTCAGTTCCTGTGTGATTTCTCTGGGATAATCGCATTTCCTCCAGTCCAGGGGCGTGCTGTTCCTGTGAACTGGTAACTGTAAATTGCTCTTGGTGTATTAATTTGTGTTCTTGTGCCTGCTTTGTGCCGGGTTGGCCCTCCTTACATAGTCCATCCCAGAAGCACTCTCAGAACACCGCATCCTTTGTGGAATTATCCCGCCGGCGCTGTAACCCTGCCTGTGTGGGTAGCTAATGAAAATGAAAAGACAGATATAATGTATGCTGAATTCATATTCAGTGTGGGGAGGGCAAAAGAGCAGAGGGACTAGCAATGCAATATGTGATGTAGTGTGAGCTTAGACACATCTGGATTTATGCCAGCCAATCAGGAAGCTGCCCTGAGGTTACTTTCACCTGGCCTACATCGAGTATACCAGGTGGCAGACCTCCCAGATGTGCTGTTCCTGAGAGTCCTTGGGCAACAGCTGTTAAATCAGAGAATGCCGGAACAGCTGGAGTTCTCTGGCTCGCTGCCATTCCACCCCCCCCAAAGCCCTCGCTAGACCTGCTCTGCGCATCCCAGGTTTGGTGTCTTACCTTGGATCAATATATACAAGCACCCCATTTGTCTTCAGTGGGTAGAACAGGGAGACGCATATGTGATTGCTGATGGGAGTGGTCTGTGCTGGTACGTCCCACCAATGATGCACAGCATGAGGAAGAAGCAACTTTAAATCATTTCCAAACAAAATTACAAAATTTAAAACAACAGGATTAAAAGTAATTTCCTTAACTGTGAAACTGAGAATGTTTTGCTAAATGCTGAATTGAACCCCCCCCCCTCCCCCCAACTAAAGGATATGGACTGACTTTATGCATGTGCCACCCCTCATGTCGTGGAGAAGTAGCGGGTGAGTCACTGTTATTCGGGGGGGGGACGAAACACAGTGTTTTTCTGAGCTTCAGCTCTTGAGGAAAAACTATAGAAGAATTTCAGAAGCCCAGACTTCCATATTTTTCAAATCTTCCTCACCTTAATCAAGATAAAGATCTTTAATTAAGATGCAAATCTTGGATTGATGGAATAATTAGAATAGACTTTGCAGCTCCAGTTTGCAAATGACATTTCTTTGCATATTAATGCTGTATTCCCAGAATTTACATGACCTTGTGACAACCACTGCACACTGCAATTAGTGTGAGATCAAGCAAAGTGATGAGAATAGATTCAATGGCGGAATTGTCCCCATTCACATATTTAGCTTCCCCTCTCTCCGCACAACATCCCCAATTGCCAGGCTAAATCCTGCCTTTTAAGGAGCACTCTCAATAAGCCCACCGTCTGCCCCTGTAAGTTTCCTGGCTCTCAAGTTGTCAGACTGCTATTTGACTATGAATGCCCACATGTTCAGTTGGGAACAATGGGAGTAGTGGGGTAAAATTAAGAAATGTGGCAGCCACATCCATCTCGGGGGCAGTAGCCCCCCACTCACAGCACTCTCCGTTCTTTCACTGTTGGAGGTCTAAAGAGGCCAGAAAAGAAGGCCATTGTTCCCCTTCTTCGGGCGGCAGTGAGGGTCAGCCTGAATATCCGTGTACAGCAGAATCACCTCGGTTCCAAACAACGTGCTTTAGAGAGGATCTCTGTTTATGTCCAGCCTTAAGGCTATTATCTAATGGGTCACCCATTTAATTAAGAGACTTTTCCAGTGGCCAAATAATGGCTTAGCTTGTTTACCCATTTAGATATCACTTGCTTTTTTCAATATGGAAAATACTATAATGGTATATTGTTTAATCATACATTAGAATGAGTTTCTACTCAAGCAATTAATGAAACCTCTAATCCTCTTTAATGCTAAAACCCAGTCCTACCCCCTTCCCCCTATAGATCATAAGCACTAGTATTAGGTTTAATTGTAGTATTTTCACCTAGTGAGTCACTGGAGAACAGAATTCATGTCCTCTGGAAATTCCCAGTGACGGTCCTCACTATGGGAATTGCCAGAATTGCTTCTGTTTAATTGGCACTCAGCTTTTGAAGGTAGAATGCCTATATTCGGGTGGCATTTCCGATTTCAAATCCTGTTTTCCACAGCTCCTAGCAGGTGGGTAATGGGAAAAGTAGGGAGATATTGGTGAAACGCTTACGTATGACAAAAACAGAAAATGGCCCTTTGCAATTGTACAAATTCATGGCGCCATTAATGTAAACGGCTTATGTGATTTAAACAACGACCAACTTCCTGTTTACCAAGTATAGCGCTACTGGAAAGATAGTGATCCATTTGTCTAAACGGTATATTAATGTAACCATTTTCGTTATTGAACGTTCTTTGCCAGGAATATTGTGGAGAAGAATAGTGTACTTTAAAGGTTTGCATTGATCTTTAAAAGCAGTAGTTAGTACAGTAGTTAATTACTTCAATTTCATTGCACTGAACCTTGGACACAGTCTTATATGCCACTTTGTTTCAAAGCCCCTTTTCCCCTCCCAGAGGGGAGCTACGCTGAAGGGTTGCTAAAGAGGCTCCTTTTTAAAAGCATGTGCCACCTCAGCCTCTTACTCGTTTCAGCTGCTCCCCGGAGGCTCTTTAGCTTTGAGCCACCATGTTAGCCTAGCCAGATAAGGGGAGAAAAACTAAATGCACCCTGGGAAATAGTCTGTCTCCATGGCAACAATAGGAAACTGGAAGATGGATTTACAGTGTGATTCAAACCGGTGGTGTTTAGTGATTTCTTCTGACCTGTATATCGTGTCTCTTGAAAAGCAGAGAAACTGGCCACTTTAGACTTAATTTCTAGGTATCGCTGTTGTGTGCAAATGCAATTTGTAATTTCCTGAGGCTTTATCAGTGCTTAGTAATAATGCTTTCATACTTTATATCAGGCAGAGACAGTGCTTAGGTCATAGACAAGTGATTCTGCAGTGTTTACCTTATTTTTTGTGTAACTGGGAACCTTGTTTTCTTTAAATGGAAGTGCTGATTTTACTTTTCTTGTAATATTACTATTATTTACTTTCATTATTATTATTATTATTATTATTAATAATAATAATAAATCGGTAGTCCATTGTTCCCCGTGGGAAAATTCTCTTCATGCTTAAACATAACTTCATATTTAAGGCTTCTTTCTCAGTCTTCATAATGTTAACAAAATCTTGATCTATATTAAAATGAAAGACAATTGAGAGCACAATGAAATGTGGCCTGCGATGGGTTGGTGCTCCATCCTGGATCGTTGTCTGCCTTATGCACCGTAGCTTCCAGAACAGGCTCCAAACCGCCAAACCTTGCATAGAACAAGCAAGTATAGAAGATGGATGGATGGTTGGATGGAAGGAGGGAATGAAATGAAGTGCATGGTTTAAGTAACTGAACTGAAGTAATGATAGACCATTTCATAAATTGATCAGCTTTAAGCTGGTCTTTGGCAGTGGTGTTTGATGATTGGCTTGTGGAAATGAGATTGCCATTACTGGAAGGAACATCCAGATTAAAATCAATCTTAAACTGACTTGCCTTGTATATCTATACAAATTCAATGAATACGCCACTTTCTGTAAACACATGTAAAGGACAGTCTGCTGGCTGCTTTCTGGTCACCTACACTTGGGCTTATGTTAGCAGGAATCAGTAGGTCAGCTAAATTCCAGAAGCTGAAGGTTATTGAATCCTGTAAAGGGTTCTGTAGATGACAGAATGAGCCAAAACTCGCTTCCCATCTATATTTCATATTTGTGGTGAAGCCGTTGTCTTCGTCCCCGTTTATCACTGAAGTCGTATTGGTGATTAAAGCAGACTACATGACCATCTCCTGCGTCTAATGTGCTCGATTGCTCATTCCGCTCTGTCCCCATCTCACACCGGTTAACACACACCTCCCTGCCCACTAAAAGAAAATCTCAGTCTTTCATCTCGCTCGATGTATAATTTCATGCATTTAATATTTCGAGGCATTTGTCTGAGTAACCTGGTAAAATCTTTTAGGATGGAGCATTTTGTAGCGCTGCTGGTTACTCTAGTTAGATTCAGTCTGTGGGGTCATTAAAAAGCACAGCAGAAATTAACAAATTCAATAACCTATGGAAAAGAATTAAATAACTAGAACACATAGAGAACCGATTTGTTCGAGAAATATCTTATTTAGTAGTGTAGTAGTTAGCTGCTTGACCTCATTTTGTCCGGTAAAAGGATGAGCTTGTGCTAAAATGAAGTACCCCATTCAGCGTGCGCCTCCCAGAAAAGGTTAATGTGGCACCCCAACCTCCCCCTCACTCAATCCCCCCCCCACACACACGTGTCTTTTAACGCTTCAGTACATTCTCCTCACTTGACAGTTTATGGCCCTGTTTGACCTTATCATTTCTCCAACACAGAGCTCCTTGTGCTAATTGACGCCGTGTTCTGTGCGCCTTGTCCTCACCGACGTGAGGCAGGAGAAAAGGCAGCAGCGCGGGTCTACGTGGCCCCCCCAGGCGAGGCCCCCGGTTTCTGACCAGATGAAGCCACTTACCACAAAACCCATTTCTTCCAGTTCCATCTCGGATTGGAAGTGTAATTTGGGGGAATTCATTTTTCAGAAATGGCGGAGGGAAGCTAACAATGAATGTCACTGTCACTCGGACATGTAGTACAGGTTCACGTTTTGGAATATCTGACTGATGTAACAATGACCGATCATAAATAATTAAATTTCTCATCCTGTGTTTAAAGTATCATCATAGTATGTTTACTTAATATACAATATCTATATACTGCACAAGAGGGGGGGAAATCAATAAATTCCCTTTGGGGGAAGTTCTGGAATTAATGAGATGACACGTTCTGTTGGTTTTTCTGTAGTTACCTGTTCAGCCTCAACATGCTGACTATTGACTATTTGTGTGAACATGGAAACAGGCATGATTAGTATAATTAATAATAGTTTAGGCAGGCGGTGTGACATTGCTCGATGGGTAGCCCTGCCACCTCTTACCTCCAGATTTGGGGGTTCGAATCTCTCTGTCTGTCTCTCTGTCTGTCTGTCTGTCTGTCTGTGTGTGTGTGCGTGCGCGCGCATGACACCTCAGTGTTGTGCCCGATGCTGCCTGGGATGTGCGTATGAGGATAAGCAGCTAGAAGATTAGTAGACAGAATATTAATTTAACTGTATTTCTATTATGTTAATTGAATTTATTTTTGTCGTGATTTGATGTCTAAAGCCCTGTGATTTATTTATCTGTAATTGTACTGCATTTCTGTCAATTACGTTGTTTTCAGTTCAGCGCTCAGTGGATAAGTTGTTTAATTGTGTGGGTGTTTGATTGTCTGAGCCTGTTGTAATATTTTTGTTAAATACAGATGTTAGTCTCATTGTTTTGTCGTTTTTTTATAAAAGTGAGTTCTTTTTTACGCTATGCTACCTCTCTCCATGGAGCCCTGGCCAGTTCCTTTCACAGCTGTATGCAGTCATGGAACTTTTAATGGCACTTAACACATCAGACGGTTGCACTTATGTTATAAATGTTTTAATATCCGACTGCGATGTAGCATTAATGTGGTAAGAAAAAGATTTTAACTCTATGCTAACAAAAAAAAAACATGTAGCTAAAAGAAGTAAACATGCATTGTTGCTTTTCTTTATGGCGTGTCAAAGTGTTTGATTGTCAAAACTGTGCTATTGGAATAACAGAGTGTTCTGCTAACAGTGATTTTAAATGCGAGACAATTTTGGATAATATGTTGACTGTCTAATGCTAATATAATGTGTTAAAACTGCTAGCAGTTTTATTTTTAGTATAAATGAGTGTGCTATGAGATCTCGCCTTGTAAACAGTGCAGAGAAGTGTTTGCAGCAGACTGGATGGAAATGCATGCTCATGAGTGTCCTTCATATGTGTCCATTGTTCCTAGTCTCACGTCGCTTTTGAATATGGAAAATATCGCTTATTGTCCCTGTGGAGATTTAACAATCGCGACAGTCCTATATAACTGTAGCTGCTTACATTTGCAAACTTATTTATTTTTAATTTGATCACAGAATGTGTCATTTCACAGGTTGGGTTTATGCACCTGACTTGTTTTTCGTTGCCAAATGTGATACCTAGATACAGTTGCTTAGCAACCCAAAGTTTCAGTGAAACCCTCAAAAAAGAAAAGACCAGTACCAGGCTGCTAATGAATTGGCTCGTCCTGATCACTTGCCTTAAATAGCGTAGATATTGTCATGAAATAGACTTGAGTTCTGATGGTATAGGCTTCAGTGCAGTGTTTTGAATGATCTGTTTATACCTTACCTGTCTGTTTCAGGTGCTCCAGACAGGAAGCATGCGAGAAGTGGTCTGAACCAAAGCGCTTTAATGTTGAGCTGGACCAGTGTGTTGACATTGAGGTCGTACCCAGCAATATGTCCGTGACCTCTGCCTCCGTCCAGGTAACACGCATGAGAGTCTTACAAAAGGGTTTGATTATGGTCAAGGCATGGAGACAAAAAACACGTCGGAAAAGTGTGTAATGCAGAAACCCTTCTTGTAGAATACAAGCTGATACGCCTCATAGCTCATTGCTCCCCCCCCCCTCCCCCCCACCCTGTGTTTCCGTCATTCTGGGACGTCAGCTCACCGTGAAGGTGCGCAGTGTGCCAAGTCTCTCTCAGGGGGTCACCTGCGTTTTCGAGGGACTGGCAGAAAGCCCAGGAGAGGTGGTGGACAAAGGGCACGTCCTCTGCGTGTCTCCCTCGCTGCGGGACGTCCCATCCGTCACTCTGGGTCACGGTGCGTGTGCCGCTGCGTTTATTTCTGGAAGCTGTCTCCATCTGTTGGCACGTTTTAAACATTATAAATATTAGTAGACGGTGATCCAACCAGCTCATGAGTAAAGTGAAGCACTGGAGTTGTTTACAAATTGATATAGATGCAGAAAGGAGCTCATCAAAGGACAGACAATTCTGGAACGCTGTTATTTTTATCATATGCGATTTCAGCATTAGAGCACAGCTAATCCAAAAAAACAGTGCATTACAGCTTAAAAAATCAGCCCTCGCCTTCTGCCAAATGTTCACACAGCCAGAGTCGAATCCAGTGTGTCAGTTTCGCAAAGCCCTCAGTTTCAGTTCTGACAGTGAATGAAATGTGTAGTATGCGCACTCGCAGCTAAATCAGCTCACTATTAAAAATAGACTATTTCACATTTGCATTCTGAACTTAAATGTCTGTCCTGTCAGTGATTCTCTGTTCTGCTATGACAGTGGCCCTAAGCAGCATTTGCAAATGTCCACCTGGGAAGGTTTTGCCAAAATAATTGAGGTTTTAGTGTGTGCTGTAAGGGGACGGTGATATGTTTAACCAGAACGCCCAGTGGATATGATACTGTGTACCGGAAGGGCACATTCGGTCAGACTTTCCGCATGTTTGTGGATTTCCTCAAGACCTGATAGGGTGTAAAATTGTGGTTCTTAATACCCTGTAAGAGCAACCACTTCATTAAGTAAAAGTGCTCTCTCTTTGCAGGGGACAAACGCGTGGTCAAATTGTCCCTCAGGTCCACGGAGACTGGACACAAGTTCATCACCGCGGATTTCATCTTTTACAACTGCAGCGTTCTCCAGTCGTGAGTATCATTTTATTAAAAAAAAAAAAAAAACTGCACGCAAAGAGGGGAATAAAGCACACTTATTTCTGATAAATGAATACACCAACCTAAAAACGGAAGTCAGCCCATGGTGTTTCTCCATGCTTCCTGCCGATAGCATACAGACCAGCTATTGATGTGTGGCAGGTAGTGAAGAATTTAACATGGAGGCGAGAACATCTGGTCGTGATCCCATAAGTCCCACTAACGGGTCAAACAGGAATGTTTCCTCGCTGCCACTCTAAGTGGCCGTGCATAAGGCACTATTCACCAGCCAGTGTCAGGGAGTGATGTTTCCCAAAGATTATTTGAAACCCAGCAAGCCAACAATACCAGCTAGCCAGCTTCCAGTAGATTAGCAATTTGCCATTAATAGAAGTCATGAAGGCGTGTAGAAGTAATTAACTTTACGGCTGCATTTTTATTAGTCAATATGCGCTTTATGAATCCTCTATAATGGCATACATGCACAGGCAATGCACCGTCTTTTTGCTTATTTTAATAGAATAGGAGAATAATCAGTATAGCCTTTTCTGCCTATAGTATATTCTGTTTTTGCCTTCACCGAGTCTGTGTTTGGGAACAGTAAAGGCAAGCTTCTGAAGATTCAGCTCCCTCTTGAAGTGAGATCATCATTAAACACTTTGCCTTTTGAAAAAATATCTGGGCATTCAGGTGTTCTGGAATATCTCGAAGGGATGTCCATGAATGAAGAATGTATGTTGTCTTGAACTGTGTGCTTAATCGGAATTTAAATTTGTAAGTTACTCTGGAACTACTCTTGATGTGGGACGGTAACAAGCACAGCGTCACTACTAGAGGTACAGGTCACTGCTTCCGTGTTTTGCCTTTGTGCAGTTTTTACATTTGTGTTGGACGTCGGGCGCTTTGTGGCTCCCTGCTGCCTGCATGAAATCGTAATATTCTGCGCTGCGGATGTGGGCATGTTGTGGGGAATCACGTGGCAGCACTCAAACGATAAAATATGAAGGAAAAGTAAGGTCATGTTAGTAAAAGTGAATGGTTGATGGGATTTTCAAAAAGAAAAATGTACGCAGTAACACACCGAGTCAGCTTTGGCGATGGTGCCTGTTGATCACGGTAAATTTCTGCTTTGGAATAAGCCACTAAACGACCTTTAGGCTGGTATATCCTTCACAGCACCCATGGAATGCCGGTTCCTGGCCATGCTTGAGGCGTGCAGAGTAGGCCGACTTCCTGAAGTGCACATGCCCATCCCTACAGCCCTGTGACGTGCCACTTCGGCAACGCGGCACGCCGTCATGGCCCCCTTCGGTAGATCGTGGCTTACGTCACCTTAGCAGCTGAGTACGTCATCTACAGCCCATCCTGCAGGATGGAGACTGAATGGTCCCAGTGGCTGACACTGCAGGTAGGAAAGAGATGTTCGAGTAACGGTCAGTTGTGGTTAGGCGACCTGGTTATTTTGTTCTGTATTGAGCAAATTGGAACCTCGGTGGAGAATCGTGGTCTCTTGGAGGGGTGAGGAGGATGTTCTCTGAGGAACCCAAGCCTTCTGTGGTTCTCAATTACTTCAGAGAAGTTCCAAAGTCACCTGGTGCTTTGTGTAAATATGTGGCCGACAGTGACCTTTAACCCCATGGGCAGTGTGCTCTGCTGCATAGGAGGGTTTCCTTCGTCGTGGGAGCTCCTGCTTTGGATCTTTTAACCTGGGAAATGTGAGCTTGACCCATTTTGCTCTGACGGCCAGTGTGCAGTGATGACGAAGCTCTCAACACCGCAAGTCATCTGCGGAGCATCATGTCGGCGGCTAAGAGGTGGAAGAAGTCCATGCAGTGAAAGGCAGAGCCCCGAAGCAGTGAAAGGCAGAGCCTCGAAGCAGTGAAAGGCAGAGCCCCGAAGCAGCCACTGCAAATACATTCCAGAGTAATGGAAGCTGATGAAGCATTTTGAGCAGGTTGTAGAGCTTCGAAGCATCACGGTGCTGATTTTTCATTTTTTTTTTTTTTGAGCCTGTTTTTGAACCAGTGTAGTGACAGAAAGTAAAATTGATGGTCCGCATGCATGAAAAGCAGCAGTTGTCATTAATTATACCAAAGAATTCCCACCTGACATGTTGTTTACCAGCACAGTTGACTGTTGAGGTAATGAAATATTAACTAGGGCTGCGTGTCCCAAATACCCTGCAGTAGAATCGATGAGAGGATGGGCTGCTTTAGCAGCACTGGCTTCCCATGCAGTCGCCAGGCTGTATATTTATGGCGTTGGGGGAGGGCGGGGTCTTCGTCCCCATACAATACATGGTGCTGTGGAATGTTCTCTGGATTCACGCGTGTAAAGGATGTTGTGAATTGTCAGGTGTTGCACCCAGACGGCCACAGGCTCCCTAGATGTTCTGTTCAGGCGCGAACAATCGGCGGTCATGCACATTGCTGAAAAGCCAGAAGCTGGGCTCCCCGTGACCCCTAGTAACCTCACTGCAGCATGGTGCCATACCTAGACAGCAGGTTTAAAACCATAATACAGCTTTTGTGCGTCTCCAGTTAACCGTTCAACTGTTTAAATGTCCTCCTAGTGCAGAGGGATCCTCCTACTGGCTCAATTGTAAAATTTCTGTTTCGTTAAACTGATCAAATTGGTAAGTTGTTAGTATGTTGTGTGGAAAAAATGCGCCAAAGCTCACGCCCATGCATTCTGCTTTCAAATTTAATTTGCAACTATTTATGATTTGGTTTTTGCAGTTTGCACATATAATCAAGAATAAACTGTTTAATTAATCTGTGAAGGATTGTGCATGCGTAATTAGGCTGCTTGGGTAAATATCACGGTCTGATCGGGGGTAGCGATGAACGTGTGCATCAGGAATCAGGCCTGATGTTTTCTGCATTTAGCTTGCACGTGCAAAGAGATTTGTCACCTTTGATAGTACCTAAATAAATGCTATTTTTAGTGCATAAAATTGCCTTGTCCGTTAGCAGAATGCATACGCAACAATCAATTCTCCGATGTGGGAAAGCGAGAGAGTGAGATGCATGCTGGGGCCCTGCAGTTGCCATGGCGACGCCGACTGAGGCCTACCTTGCCAGAGCGGTGTGCTTGAAGCCTGCGCCAGATTTCCTGATCTCACAAAAGCCCTGTGGGAACATTTAGCCCTTGAATTGTTTCCCCCTCTGGCATGACTGGCGGACAGCACCACATCTACCCCCGTGCCCCATGTTGCCATTAAACCCAGCCCCCCACAATTCTTCAGCCGCCCCAGAGAACCCCCCCCCTTCCCCCTTTCATCCCCTGGGATAATGGCCACCTGTGAAAGTCAAGAGGGCAGCACTGAAGCTAGAACTGTGCAATCATATCTTTCCAGAAAATATGCGTTGTTTCAGGCTATTGCAGTCAACTGCTTTTCCCTAATGTAAGCTAAGAAGACAATTCAATATGACTAAATATTGGAGCCAGTCTCCCTCTGCTTCACTATACATACACAGTTAGTGTGCCCGTCTGCAGCCTGTCGCTTTTTTGAACGCTGTGGCCCTGCGGTTAATACCTAACTTGACTATTTACGATATCGCCCCCACGAACGCCGAAACGGGAACTGAAGATGCCGCATCTGGTCGGCGCCGAACCAGTCTGGAAGCAGGATTTCAAAAGCGCTAACCTGACCTTGTTGCATTTTTTTATGTTTTTTTGGGGGGGGGGGGGTACTTTTGTCAGACTGCTGAAATTATCAGTGATCTTATTGAGTTTGGAAGGAGTACGCTGGGCGCAGCTGACAGTGTACATTTCAGCAGATATTTGCAGCGTTTAGATTTTTGTTTGCCTAGGTTCATTGATGCTACCAGAAAACACCTGAATCAGATGATAGCAAGATCAAAGAACCTACCCCCAATGTAGATGCAGTGGAATCCGCATCTAGATTTGTGAAGAATATAACTGTGATAGACTCGCAAAATGCAAATGTGGATTCCCGTCACTGCAGACGCAGCAGGAACATTGTTTTTGCATTGTTTTGACAGGCGGCTTGTACGTGTGACGTGGGTTCGCTCACGCTTCTCAGTGCCTTCTGGGGGGGGATTTTTCACAGTAGCCACAGAGTTAGGGATATGATGAGATGTGAATCCGCCCAGCATCCGTCGTGCAGCATCGCTTTGTGCCTTCCGGCATGTCTCAGGGAGAAGAGAAGCAGTGCTTCTCCTTGATTAAAGACGAATATACAAATCTTAAAAGTAAGAGTCTTTCTGGGCTTGAGAAATGAGCCCTTTCCTTGTCATTGAGGTGGATGTTTGGTCTTGCTTCTCCAGAACCTCCTGTGTCTCAGTAATGCCCCCGGTTGTAATTATATAATTGGAATCATCACGCACATCAGACATTCTAATGCTTTCTTTCCATTTAAGGCATAATTAGGTGTTAATTGAAAGGCACATAGAAAATGCATGGATTCTTTGGGTCAGATGGATTTGAGTTGCCGTTGTCTTAAGCCGGGAGAGGTTAATTATATGGGAAGAGACATAAAAGCTATGAAATCTCACTGCAGCCCACCGTCGCCCTGCAGGCGCATTATGGGGTGGCAGTGGCCCCTGCTGTCCACTGTCCTGACCCTTGTTCTCCTTCCTCAGGTGCCTGTCCTGTGTGAGGAGCCCTTTCCCTTGTAACTGGTGTAAATACCGGCACATCTGCACCAACAACCTGGCCGACTGCTCCTTCCACGAGGGACGCGTGAGCAACATTGAGGTACGGTGTATGGCGGCTGGGTCACTGGGGGGGGGGGGGGGACGCAGTATCGCTGTGACCCGGAGTAGCTTGTGGGTTTCGCCTAACTTGGTTGTGACCCGGTGAGCGCTGGGTCGCGGCCCCTGCCTGCCTCACGCACTGTCCCCATTGTCCCTCCCCCACAAGTCGCACCTTTGATGGCAGCTCTACCGCATGTCACCATTCTCGCTCGGAGGGTCAGCCACCATTGCCCGACGCCTCCCCCGCCTTTCCTCTCCTGTTCCCTTTTAGTTGCAGCTTGGTTCCTTTGTCCTTTTCTGCGATAGGCATCTATTCAAAAGCAAAAATCATTTAATTTAGCCCCCTCTCTGAAGGAGAGGCGGAAAGGTTCTCTGAGTTTTTCCCAGCCCCGGAGAGCCCCAAAGAGAAGCAGTCGATAAAAGTAGGTCATAGAGTTGCTCATGGTATTTCTTTATTCCGGTAACATCTCATTTAGCCTCCTTTGCTCAGGCGGTGAGGCTGACGTGGTTCGGCACAGAGGTGAGGGTCCAGTCTCAGAGTACTGGCTCCAGCTGGCTGCGTGTTTTTTTTGTTTCCCCAGTCAGACTAGGCTCAACTCCCAACAAGAAACTGTTGACCAAGAGCAGAGAAGTTTATGTTTCTCAATGGGCAAAAGCTAGGAGTCTCCGAGCTGGAAAAGTAATGAAACTTCATACTTTAACCCTAGGGGGTTGTGATCATAGTTCATAGCTGACCTGCTATTTCAGATTCATACCTGCGGTGTGTGCCTCGGATAAGGTCTGTGTCGACCTGAGAGGTGTACCTCTAATCCCGTTGTGAATCGCAACAACGTGCCGTTCCACTCTCCCATATCTAACGACGGCGACCAGACGCCTAAGCAA
Source organism: Stomatorhinus walkeri (assembly GCA_026784285.1). Classification (NCBI taxonomy): domain Eukaryota; kingdom Metazoa; phylum Chordata; class Actinopteri; order Osteoglossiformes; family Mormyridae; genus Stomatorhinus; species Stomatorhinus walkeri. Next base: position 10,905,069 of record JAODUD010000107.1, read on the forward strand.
AGACAGAATGCTGCTATACATCTAATAACTACATTTATAGGTTTGTGGAGCAACACAAATCGTGGTCATAACATGACCTGGGTATCCCAAAGGGTTTAATGTAATTACATTAAAAAGTACGCCTGTTAATAAATGGCAATGGTACATTACATTAGTGCCATATCAGGTTTTTTTCTTTATGAATCATTAAAGTTTGCTAGCTACAAAACAGGGCTGTAGCTGGACAAGCATAATATCAATAGCTGTCGTTACAATAAACAATTTACGAAGGTACGTTATTTAATAATATATCAGGTAGCAGCCAGCTCTGTTTGTTTACGGTGTCGATATCTAGATGAAGCAGAGGCTTCCCTGACGCTCTATTGTTAATGGTGATAAACGTGTTAATATGTGAGCCGTGTTTAATGGCATGTTAAGTGTTGCTCTTTTTAGCATAACGAGAAAATGTTATTTATATGTTTCTTCATTGACCAGAGAACGGCAGACTCTGACTGTTAGGTGTTTTTTAACTGCCGTAAGTGAAAGGCAGACTGGCCCAAAATACAGTGATGCAGGTTTTTCTTCCGTTGCGTGACTACAAGGTAAGACAGTGCTGGTGTCACCGCATGTGATTTTTCTGTCCCTTGGGTCTGTCTTCATTTAAGTGTGGAAGGTCTGACTTGGCCGCGTATCCTCTACAGTGAGTGACAGTGACATAATTGTCCTACTAACTGCTGAGATTTATAAGGCATCTCTGTCTCCCCCCCCACCCTGCCCCTCCCCCTCCATCTCCCCTCTCGGTGCCTCAGAACACATTGATTTCACACTCGAGTAGATTTCAGACCCAGTTCAGTAGCCCAAGGCTCATGCGAAAGCTGCAGCTGGGACTACTACAGCTGTGTTAAGCGTGTGTGTGTGTGTGTGTGTGTGTGTGTGTGTTGGGGGGGGCAGGCACAGCTCATGTTGGGTAGGGAATCCCTTAATGTTAACACAAAGGGCATCGCTGGGGCACAGGAGCAGCATGGCTGTTTTTCAGTGAGCTGCTCCTACCACGTGCCCCCCCCCCCCACCACGTGCCCC
>JAODUD010000107.1:10939895-10951119 GCA_026784285.1 Stomatorhinus walkeri
TAGTGACCTAATTAGGGAGTTGCAGTGAAAACCTGCATACACACCGGCCCTTTGCGGATAAGATTGCCCACCCCTGGACTAGACCGTATACTTCATGTACAACACGTACACAGTGACTAGACAATATGGTATATACTGTGCAACAGGAAATGCAAACGGGTTAGAAAGATGAGGCCTAGCTGTGCAAGAAATGTACATTGAATTTAAAAAGTATAGAATGTGCATTGCAAGTACTGTCCTGATGCAAAATCATTCTTGTTTAAAACTGTGCACGTACAATGAATTTACTTGGTTAATGGTCACATGACGTTCTGGGAGAGGTTCCGCTTTTCTGTGGTTGCGGTTCTTTGTTTTTTGTGCATTTCTTGTGGGCTATTCTGAGGATTCTTTGAAAGGTCAAAGTGGGTGAGATGTTTCCCTTTAGATTTCATGTCCCATGTTGCCTGCTTGTTTGACTCAGGTACTATCGAGACATCAGTAAGATGCCTGGCATCAGTGACCAGGATATGGACGCCTATCTGGTGGAGCAGTCCCGCTTGCACGCTAACGAGTTCAACACGCTCAGCGCCCTCAGCGAGCTCTACTTCTACATCAACAAGTACAAAGAGGAGGTGGGTCTCCCCCCACGCTGGCCCCATTTTCTGGGGGGGAATGCCAATCAGATGCCAGACAGATATAGATTACACATGCCAACCAGATTATCAGTATTAGTGGTATTCTTAATATGTGCCAAAAATGTTCAAAACGTACTGATAGACAAAGTGAAATGATTTCACCAAGTTTTATATAAAAAATAAATTAGCCTTTTGTTTGTATAAACATTAAAATAATAACACAGGCTGCAATGGGCTGCCCCCCCCCCGTCCAGGGTTGTTCCCTGCCTCATGTCCATTGCTTCCGGTATAGGCTCTGGACCCCCCGCAACCTAGTAGGATAAGCGGATGGATGGATGGATGGATGGATGATAACACAGGCAATATCTTTTATAAAGACATGAAACTTTCACTGATACAAAACAAACCCACGTTGCATCTGAACAGCTACACCTGGGAGACTGTTGCTAACTGTTTGATGCTGGACAGTATTTCATGGAAGTTTTTCAAAGCAGGGTAATGAGCCACGGTTTTGATGATAAATAATACTGTAAATGGTAATATTATTGAAAAACAAATTTACCAAGGTTTACTATGAAACCAGTAAACCTTAATTGTACCCAGCTTCGTGGCTTTAGTGGCAGAGTGTAGCTAAAGGTCACAATGAATGAATGAATTAATTTTACATCTATAAAGTGCTTTACAGAACCAGTGGGGGGCCACTTCCTTCACCACCCCCATGTAGCCCCCCACCTGGATGGTGCGACATCAGCCATTCTGCGCCAGTACGCTCACCACACAGTAGCTAAGGTGGTGTAGGGGCAGGAGAGCTTTTCACCCGTTAGATACAGGGGATGATTGGAGGTCTGATATGAAAGGGACCCAGTGGCCATTTTAGCCAGGCTGTCAGGTTATCACCCCTACTCTTTCAAAGGATACCTATGGATCTTTTATGACTTAAGAAAGTCAGGACCTCGGTTTTACGACTTATCCGAAGGACGGCACCATTTTACCAGCACACTGTCCTCTCTTCACTGCACTGGGCCACTGGAATCCACACAGACCACAGGGTGGGCGTTCCTGCTGGCTTCAGATGCGTTACTTGGGCTGAACCGCAGGTGCTACGGCTGCTAACACTGCACGCCTCTTGTGTCCTCTCTCCAGATTCTGACAGCACTGGACCGCGACGGATACTGCCGCAAACACAAACTGAGGCACAAACTGGAACAAGCCATCAACCTGATGTCGGGCAGCAGCTGAGTCAGTGGCACGGAACCGGGTGTGAGGGAGAGGGGTGGGGGGGGGGGTTGCGGGGACTGGTGTCTTCTGTTTGGACAACCACAGTGTGTGCTGATAGGAGGGACACTGGACATTCAACACCAAGGACCACAGCACAGCTCGTCGAGCCCACTGTTTCTGGACCAGACCATGTGGCCAAACTCTCAGCCCCCGTTATCTGCTATGCCAGTGAGACCTGCAGATTTTAGTTCCCTCCTCTATACTGTTTTTTTTGTTGTGAGAGACTGCCTAATTGTATGGATGTGGACTGCTATGTATTTTATGAGATACATTCCATGAAAGGCATATATGCAGTTGCCTTGGAAACTGTGCTGAATTGCCAAGCTAGTGCCATGGAAAAAGGATAGTTTTGGTCTGGGATGATAATGAGAATGATAATCGTCTTGGTGAAGTAATAAAATAATACATGCATTCTCAGCAGACATCCCGGAACAGAACATGAACTGGGCGTTCTGTCTTGAAAATGATGGCTATTGCTCATACGATGGTTCTCCTGGTTCCAGTCAGACTAGAGGTGAAACCTTGGACCTTCTTCCTTTATACAATAAAAGGGAAGGTCTGGTTCCTCTCAAGAAAAAAAAGAAAATACCGAATGGATAGACAAGGCCAAACTTTGGGATGAGCAGCGGCCTGAGATGCCGGAGCGTTTGGGGTTTGGTGTGGGCGCTTGCCAATCTGCCCCTCCGATACCATAGACCTAAAGAAACGCCTTTTTTATTTTATTTTTTTACTTGAATTCGGGGCCAAAAAGGACTCTGCATAGGAAGGTGGCTGCTGGCCCGTTCCGATAAGGTGACGCACTCGGGGTGCTGAACGGCTCGTCTTTGTAGTGTCCCTGTTGGAATTCGGTGCTCGCTAAAAAGGCCGGTCTCCCCTGACTGGCCGCCCGACCGCGCTTCGCTCCTGTGCCCTGCACCGCCGTGTACCCAGAGCAAAAGGGAGGGAAAGAAGACGACAGAAAGGTTAGACAGTATCACGTTCCACAGGCAGCGCACATTTGCTGGCGTGGAGAGCACAGCCGCCACAGGTACCGCGCGTCCCAAATCAAGCCGATACACCAAGAGCAATAAGCGTTTGTTCTGCAGTGAGCCGTGACTAGGGGATCCCCTGGGGGGGGCGCCGTCAAGCCCGTCATCCTCTGCCGGGCAACGTCCCGGGGAAGATGGTGCTCTGCTGCAGCCACATGCGCGGCTTTTGTTGGGCGCGGCGTTGCTGGAGTCTCGCCATGTCGAGAGTGACGGTACGGCACCAAGCACAAAATGAGGCAGACGGGGTGCAGCGGTACTTGTGCATTTTGGCTCTGGTTACTTTAGTTTTCAACTACAGCCACAAACACTGTGTGACGATTGGTTAGGGGGCTTTTTAGTTATGTGTGTTGCCACCTTTTAAAAAAATAAATAAAATTGACCCATTTGTAATGTGAGATACGTACTGGTGTCAACCATTTTAATCATCATCTCGGTACAATGTCAGTCCAATCAAAGTCGATTTTACATTTTTTACAAGGCTATAGAGGTTAATATAAAATGATTATTGGAAAAAGTAAGCCAGTTTACCATGCGTTTTAAAAATATTACATACTCAGGGCTTACATACGTGTGGCCCTGAGTTTCGGTGTAGTTTGTGATGCTGTTTCTCTGTGAGGACTGTTTCCACGGCAGGAGTGGTCCCCATGTCGTCACGGTATGTGCGGACGCTGGTCCAGAGGCTCTATAGCCCAGCATCAGATCTGCTGCGAGATCAAACACAGAAGGAGTTAAAGGTGAAATGTTCCTTGCGATATTAGTCTGCTTTTAACATTTTTTCTTTAGATGTGGTTCTGAGTTCTGGCCTTACAGACAATGGAATATTTATTGTGTTGTATTTATTATGTATTTATTTGTATAACCATAGGATGCACATTGTTTTCTTTAAAACAATGTCCAGTATCGATGGCTGAGTCTCATACTTGATCTTGTCTTTTATAAGCTGTGAAAGCTGAGCAGCGTGGGTTAACCAAAAGCTTTGGGTTGCAGGACTACAAGTCAGTGGGATCTGATATAAACCTAGTGTTCAAACGTGCATTGCAAAATGTCCATACGAAATTGAAGTGACAGCGAGTTTGAAGAGTTGCAGCCTGAGAACAGGTACACTCCTGTCACTGGGGACAAAAAAAACTGTAGCAAAATTGTAGTTGAAAAAGCATATTGGTCGACTGACTACATTTCTTGTCCTGTGCACGTTCCACCACAGCTAGGTATTAAGCGGGACATGAGAAAGACTTTAAAGAATTGAGTGCCGAATTCTTTTTTCTGTTTCACTTTGTGGTTTAACTGAGAACACTGTGAAATTGCAGCACCATACTATGCTTGATCCAGGTCTCGTGTGAGAGTCATTAATACCCGACAAAGTCGTCTGATTGCAATCAGACTTAATTGTCCGCATCACGATCTGTTCCAGGTCGACGCAGATGGATTGCGGGTCGTGTTCCTCATGTCGGTTCTACGGGAAACGCCGCAGGCTTTTTTGGACAGGTTTTTGCAGGCGAACCACACGGTTATTATAAATCCGGTTATCCTGCGGGCGTAGCTTCTCTCATGATTAGCGATGCATCTGGTTCATGTGTGATTGTCAGGCGGGGCCTCATGAAGAGGAACAAATGCCTGTGGAGGCTGAGATTTGTCGGGAAGTCGGTCACAAAATTCGTAAGACTACCTTAGCTGGGGGCTCACCAACAGCCAATGTTTTTGCCTGGGTTTGAGGAGCGGTTCCCAAGCGTATCAGTGGTATATCCATTATCACTATACTCACGATCTGATTAAATCACAAAAAACTGAAGACTCCTGCAGCACAAGATTTTATACACAGGTTAACTGTCCACATTTAACACAGAGCTGAATCACCTCAATCAATGGAGGTTAATTAGACTTGCATATCAGATCTCGCCCAGAAAGATTGCAGACCTCTTTTCCCACATTACACATTAGATCTAATTAAATCAGCAGAGCGGAAAAGCAGTCTTTCCACATTGCCAGTGGAAGGAAGCTGTAAGTAAGACCCTAGTCAGACCTTTGAGCGTCTGGTAACTTTACCGTGGTTCTAGGAGACCATACATTTGCATACAGATTTTCAAGCTCATACAATATTTAAAAAGCAGTAGGGATAATCATGTAGGGATGATCTTTAATGAGCATTTTTGTGTTTATCCTGTTTTTCAATGATGGAAATTGGGTCACTGTACTGGCCTCTTGTTCTGTGGTGGTTTAGCTTGAGAGGAAGTAATGTTTCGGGCCTAAGTGGCTGCAGCGCTGCTGTGTCAGCATTGTCGGAACATTTCGAATTAAACGGTGCTTTGATGGAGCCACTTTCTGAAATGAAAAATAATAATAAATCTGAGAAGCGTGGGGGGGGGGGGGGTGATGAATCGTTTTTAACGCTTTTCAGGTGGTGACTTTCCATGAGTTGTATTCGAGGGTGCTGCCAGTCTGAGCCTCATATGCAGAAACGGACTGTGGCAGTGAAATGGGAAGTATAGTGCGGGCTTCAGCCATGCGTGGAAGGGGGGTCATTCGGAGAAGGGCCAGCTACTGGGTGGGAGGTCCAGGGGGGGGGGGGCTACGGGACTCCGGGACACCGCAGATGCTTCGATCTGTTATCGTGTCGCGGTATACACATCGAAATAAAATAGGCACCTGTAAACATTATTGGGGGGGAGAGACTCAGTGCAGACTTGTGGTGTTTCTCAGTAGATTCTGTGGAAGGTATTTGTCGGTTTTAGGTCCAGACTACATTTCAGTCAGTGTTCTAGTTAAACATTCGTCTCAGAGTTTCTTATAATTTATTCCTCAGCTTTGTTTGTTTATCCCAAATGTTTGAATCCATTTTTGACGTAACAGACTTGTTTACAATTTGGAAGATATATGGAATATATTAATGGTGTGTCCAGAGGGGAGAGGCTTTTTGAGTGACTACTTGAGAGATGGGTGATTGCTCTGCCTGGTCCTTAATTATATATAAATATATAAATATATTTTGTATAATTATTTGTTTAAATGTTCCTTTTTAAATTATTGTTCTTTTTTCGTTTATTTGTTTGAAAGCGTTGTAGTAATGAATCCTTTGAAACGCTGGCTGCAATGAAGTGTTTTGTATATATTTGCACTTTTTTGAGTCTGAGAGGTTTTCAAAGATTGGAATATAACTTAATGTTAAAATGACAAGCATGGTGTTTTTGTTTTGCTAATTAAAAGTGGATGATGCTATATATGTGCTTAAAAGTGTTGTTTCACATTGTCTAATGGGACGTGTTTCCCGGCTTATTTGAGTACAGCCTTTTGTTCAAATAAAGACAAGTGTCTGTCAGAAAACCACCAACATTTCCCTCAATGCACACAAGTGTTGTCGATGCATGGCACTGATGCTGCTTTTGACAGATGATTTCTTAAAGATTATAGAGTAATGGTGGTATATGTTAAAGAAATGTGAAAGAATGCAAATACACCTGCATGTAGTGTCATATTGCACAGCAAGTTAGCAGTCTGTTCTTGTGTCCTGATGGTTGTGTGTTCAGATCCCATGGTTGGCAATGTAGCCATATCACTGTTGGATCCATGAAGAAATACTTTCACCATAAGAGCTTCTCTCTCTGACCTCAAAAACTTTCCTCACATTGGACAAAAGCTTCTGCTAAATATGCAAACGTATCAAAAATGCAAGGTTGAGAAGAGGAACCTTTTAATTTTGTTTGGACCAAGCAACCTGTGACAGTCATGATGAAGTTGAAGCAGCCTTTTTATCCCATCTTACCAAATTAAAAACAGGCCAGTGGATTTCATTACAACCTCCAGCATTTTTTTTCCCATCTTAGATCAAAAGGACTGGCAGTAGACAACAATTTTCTGAAGTTTCACAGCTTTTCCTTTTATTAATTAGAGAGACAGATCAAAGATGGAGAACATCAGGCATGATTGGGTGCAACAGTCAACCAGATCTCAGAAATGGGCTGAGACTAAGGTAGGTAATTCCCGCAGTGTCCCTGAATCAAACGGAATTAATAAAAATGACAAGCCACCCACAATATCAATATTCAAGCCTTCCGTGATAAACACCGGACTTACACAAATACGACTTCCTCTCTGTGAGGAAACGCTGCAGCCAGAGTAGTTGAGGGGCCAGCCACCAATTGCAAGACCCCTAAGGCCTGTTCAAGTATCCTGTCTGTCTGCTTGCATACAGAGTGCCCTGCTGCCCAAGCCATTTGCCTCTGCTTCTTCTGCTGCACTAAAGATGTCTCCGGGTTAATCTTTGATGAATTTCATCCATTTGTGATGCAAAAAACCTCTCCGTTGCTGACAGCCCCATCGTAGCCTCAAGCTCCGTTTCTCTTCACGCTACCCATCAAGTGCGCACATGCCTTGTTGCCTTAATCAGATATTACTTTCATTTTCGCCTGGTCCCTTTTATAGCTCGTGTGTTTACTTCTCAGTGTCGGCAGTGGCCAGAATGTTCCAGATGCCAGAAAGGAAAGTGAAACAGACAAGATTGGGAACTGCTACAAGGAACATTCTCTGGCATGACTTTTTTCCATTACACAGATAATATCAGAAATCGAACAAGGAATCTAGTGGGCAAATGTGCCCTGAAATGTTAGCAACACGATTTACATACTCTCTGTTAGCCACAGGCTTGTGCTGGCCCTGAAACGTTGGCCGCGCGGTGTGCCGGCCTTCTACCGTTGGCCGCACGCCGTGCCAGCCTTCTAACATTAGCCGCACGCCGTACCTACCCTGAAATGTTAGCCGAGCGCCATACCTGCCCTGAAATGTTAGCCGAGCGCCATACCTGCCCTGAAATGTTAGCCGAGGGTCGTGCTGGCCTTCTAATGTCAGCCACGCACTGTAGCTGCCTTCTAATGTCAGCCACGCACTGTAGCTGGATCTCCTGCAATAAGGAGTTCTTTGTTTCCCAGTAGTTGTACTTCCATCACATCAGGTTCTGGAGGTGCTTCGTGTGCTGTTTGAAAGCTTCCTCCCCACCCTGTGATGCATGATCATGTGAACCAAAACCCCTGACCCCCGCCCTGCATGACTATTAGCTTTTATCCATCAGGCCTTTGATGTGTCCTGACACCCGGCCCCTTCTTGAAGTTTCCTTACTCGCCCCCTGCTGAGGACTAAGGCATGAGGAAATTGTTCACATCTACATGGAGCAATTGGATTTCTCTGTATTCTTATGAGCTGACCAGTTCTTGTGTGCTCCTACTGAACCCTGAATACAGTTCGGTTCCGTTACCAATACCAATGAATTAATACTTTGTATGGGTCTGTTGTAGAATCATACTTGTCTGACATTAAGGTCTTTAATGAGTTTCTACAGGCTGCTAGAAGTGTGGTTCAGTTCGCCTTTAATATGTATTACTGTAGAGTGGGTTTAACATTGCTCCTGGGATTTGATCCAGTCTACCTTTTGGTGTCCAGCCTCTGTCCTTAACCTGCCACCCATTTTCTCTAGTTTGTAGTAACAGATGCCAACCAATGGCCATCGGTTGAGTTTCTGAGCCCTTAGAGACATCCTAAATGCAGGATTCGATTTTGGTCTCCTTTGAATCGTTGGTTATTTTCACAATAGTGGAATGTAATTGGTGTCGTTTGTGATATTTAGCGTGCTGCTGATACTGTATCACACCCTCCAGAAAAGAGGAGACCGTGAATCTGCCCAATAGCCCCACGAAGACTTGCCGCCTAGGAACATGTCTGGCACCTGCAGATTGCCAGGTGTTAGATGTAAGAGACAGTGGCACTGACTGAAGAAACCAAGTTTAAGGCAGAGATTTTGTTAGTCTCTGACTCCCATGTGTAATCCAAGTCCATGTTTAGTCTACACTGAGCACCCCTTCCTGTGGGACAGAACTTATAACACCCACCCCTGAACTTCATCTTTTCATCTACAGGAAGCAGACTTCAGAGCCACACACGTCAAATTGCTCTCGGTGTAATTTTCAACCGCGCCGCATATTTATAGTTCAGAAAGATCTTTTTCCGCGTCTCATCAGTACTTTGGAGTTCATCACAGCAGTTTACGTTGACAGTGAAATCACTACCCAAGATTACTGAGCTGAAGTCTGGGAAGTTCCTGGTCAAAAGAGATCTTCGGCAAGTCTTTGGCCATTTAAAAAATGGAAAGATGGAAGATGGAGAATATGGGTGCCGTACACTGGTGGTTTTCAGTGAGATATTCACCTGGAACAATAAGCAGGGCATTATAGCAGAGCATGAGAGGTGCTCCTTCCCGTGCAATTTGCAACAAGTACAATCAAGAGTAATAACTGCAATCATATTTGACGTTTGGGCGGCTCAGTGAGTAAAGTTTCCCTCTAAGCCCCGAATTGGTGCTTCTAAATTGCTCAGCTGCTTGTTAATTCTGACATAATATAAAACTGTTTCTGGACCTTGACAGTCCGAACAAACCACAATGGCGGAACTGGTAACATTATTCACTATATCATCTTCAGCAAGGCATTGTGGGTGAAAAGGGGCAAGATTCCATTAATTCAAACAAGACTGATGAGTGTAGCAAGAGGAATTGCAGGTGCATGTTCAGTACATCATCTTCAGTTTGGTACGCAAAATGAAACAAACGAACACATTTCTTGACATGGGTGGAACCTAGATTCACAAGTAGACGTTCAGCATGGGAAACACTATGCTGATTGTGGCTGTGAGCTTGTGAAAACATTCTGATTTCACAATAAATTACACCAACACTGAAGAGAGAATAGTTGAAACCAAGACTGTCCGTCAGAGTTATACTGAATTCGGATAAGTTGCCAAGAAAACATCCGACCTGCTAACTCGCTTGAGACCTCATCTGAGTGTACAACTGAAGACAGAAGCAGCCTTTGCAAGTTAGTCTTTCCATGGCATTTAATCAAATTCAGCTCCAGACAGGTGACAATACTTGGTAGTGGAGAACATGGGATTTAATTCATTAAATTTTCAGTGTTTTTAATTCATCTATTTTTTACAATGTGCAAATAAGCGTGTCTTATTTAGACACGTTGACGGACGCATTGACTTTTCCTAATTTTGTTTGCAATTTTAATAATAAATAACGAATTCTGTTTTCCCTGCTGTACTGGATTTGCACCGAACTGTGAACCCACAGCTGAGTTTTGTACTGAACCATGAAATTTGTGTACCGTTACACCCTACTAAACATACTAAATATGAAAAACCTTTTTAAAAATGGCTGTTTACATAGCCACTTTGTCCTTTTTCTCATCACACGGAAAGCAGTAGGAGTATTCTTTTGTTTTTTGTTTCAGATCGATTAAAAATACTGACTCACACAACCCTGGCATATTGGCTCGTACCTGGGTTGACTCCAAAAACAGTATTGTAACGCAATTCAAGCATTGTAACTTAACAAAACGATAATGTGTGTGTGTGTGTGTGTGCGTGTGCGTGTGTGTGTGAGATTGAGCAGGGACTGCAGCTGTTGTTGATGTCGCCCTCCTGGGATGAGACAGGCTCTGGGCTCCAACTTCCACTAACACACACCTCTGATGGATAAATGTTTGGAAGATGGATGTATATTTCATGCGTAAGAATTAATTCCTCCTTGGGTCTGATGCGCAAAGGTTAAAAACTGTTAAAAAGTTCTAAAATGTAGTGTCACCACCTGAAACTTTTTTTTTGCCATTTTTCTGTTTGCACCAGAGATAGCAAAGCCTCAACGCACCAACCCATATCATTGCCATTCAACGCAATAATCCGGTAACATAAGCAGGGCGCAAAGCTCTGATCCGGGCTGTTTCTGAAGAGAAAAAAAATCACCGCGCTAAAGAAATAGGTCAGCTTGTATACAGAAAACAGGTGCATGTTTGAGATGAAGAGTATTACAGCCTAAACAAACATTTTGTTGGAATCAGTGGCATGATATCACCGGTGACATTTTGATCTGTTTCAAAGGGAATGACCCAGTTCTGTCTCCTGTCAAAGGACAGAAAGCTGGAATTAGAAAATACTGGTACGGTTTCAATCTGCCAGTACTGTCACCGTGAGAAACAATGACGCGGCTCTGTGGGGAATTATTGTGCAAACGTGTCTCATTGTTCGTGTCACCCACACGTGACCGCTCCCCCCACCCCACGCGTGGTTCGTGCGGTGGCACGCGCGCGTGTAGGTGTGCGTTTCCTGCGGCGCGCTTCCGTTAGCTGCCGCTTCCCAGTTAAAAATACGCTTCGAAAACGGCATGAAAGACAAAGATCGTAATCGGTGTTGTGGGATCAGGCAGGGTGCGGCTCTTAGCGCCCCGGCCGGAGGAGCCCCCCCCCCCCCTCCCTACAGGCATAG
>JAODUD010000107.1:10951507-10971255 GCA_026784285.1 Stomatorhinus walkeri
GGGGGGGAATCGAACTCAGTCGTACGACACGCGCCTTCATTAATCAGATCTGCAAAAATGACACGTGTCCCATTCGCGCTTTCATGGATATGGATGCATTTATGTACCATTCCCTTTTCCCAATAAAATAACAGCAAAAGGGCAGAAATAGGAAGTGCCTGGTAGGGGGGTCTTGTCGGGGATGGATACCTGGTAGGTAAAATCGTGGTAGACATGCAGGGCAGATTTCTATTTTCGTATTACGGTATAACCCTGAAAAAATGCTAATTTCTCTCTCCACAGCTAAAGCAGTAGTTATTCGGCTCCCAGTTGTCAGCAGCGAATGGATGGAATGGGGGGGGGGAAATCACATTTTAGTCGGAAAAACGTTTTATTTATTTGAAGGTTATTAATGACACCCATACCGGGGTCTGGTTGGTTGAACGTTTTTATTATACTTTATTCTGTGGCATATTCTGATGAAATTCTGTCAGGTAATAGTAAAGGAATCAGCAGTTTTAGCCTCCCAGTCTGAGTGCAGTGCTGCTTGATTAATTTCGATTAAGACATTAAAGTGGTGAAATAAAGAAGCACTATACTTCATTTGTCTTTGCACAAATTTTACGTTCTAAAGTTTTTAACTATAGGAAGTGAACTTCACACTGCGTGTAAGTCGTATTAGTTACATACTGTAACTCTTTATTATAAATATTTACTAATACTTTACTTACAATATTGAAAATATTGGGATATTTTTGATATTTTACTTTTTACAGAACTTAATTACAGAATTGGTAAAACACATGTGCCCTTATTCACCATGTAACTCATGTGGAGAAGTAGGTTGGAAAAAAATAGATTAAGCCATTGTTCTTTTTTATTTTTATAGATAATTTATTCACTTACCAACCAAAGCAGCCATAAATATTACATTTGTATCTTTTATAGACTTGTGCATAAACAGAGGAGAAGCAAGATCATCTTTCTCAAAGGTAAAACAGAAGCTCCCCTTGAGGATTTAAGGAGTCCTGTTTATTTTTCTGCTGCAGGAGGTCGGCCCTGAGTCCCTAAATCCATTCACTTCCCTAAACCCGGATCCTCTGAGCACCGTGCCTGGTGTCTGGGCTGCCGTCGGCGTGTAGGACAGAGAGCTGAGGACGGTTTCAAGAACATAGCTTGAAAAACGGTCAGCTGTCCTTTGTAACTGCTCTACTCATTCCCAGCCACATTTGCAAGCCTCCTGATCTGTCAGGGACGTGCAGGCGGGATAGGGCATGGGAAGTCGCTATCTTCCTGTCATTGCCAGCCTAATTTAATTGCGATTTCCCAGGCGTGGGACTCTGCTTTAAAGCCACTCTGGCAAATGAAATGCTACCTGGCCCTGACTTCAGCTCCGATCGCTCCTCCTGACAACCTCACCCCCTTAATCAGCTGCGCACTAACCGTTTCAGATATTTTTCTTTTCATTGATTTTGCTGCATTACATTTCTCTCATCTCCCTAAAGCTTTCTCTCCTCTTTTCCCCAGTCCATTGATTTTCTGATTAAGAAAGCCCAACCTTACACATGACATGCAAAGCATGCAATGGGTCTTCAAATGGCAATGAGACTAAATGCCTCATTCCCTTAAAGTAGATATATTGCATGTTAACATCATTTTACATTCATTTCCTAATTATGAGCAAGGGTGCATCCACTAAGGTGATTGGGTTCTTATTTTTTTAATAAAGCCATGCATTGGCATCATTCAGCCCAGTTCCATTAAACAATTAGTTTTCATCTAATGTGGCAACATTACAGAGTGTGCATGCTAAAACTGAGGTTTCTGGTTAGAGTAAGACTTGGGATGGTGAACGGATCTGCATGACATTAGAAGGGGAAGATGGAAAATTACTTTATTAGGAGTTCCTTAGGTTAACAAATCGGGGGGGGGTGGGGGGGCATAAAATTTAAGCTTTAATGGGAAATTTAAAGGGATAAAAATTGCATCCAGCCTGCAGAAATGAAATTCAGCAACATTGTCAGGGACCTGTGAGACAAGCCAAACACTGTTTTTTTGTGACTAATTTCATGTAATTGGAGGGTCTTTGTCAGCTGACTTCATCCCACCCCATAACATCCACAACTTCTCAGTCGTACACTCAGCTGCAGTTCTTGGTCACATGAGCTGAGCTTTTATATGTTGGCCCTGCCCTATATAATAAACAGGATCGAGCTGAAGATAATGTTACTCAATGGTTAACCTTATGGATTACTGAGCAGCCAGAAATGCAACATTAAGACTCTTGCTGCCTGCTAAGACGCAATTTCAGGGTAGAACTGCTGCTTCACAAACCTTCGTCCCAGTATTATATAAATATTGACAATACGATTTTACACACATATCGGTTCCTACCAGAATTTAGTGCAGTGATATTCCCTTAACAATGTAAGTACCTCAAAAATGTATAGAACTTCTCTTCATGGTTCAACACCAACATAATGCAGGCACCATGGTTTTCCATCTGGTGTCTCCAAAGAAACCATCTTACCCTGTCACCAAAGCTCTCAATAGCTCCACGTTCCTCATTCAGTCTAATCCTACTCGACCTGTCAGCTGTCTTTGATGCAGTCAGCTTTTAGACCCTTCAGTGGACTCCGAACAATAAGGGTATCAACAGCACAGTCCTGTCATGGTTTAAATTTTATCCTTTCAGCAATTCCTATCAGCTGCCTCTGCCTCTTGACAAAAGTGCCCTTGAGAATGGTACATAGACCTTCTCTCTAAACACTGGATCCCTCTTTGCCATCACTGTCTCCTGTCACGTTATGTGTTCCATGTCTGCCTCTATACCAACCATGCTCTTCCCATTTTAAATCTCAGCACATCTGCTCTGATGTCATGCCATCATCTGATGTCCATCTCCTCTGAGGCAGATGTTATCTACATTCCTAATACATACATCCCTTCTTAACTTCTGCACTGCTTTGTTCAGACTGCATTCGTTGAGAGTGCAAACAACCCCAAATTAAATTTAAATTCCAAGTCTACCTGCACATACAAAGGTGACTTTTTCTAATGAATCTCCATAGAAACTCTATTGCAACCATAGTCAAGTTTAGGTTTGGAAACATATTATTTTCCAGACATCATCGCTCCCTGTACTAATACTAGACAGCTCTGCAGCCACAGTCAAGTGTTTTCTATTTCCTGCAGTCAGAAAATTACTCAACCAGTGTTTCATTATTTCTGTCGCTGTCCTCCTTTGGAGGACACAGCACCCAACATATCTGGGGTGGGGGTGCCCCTTTTGCCCGAACGATTGAAAGTGTCCTTATCCCTGGTCACAAAATTTACCCTAAGCCCGCTTCCTCACAAACGTTTGTGCACCTGGATACCTGGTTATGTAAATGGTTGATTTAGTGCATCTGCTTAGCAATAAAAGTGTGACTGTACTAATAATAATTGCGCTGCCAACCTTTTTATATACAGAGGATTATATTTGATAGCGCCAATTAAAATATAATCAGGCACGTACAATCCTCAGCTTGACTCACACATCCTTGCCGCTCATTCCCATTGGTTCTCAGCTCTTCACACAATTTAGCGGCAGGTACTGAAGTGGTGACACGTCGCAGACATATACATACAGGATATTACAGTGCATCAAATGAGAACCTAAGCTGCTATAGGAAACTGTAATTGTGTCAATGTTGGAATGTACCTGAAACAGTAGATAATAAAAGTGGTATTATGGGAAGAGAATGTAATGTAAAGCGAGAAGCAGGGGAGCTCCAAGGCTTGAGGTAATTCATTAAAATTGTATAATCCAGGCTTTAGCTATTATATAAATCAGTGTTTTGCCACCATGTCACACTGTTGTTTTATGCGTTAATTAACAACCTGCGCCCGACGCGATATCTGAGGCATTATCTAAATGAGCGCTCACTGTGAAGCAATGTTTCAATTACCATTGGTTAAATCAATTATTATATTAATCTTCCCTTTTATCAGCTGAATAATTACCAAATGCAATTTACCTTGGCCTATGTATCAAGAGAACTTGGGTAAAACTAATTATGAGCGATGTCAAGCATTCAGTCAACAGGTCTCCTTGTCACTGTAAAGAGGGACAGTGTTTGGATGTGTCACTTTTTGGCAAAATTCACTTTGCCATTAATGTCTGAATATTAATTTTTGATTTAATCATGAACCACAAAGCGACTGTGGTTATTTTTATTTTTCTCTGCTTAACTCTAGTCATCTGCCCACTGTCGCCATGGGCAGTGGAGGCTTAAGGGTTAGGGAAGCACATTTGTAAAAAAAAGGCTGTTGGTTCATGTCCCTCGACCAGCAAGGTATTACCCCCAAGCACTGCTCCCCGGCACTGAATTAGCTGCCCCCTGCTATGTCACAATGTCACATATGAATGAGTTAAATGCAGATGTCACATTTTGTTGTTGTGCTGTGCTGTGTCAACAATGACCACTGATCACCAAATTCTAATTCTAAACCAAGTGATCAGGATAAGAGGTTAGGGGATCATGGGTGGCCAGTCTTACCCGCAAAGGGCCAGTGTGTGTGCAGGCTTCTGGGATAATCTTTAGGTTGGCTGTTCAATCACATGTGTGAGGACTCTTCAGCCAATCAGTCCTCTTATCAGTAATCTAATTAGGGGTTTTTCAGCAAGTATCTCAGTTTCTGGATAAGATTAACCACCGCTGAGTAAGATGATGAATGGATGATAACCCTATTAAAGTTTATTCAGTGATTACAAATATCACGATAACTAATGTCTTTGGTCTAAATAAAAGTCCAGGTAAATTATCTTTTAAGTGGACATACAGAAGCCCTGTGCACTGGATAAATGGTAATGTCAGAATGGATGATGAATAATACTTTAGGTACTGGATTCATTAGAGATATTTCCTGACTTCAGTTTTAAGATGTGATGATTTTTAATCCCTTGATATCAGACACATAGAAAGATAAAATACATTTCATGGACTGCAGAGAATCCCTGGTGCCATCCTGCCTAAGATCACCAGTTTCTTTGGGAAGTTGCTCGTTTTTTATTATGGGATGTCCTCCATGTTAACAACATTTTTAACCGCACATCCACCCATGAACAATATCCAAATCCAGTTCAAATCCACTGAATTAAGACAAGGAAAGGCAAAATTTAATGTAACAGAATTTTACTTCTGTGTTTGTTATGAAGAATGCCTTTGAAAATGTGCAGTTCTTTCGTTGATATATGTTTTAATCATTCATTGTGTATCAGATTCTGCAAGTAAAAGTATTTTAGCGAAAACAAATAAGTAAATATTGCAAGTCATGCTGAAAGCCAACTACGAATATTCTCCAAGTCTTCTTCAACCTACTTAGACTGTGTCCACTCTGAGCGCTGTATAACCACACTCCTGCTCATAAGGGTTCACTGTACAGCTATTCCTGGATATATATTTTATCGAGTCTGTTGACACTGCAGCTGCAGGTGATGTACAGCCATTTTTCTTAGACACAAAAGTAAATGTGTAACTTAAGTACCACAATGTGTAGTTCCTGAGGTGATACACAGTAATGTAGTCGTTAAAGTTTCCTGATAATCATTCAGACAGTAAACCTGGTCAAAAGGAAACATGAAGGATTTATTTCCGAAGAACAGCCCTGTCCTTGAGCTAAGATCAAGGAAGCCATTTCACAGAGAGTGTGCTTAAAGAAATTTTACGGCTAATTGGAGTTCTTATCAGTTACACGGTTGTGGCACTGGGGAGAGAGCGAACGAACCATATCTCCAAAGAATTAATTACCAAATCCTTCTCCCGCAGGCACTGGGGCCGAGGTGAAATACCATCATGGGCTCTACTCAGAGTTCAAGTCGCTCTTTCAGACCAGTTTGCTTTACGCAACATAAATCACTGGTTACCTGAGCTAGTGAGTGTATCTAAACGGGACCAAGGAAGCCTGGAAACAGATTTCTATCAAACGTTATGTATGTGCCACTGTCACTGGGAATGAAGAAGTGGATATGGCGCCGTTACCCCATTCGCAGTGTTTGCATGAAAAAATGCATTCATATGTAAGAGCTCAGAAAACAGCAGTACTAAAAATAACTTGGGGGGGGGGGGGGGAAGGTGGATTCAAATAAGACAGATTCTGCATGGAAATGTTTGTGAGACAGACTCACCCCGTGTCGTCTCACCGAAAGCTGGAACATAGGAATTGAATTATAAGACAGCAACCTTAAAATGGGCGGATCAAAGGGCCAGCAAGCATATGGTTAAATTAGCTTTCAGCAGTTGCTTCTCAAAGGGTCTCTGTTAAATGTAACCCCACATTCTCTGAGCTCGGGGTCAAACAAAAGCAAACAGGGGCCAGTGTCAAGCGAAAAGAAGAAGTGAATGTGCTTTCCGAAGCAACGTTCACCCTGAACAAGAGACGAAACGGGTTTCATAACGGTTTACATGAACTTCCGGAATGATCTGTGTAGAGCAACTTGCTAACACGTTCTGCAAGTTTTTCGACTGACCAGTGAGCATCTACTTTATTCTCAGCACAATCAGTGAGAGAACAGCCTGTTCCGAATGTCGCTGACTTTGGATCAAGAAGCACTGTCTCTAAGCTTGTTAATAAGGTGCCTGACTCTGAATTTTAGAAGTGACATTACTTCTCCCTAACATCATGCTATTCAGAATAATTCATTGGGGCAGAAGCCATCATGTGGGACGGAGTGAAAGTCAGTGTAAGAGGTAAACAGAACACAGTGACACTTTATTTCGCTGAGGTATAAACGTTTCATTCCACTGTCAGAGTCTGCAAAGATAAACTGACATTATAAAAAATAATTTACACGCAAGACGCCACATGAAGAGAGTGAGAGTCTCATTTAAGATTCCGTGTTTATTGGATGGACAGATAGATGGATGAATGGAGAAGAGAAACGCTATACTTATTGCTATCAATACAACTTTTTCGATAGTGTACCCTTTCATCTTTCTTTTTTTCTGGTATAAAATCCTCATTTTAAATAATACTATGTTGCTCAACTCAATGAACCTGCTTATGATTGCTGATCGATGGCAGTTTTTTTCTCAATGGCTTTTTTTGTTGGAATATCATCCCAATTACAGTGCTCAGCAAACACCCAGAAACTGGCGCAGATTGAGTATGATTGTATGTTAGACTGTCCTCTTCCTCAAGCTGCTTACTCAGTTCACACTTCCGGGGAGCATGAAAGGCATAGCAGGAACCCTAAGCAATATGTGCAGAATAACAAACACTAAATGCATTTTAGACACACCTAAGAACACTTGTTTACACACACGTACATTCAGTACAACTACAGTTTAGAGATTAATTTCCTTACTGTATGCATAGAAGTGGGATTGCAATCAACAGACTGCCTGGAAATGGGTCAACATCCATACCCTTGTGTAAATACCATAGTATCTTTAATGTTAATATTGAATTAAGACCTTGGCTTAGACCCTCTTTTTCCCATAGTGTTCCCTTTACTGTTTTGAGGCACTGCAGAGAGGAGTGCCCCCTACTGGCACACCGAGCTACCGGATAATTATCTCTATGAACTGGATGGATAATGCCAACAGCACCAGCCACATGAGGCCACAATGTCACCTGCTGTGACACCGTGCCACCTTCTCTAATATATGTTATTAGGAACGTCAACAGGATCCAGATAATTACTAGTTTTACATTTTGGATATTATTGCAAAAAAATGTAGCAAAAATACATAATGCATGATGAGCAAACCTGAGGTCATTCACAAGAGGATAAAATGTCCCTCCTAAAAAGGGGCATTACCTTGGAACATGAGAATGAAGGGGCATTACCTTGGAACATGAGAATGAATCGCACTTAAAGAGTTACTCATTTATATTTCATATCTTTCATGTTAAAGGTCCAAGAATTCAGCCATTTATAATTACGGCATCACCTCTGATCTATACGCTCCACGTTAATAAAGATGCGGCTGGACCGCTGGCAGTTAAGCCCACTGAACCATTAGGCTCCATCCATTTCCCAGCAGCTCCGCTCATGAGAGGCGTTAATACGCCGGTAGAGATTGATAATGGTACATTAAAATCCTTTAGTTTGGGGCTCTTCATGAACACTACAGTAAAGGGCATGATTTAAGTATGAGGTGCGTCATCTGCCAGCTAGGCCGGGGGGCTCGTGGTGGGGAGGTTCCCTGAGGCTTTCTTCACGCCCACGCAGACATGTCTTGAGCCAGCAGGCTGCCTGTGGTACCGTGAGCACAGCCTGATCCTCCACGACCCAGCACAGGTAGCACAGGTAAAGACTGCGGCCGGCATGGCAGGAAGGGCTACCCGAGGAACCGGGCATCGCTTTGAGATTCCCCCTTGTTCTGATGTGTTTTGCATTTTATTTCTCTCCAACAATGTAAACAGAAAATAAACTGTGCCATTTTTAAGCATCGTTTATATTAAACGATTTTAATGGGACTTCTTCTGAGAGACTGGGCGACAAGTATCAGACACCTAAGAAAAAAATTAGTTTAAAAATATTTTAGTGAAAGAAAGGAGGATTAGATTATCAATCCATCCATCCATCCATTTTCTGTAACCGCTTGTTCGATTCAGGCTCGCTGGGTGTCTGGAGCCAATCCTGGTGGCTTCAGGCGTAAGGGAACCCAGGATGGGGTGCCAAGCCATCGCAGGACACAGTCACACACCATTCATTCTTACATGCATACCTATGGGCAATTTGGTGGTACCAACTCCAATTAGCCTCAGCACTTTTTTGGCCTGTGGAGGGGGGGAAACTGGAGAACCGGGAGGAAGACCCACGACGGCATGGGATGAACAAGCTAGTGACTGGTTCAGGGAGATAACCTGAACATGTGATTGGGTGGTCCCACCTCCTGTATTTGGTTATCTCTCTAAACCAATAATTTATTGTGCCATTGACTCTATGAGACCCTTGGGGGTCTGCAGGATGAGGGCAGAGGTCCTGGTGCAGGGCACAGCCTTCACACTGACTCGCCTCTACTAGCAAGGGAATACACCTACCACAGTGCATCTGCCACTCCCCCCCCCCAACACAGAGACGTGATCTGTAAGACAGCTGTTGCCTTTCAAACCCTGAGTTACAAATGTGTTTAGATAGGCCCCGCAGGTCAATGTGCAAATGTTGCAAATGCACGCCGTAGCATGTAGTGGGGCTGCAGGAAAACACTGCTGCGCCGCTCCCACGACGTGGGGCTGCAGGAAAACACTGCTGCACCGCTCCCGCGACGTGGGGCTGCAGGAAAACACTGCTGCACCGCTCCTGCGACGTGGGGCTGCAGGAAAACACTGCTGCACCGCTCCCACGACGTGGGGCTGCAGGAAAACACTGCTGCGCCGCTCCCGCGACGTGGGGCTGCAGGAAAACACCGCTGCACTGCTCCCACGACGTGGGGCTGCAGGAAAACACTGCTGCACCGCTCTCACGACGTGGGGCTGCAGGAGAACACTGCTGCACTGCTCCCACGACGTGGTCCGCCAACGTGCTCTGGTTGCAGGAGGGGCGGCAGCGATGTCCAGCACAGGGTGCTCTGGTTTCTGGAAATCTGGAAGAAAACGATATTTCGCAAGATAAGAATTGCTGTTTCCTAGTGCTCAATGCCATTATCCAAAAGGCACATATCAATCACGTGGACCTACTGAAGTAACACCCCCACCCCCAAGAAAACATACCCTAAACCACACTTTTTGTTTTCCCGAAACTCTAGCTGTGCAAGCATGTGAAATGAATATAAATCCATTCTGTTGTAATGCTATATCACATACAGTAGACCATATGCACCACTTAATGATGCTGCATGCATTTTCCTGTATTTAAGTTCTTTAGCTTAAATGTCCTGATTGCGATTACTGATTATGCACTGTGGTGAAAAATAGCCTCCCATTCTGCCTGATTCATTTAAGTATTGCTCTCTCTCTCATTATTTACAGCTGTGTTGGATTACTTGATTTCCTAAATCGCAATACATGCTGGGGTTAGCATTGTCTGGAATAGCAGTTGATACCTACAAGTTACTCGCATTTGTCAATGTCGGGCCTTTGAGCTTGTGTGTGCCAATAACACGACACTCTCATCCTTCACTCAGATGAGATCACAGTTTTAAAGGGGTCCTTCATTCTTTTACAGGTTGGACATTCTTGGTTTCTTTGGCTAATCTGAGGATTGTGTAAACCTCTTTCTAATTTTCTATGCATTATTCACTTACATATGCAAAATCCCCGCCTTATCCTTTGCCTTCAAGCTCATTTAAATTGTCAACTGAGTTACAATGCAAAGCATTCTGACGATTTATGGTCGCGGAGGCTGCCTGTTCAGTGCTGCCAAACTAAACAGGAAGTGTGTGGTTTTGCAATTTGATGCTTACAAATTGCTATCCAGAGTCTATTGTGTTTGTTGGTTGGTGGACAGGTAGATGGCGCTCATCCTCCAAGACAAAATAAATGATTAACACTTCACACTGCAGGGATGATATGTTGTGCCAAGGTCCAGACGCACAGACGCTACAGGCTGCTGTGGTGGTGGGATTAATTCCTGTCCAAGCAAAATTAGTATCTCAAAAGTGTTTATGTCTGGCATGTCTGAAATGACTTCAGCATGTGAAATTACTTTCTTATATGTATTTTTTCATTTGGCAACTTTCAGAAATACAACTAAGACCAACTAATCATCTATACATCTATTAATTAACAGCTTAATGTAACAGCGTCAGAGCATGTTGCAGGCAGAAATGAGGGTGACTTGGCCTGGAATTGTACTTTCTGAACCTGAACTTTCCATCTCTGCTGGGTAGTCATAACTGATGTTTGTAGACCTGAACTTTCCATCACTGCTGGGTAGTCATAACTGACGTTTGTGGACCTGAACTTTCCATCTCTGCTGGGTAGTCATAACCGACATTTGTGGACCTGAACTTTCCATCGCTGCTGGGTAGTCATAACTGACGTTTGTGGACCTGAACTTTCCATCTCTGCTGGGTAGTCATAACTGACGTTTGTGGACCTGAACTTTCCATCTCTGCTGGGTAGTCATAACTGACATTTGTCGACCTGAACTTTCCATCTCTGCTGGGTAGTCATAACTGACCACTTTAATATCCTACTAATGTGAATTCAGAATGATCAGTAAAGTGGTAGATATTGGATACTTGTACATACAACAGCATGCAATTTATCACAGTCTCCTAAACATAAAGCTGATGAAATATATATACAGTGTTGGGCATTTCAGGTCCAGAAGCTACAAATCCAGACCATGGTTTTGTTTCTCCCAACCAGCTGAGTACTNNNCACACACACACACACACACACACACCATGGGCAATCCAGAGACACCCATTAGCCTAACTGCATGTCATTGTACCGTGGAAGAAAAGTCACAGAACAAGGCCAGAACATGCAGACTCCACACGGGGGGGTTTGTGCCCCCGGGCCGGGAGGTGAGAGAAAGCAGTGCTACCCAATGAACCATCTATAAAATGTATGTAAATAGCTGGCATCCTGAGCAGGGTGTTCCATGCGGGGGTGCTCTGTGCTGCCTGTGATGGGCTCCACCCCCCCGGCCCCTCCCACAACCCAACCAGGATAGATTGCTTGAAAAATGGGGGAATGGAGTATATAAATGCTGAGTGTGTCATATGTAAGTGTAAAACTCAAGCAGATGCTAAGGCTTGGTTTGGTGGTGTTTTTCTCTATTTTATTTTGTTTTAGCTACCACACATTTTTGTGTATTTATTGTGCTCTGTTTGGTACTGTGGCCTACAGGAAGCACACATAAGTATTTCAGCTCATTATGTACAGATAGTAATAGCAAAATCATAACCTATGATGGCCAGGTTCATACTAAATCTAATGCGACTCATAATGACGTTACACCCTTTCGTACAGTTTGTTTCTTCTGTAGTCGTGTGATTTTTCTTTTGTAGAATTGGACAAAAAATGTATAGGCTAAATATAGTGCATTACTCAGTGCCTCGTGGGGCCTGCGAACGGCTCGCCGTGTTAAGAATTGCACGGGGGGGGGGGCTCCTCTTCATGTGTACATGGCAGACTGATGCCTGAACAGCAAGTTATTATCGTGACCGTGAGTTGAAGCCGCAGTTCAGCAAACCCCTTCCTGCAATACTTAAAAGCTCTGCTGTGAATTCTGGGAGCAGCACTAAGTCTGGATCCCCATCAGTGTAAATAGCAAACAGCAGCACGATGCAATTCCTATTGCTCTCGTAAAGTCAGGTCGGCTCTAGACACAGAGTGCGCTGGACCTCCAATATCACCGGGATCACAGTCGCCGACCTTCAGGATGTCTGGATAATTGTGTATCACCTGACAAAAGCTAGCAAGTGATTTTTTCCCCCCATACTGTTTGTCTACTTGTCTATTGGCAGCCTTTAGTAAAGTATGATAAATGTTACAATGCATGGTTTGCGCTTCGGTAAGCCCATAAGATACCAAAGGCATGTGCTCATTTCAATGAATGTTTTTCGGGTGCAGGATGAATAAAATGTGATATCTTACTTTTTTTCCGTGAGAAATGCGGCAAGATCATCCATCTAGTTACATCACCAGCTAGGTCATTATAAATCTGAATTCAAACATAAAGAAAAGAATAAAAAGTCACGAAAGGGGACCAGACAAGCTCTCCTGCAGCCTCTTTGCATGCCTGGCTGAGCAGCAGTATGTAAATTACCCACATGCACCACCTCACTGTATTGCACAGCTACATTCTCACTGCGGTCTGTTTAGCATCAAGACGCTAGCGCTTGCTCTCACTGTGCAGAGACGGTAAACGGCGGACTTGTGTCTTTGCCTCCATCATTTCCAGCTGCTGGATTGAAGGTATCCTGGCTAATTAGCCTGCTAGCTCAGCCCTGATGAGTCTGGATCTGGACTCTTGTGCTGACAAGATGTTGGGTGTCACCTCCAAGATTATCCTGCGTCCGCCTTGAATTTGGGGGGGATGTTAATCGCTTGTGCTCTTTGATGTCCCTCTTTTTAGTTCATAAACTCTCAGTAATAATTGAAACCATCAAAGGATTCCCCATGTCTAATCCCTGGCTGTGGCAAATCCCTTGTTCATTTCCCGCTTTTTTTTTTCTTCACTACACAGAAAAAATGGGGTGTTGTAGCGGCATTAAATTAATATGCTTAGTGTTTCCATCAAGACAGGGCAAATCTGTGCAAATGATCCCACTGAAGAGGCCATGCTTCTAGGCTGCCTTTTGTATCAGAATCACCTGTGTTTTTCATTAGTTTAAACCCAGCCCTCAGACTATAATTCGCATAGTAAATTTAAATATAAAACAGAAACAACTAACCCTTGGAGTTTAAATACAAGGCAGACATTCGGTGACTTCATGCACCTTTATTAGTAGATTATTCAATTACTAGTTAAATTAGGCTTTTGTTTTTATCATAACTGTATTATGCTGTTTTGTCAAAAACAGAATTTGTATATTATGACCTACAGGCATTCATAAGAACTGCTTACCCTGGTGAGGGTCCTGGGAGAGCTGGACCCGATCCCAGTCCCAGGCAGTGTGGGACACAGGGCTGGGGGGCAGCCGTTGAAAACACACAGTCACACTGTGCAGAATGAGCCCGACTGCACATCTTTGGTCTTCAGGCGGAAACCGGAGTACCTGGAGAGAACCAGCACAGCACAGGCAGAATATGCAAGTTCACACACGCACCGGACAGAGGTGGGATTCAGACCCCAGTGCTGGAGGTCGACAGCGCTACCACCCCCCCCCCCCCGAGCCGCTGTACATTCGTGCTCGTCACTGTGCATACCTATATTTAAGAGACACTTTAAGTGACGTACAGGTGAAGATCAGAGACCTCGGTCAGGCAGCGTCCCAAGCAACCAAGGTTCAGGACGTTGCTCAAGGATACCATGGCAAACTCACTCAACCAGCCACGGGGTTTCAGCGTAAACATCTTACATAATTATTACTAATAGTACATCTTTCATAAGAATCTAAAGCAGAGCGTTACTGTCTTTGAGGAACCATCGAATGGCAGGTGGGTTATATGGAACAGGGAGAGATTTCCTCCTAAGCCAGGCTGCTTCCACAGAGATCTCAGGAGACTTAAACGATGTACATAGACTCCATATAAATAAAGAAATCCATGTTTTCCTTGGATATTGGATTCCTGGTGTTTCCTGCAATGGGTGGCAGGTTCTCCAGAAAGCGGCAAACAGGGCTCACATCAGGAGGCGAGGATCAGACCGCTTTCCAGTAATCTCCTGGGGGTATCTAGACGGTCTGAGTGTGTCTGGGCAAAATCGTGTGTGGCTACAAAGCATGTTATCTTTACTTCACAAGCAAGTTATTGACAAAACAATGGTGAGATGTCTCCTCCCATCCTCATCTCATGAGTCAATGTCAACCCCCCCCCCCCAACACCAAGCACCTAAAAGCTGATTTTTACACAGCCCCATGATTTCCATAATCGTTTTATCCGTGCGATTTGATCTGCCTCTCATACAGAAAGGAAGACATTACCCCCAATTTGAACCATCACAGATTTGCCAAACTGAGGGTCCTGCTTTGGGCTGATAAGGAGCAGGGGGGAGGTTCAGCAGAGGGGGTGCGACCGGGCACAGAGGGGTGCTGAGCTGCCAAGTAATACAACCCTGATGACATTTTGCCAATTGGTTATTTTTCACAAAGGTCAATTTGTTTGGGACATATTTTAGCAAATCCAGAAATTTCTACCAGGAAAAACAGTGAATTTATATTCACCAGGCTTGTTTGCATGAAACATTGTGTCTGTCTGTCCAAGCGTCATCTGACATCTGTGTACGCGTTCTTGTGTATGTATGCGGACGTCTGCTGAGACAAAATCTCCTTATCCAAGGCATGCATTTAAATTTGTGGTTTAGAATGATTTGCTGTTTTAATTTTTCCCTCCAGCTATTTTCTGCCTCCTTCCATACGCCATTTCCAGTAGAGGGTGGTGCTGAGCGTGGGGACAGTCCCAGAAGACACAGGGGACACCACGGACAGGATGCCTGGCCATTGCAGCTCACCATCTCACACACAGAAACATGCACTTAGGGCAGTTGAGTGAAATGTTTTGTTTTGAATTTGATTAATCTGAAGGGCTGTTTGCTCTGTTTATCACGTCCATCCATCACACCTTAGTCTTCCCTTAGTAACAGTGTCATGTTCATTTACAATTAAATGGGTTCTTCTGTAAACACTGAGCTTCCGTAGTCTGCCTTAAATCAAACACTGTATATACACTGTATGGAAGATCCAAACAATCGTAAAAGCAAACTTCTGTAAATGTAGCAAATGGATACTGCAAGATTTCAAGCATAAAAATAGCTCGTGGAGTATCGTTTTAGCTGTGGATTTTGAGTTTTTGAGTCCTCCATTTTAAAACATTTATGCAACTCTATGCTTTCAGAGAACAGAATCAGCTAGCTGCAAATAGACTTGGTCACTGAGTGGTTCGAGGTGTTCTGGGTTTCAGAACAATGTCAAGACCTTAGATTTGCTGATATTTTCATCATAAAACCAGTAAGGGACTTTGCATTGGTTGTTCGTTTTATTAAGGTCCCCAGATCATATCTTAAGGTCCTGGAGAATGAAACATCAGAAACCAGTTAGAACATTTCCATCTCAGCATTATAGTTTTGTCTGATTAAAGCCTCTTCTGTTAGAATTTATTGCGCTAACCATGTACATGCATGACCCCAGTGCAAAGTTACCGGAACTTTCCAAAGGCATCTGCCCCCAGGAAGCCCCTGAATACCCCATACTTAAACATCTGCACTTCAACTCCGGAGGCACAACAATCAGCGGAGGGCATCCTCTTGCATGCAGCTGACTGCGAATGTCTTTTTACTATTATTTTTTAAGCGGGGTCAGGCCTCTCTCCGCTCACCAAGAACGCCTAGTGGTGTGGATGCCCGCCGCCATTAATCACCAAAACGAGCTGTGAAATTGTAGCCGGTGGACCTCTTCACTACCAAGCGCTAAGTCATTCCGTTGCTGGAAAAAAGACACACTAATGGCCTGTTCTTTGTCTTTTTTTCTGTTCCAAAAACATCTGCCTACATTGATGTGCAGTCAGGCGCTGGGGATGGGCACCGTGCCCGTCCGCTGGCACGCCTGGGACCTGGGCAAATGCATGCCGTCCGCAGGTTCGGTTACTCAGCCACCGGCAGGTGTCAGAGTGGCAGCGCGCTGAGGCGGCAGTGGGCACTGTCACTGCACATCAAGCGAGAACCAAAATGAGGACATTTAAATAATTAAGCTTCTAACATTTCTGGGGGATAATCACTGACTTAATTAAAACGAGTTATGGCAGATGGGAAGCAGATTGTGATATGGAAAAGAGCCAATTTAGCCATAAACATGGTTTAGCCACAAACACTTCTAATAGAGCATACAGTGAATAACGTGTGCACACATGCACACGCACACACACACGTTAACACGCTGACACGTGCACAGCGGGAGTTATCAGCCTGCACATGACAACTATTGTTATCTGAAGTCAACTGTGTCCTCTGTCATCGCAAATTCACTTCAGCTACTTGTTGGGTGATTAAACACTTTCTTCCACTAGTTACATATTCACTGCATTAGCCACGGCCCAAGCAAGAGAGCGTGTGCATATTTTAAATAATCTTTTTAAATGCTTGTTCATTGTCATTGGTCATTATGATCTCAGCTCTGTCCAGTTGGGGCTCTGTTTCTACCTCCTCTTCCTGACGTAAGAGATGTTTAATATCCACTCGCTTGTTCGTCTTGCTAAATAGCTTCCACATTATTGACAGAGCGATGGGCGTAGGGAGGCTTGTTTCTTAATGTCCTGTAATGGCATTGTCACAAAAAATCACTTACTAACACGGTACTTCTTGTTTTTTTTTTCCGAGTGAATGTGTTACGTTTTTCAGGACTTGGCCTGTGAAATAGGAGGCTTCTCCTCAGACAGGAAGCTTTCTGTGTTTGGCTCAAAGTAAAAGTGTTAAAAGCTGTTGATGTCAAGGAGCTGCATATGGCTCCTTTGTTATTATACAAATACTGTAAGGTGTACTATACTAATACAGTGTACTATACTAATACAGTGTACTATACTAATACGCTGTACTATACTAATACAGTGTACTATACTAATACGCTGTACTATACTAATACTGTACGGTGGGATGTGGAGACTCCTAGGGTGGGGCCAAGTCAGGATACCAAAGCTGATACTCAACCAGTGTCTACTGTATCTGAAAGAAATCCGTTCCCCACTTTACTTAAAAGATGACTGGTGGTCTGGAACCCCCTCGTCTGGGATAGTCGCCCCAGATGGAACTTGGCTTTCAGCGACACCATTGAGCCCCCTTCTGTTGACCCCATCCTTTTTAGCCACCAGGGGTGCTGTAAAGGGTGACGTTAAGATGATTCCAAGGACCCTTGAGTGACGAGGGCCCTAAATACTCTGGAATTGAATTGCAAAATTGAATTGCTCTCAGTTGGGGGCCAGTGGTAGCTTTCGATGTTTCTCTGTTCGATCCCAGCAGAACGATAATGTTGCTTTTCACCCTTTGCACTGGGGTCTTGCATGTACATGTCGTTTGCTTGCGCCAACAAAAGAAGCTCCTCTGTTATCCTTTAGGTTTCGGGCATCCTGTGCTTCACAGAAAACAGCAACATCTGCTACCTTTCTGGCTCTTGCTCACCAGCACTGCAGTTCACGGACATAAAATGGGACGCGAAGTAAAATTTAGCACATAATCTCTGGGGTATTATGGTAACGGTTTCATAGGATTGAAATTACCATCATCTGTGTTTATAACAGATATAAACTGAAGCATATTATTTATTCAGATCAATTTTTACCTGCCATCAGCAATTAAGAAATCAATACCGGATTACACATTTCACTGATTACACGCTTCAAGCGCTCAAAAACAAAACAGCCAGTCGAAACACAGGGGCGTAGCAGTTGCATAAGGTGCAATGAACTGCTGATAAATTAATGAACAGGAGTGCAAAAGGCTTAGACACTCAGGCGTTTATACCACTGTCAGCTAACTGGGAGGAAAAGATTTATGGAGCATTCTGCCCCCTGCTGGCAGCAGAAAATCACCAATACAAAAGTAAACATACATAATTAACAGGCACCATTTCAGGGGCAAATAAATTAAAAACAGTACTCCTTTGTTCTGTGGTGTAAAACATTTCTTTGTAGATTTTTATAGCCTGTAATATGCTACTGATATGTGTGTTATTTTTGATACTGAGTTCCAAGCTAAGAGGATTACTTTATAAATTTGCAGAGTACATGTGTACTACTGACCATATCTTATGTTAATGAATATTACCTGTAACTCTGTTTTTCCATATTGGTGTTTCTTTTATGAGAGTGGATGTTAGTGACAGACAAAAATAGTGAAAATGTATTGTCTGTAAGTGACTGACTTTGCTTATTCTTCAACAAATATTATGTTCATAAAAACAATGGAAAAGGAGCATTTATTAAAATTTGACATTAAGAGGTCAATGTTTTGCTTATGTTTCCATGGTAATAACCTTAGCATGCAGGCAGGTCATAAGCTATGCCCGTAAATGAATAAACATTACACTTATGTAACATCCCACATGCTGAGATCAAACATCCCTCTGTCACACTATAAGGACTTTATGACATCATGCAAACTGCGGCATAACGAATTTATTTGAATATACCGACATTTCTATCTTTAAAAAGCCATTTGATGACATAGTTAAGTGCCAGTCCAACATGGCTGCCTGTGTTTCCAAATTGCAGGGCGTTTTAATATTCGGAGATCTTTTTTATATATAAGTGCAGAAAAAGTACCTGTCAAAATATGTTTAATCTTTTATTGTGGGCGATTTTTCTCAAGTAATCCTAGATTTTATAGTTGCTTGAATATGAACATCACCAGTACCATATTATATGGAATATGTTAGATTTCACATAGTGTCCATTTTAAAGAAAATTCAGAATGAATGAATCCAAAATAAAAAAATAAATGAAACTAACTATTGAAAAGAAAAAAAAATCCAATGACTTGTTCCACAGCGACGAACAATGAGCGTTTATCTCTCGACTAATTATATCTCCGTAAATAAAAATCAAAACAGTTACATATCATAATTTGTGCCAAAACATTATGGCAACACACTCCTTATGAATCAGGAGACCACGCGGTCAAATTTGATTAAAAAATCATTAATGCATGTGATGCTTAGATTATTTGTCGGAATGACATAACAAATCATGCAAACAGCCTCCCACACAATTGCAGACACTTTAATCTATTATAGTTTTGCATGCACAGTAATATTTATGACTCAAAAACAGCAAGAGAAGCTGAATATCAGTCCAGTATCCTGTATGTCGGAAATGGATTTGTAATCTGTTCTAAAATTACATTAACTACACCGCATCCATTTAGGCAATATAATTTACTTGCATTCGCCAAATCGCAGGACCACATGGGTCCAAATACACCTTGTGTGTAAAGCCATGCAGACATTTACTCCAGTGCAGCTTCTGTGTCACACGTGTCCTTTTGCTGCTATCAGAGCTGAGAGCAAACCTCTGCTCATGAGTGCTTCTGCAGACTTCAATCGGCTGAAGCCGGGCCTGAATCCTCCCCCCCCTCTGTGGGGGTGGCCTTCTTACTGAGGTGCTTCACCACCAAGGTAGCATTGAATGCCCTCTGGAACCGAGGAGGGGGGGGGGGGGGGGGGGGGGGGGGGGGGGGG
>JAODUD010000107.1:10988789-11004943 GCA_026784285.1 Stomatorhinus walkeri
GGATGGACACAGGCATGCCACGCCGTGTCTGTGAGTGTAAGGATGGACACAGGCATGCCACGCCGTGTCTGTGAGTGTAAGGATGGACACAGGCATGCCACGCCGCGTCTGTGACAGTGTAAGGATGGACACAGGCATGCCACGCCGCGTCTGTGAGTGTAAGGATGGATACAGGCATGCCACGCCGTGTCTGTGAGTGTAAGGATGGACACAGGCATGTGGATCTTGGTTTGGCAGGAGCTGACTGATCCTGACATGTTTGGTAAATAGATGGATGAATGTTGTAGTTTTGGGATAACTGCATATTTAACATTCACAGACTTAAATATGTAAAGCTTCATGAATTCCAGCATCAGGCATCGAATGTAGCAGTTAATAAAAGGTCAGTCTTCTCAAAGTAAAATTGTAACACAGACGGTGGAAACATAAGCTTGACTATATTAATATATCAGTTCAAAGTTATTTTTAAAATTTAAAATGCAGTATTATGTTACGAAAGTATTGCTATCCCATCCAGGACCTACCCCTGTCTTTTGCCTGTCAGGAATGTGCTCCAGGTCCCTGTTTTGGATGGATGGATCGATCAATCGATCAATGAATGGATTTTATGAAAGTCTCTGCCCCCCTGTACTAAATGAGCATTTGGAGGATGGCTGGATGAATGTTTGAAAGTATACCGCACGGACAGGCTGGATGTGTTGACATAGGACATCACTTGAAATTCAACCATAGGTTCATAGCAAGCCTATGCATTGTTGACACTTGTCCAAAATAAAAGGCCATGGAGGTGACAGTGTTCTCTTTGAATGCTGTTCTGGAACACTTTGAGCATTAAAACACACGGAGAAGTTCCCGCCGGACACCTTGTGCTGCTCACAGCTCTGAGCCGCAGCTGCTGCTGACAGGGTTCAGAGGACGAGTGCTTCTTTGGGTACGATGGAGCTGCCACTCATGCTTTTTATGCAGTTTTCCAGATTCAAACGCAGTGGTGCAGCACAGCGTAACATTATACCTGTGAGACTCGATTTTCAGCCCATGCTGCCGTTCCTGGCCGTGGCATGTAAGTCTCATGGAACATAAATGACAACATGCCATAAAATGAACGTGTTAAGATAGATAATTCAGTCAGCAAACTTCACCTGTTTCCCCCCTCAACCCCAAACCCTTCCGGTAAAACAAGTTAGCTACTTGTCGGTATTGATTATCGGTATCGGTAATATCACATAAAAATATACTGATGATTGCTATTGGTGAAAATTCGGTGCACCACAGTCGATTGGGAGGCTTTTTTATGGCTCACTGTGCTGGTTTTTATCATAACTTTTTTATCACCTCTCTCTCCGGTTTCACTGCACCTAAGTTAACATGTATGGTACAAAGTCCACGATGTCAAGATAGAGTCTGTTTTGTATTTTATTCCTAATACTCAGCCGGTTCCATTTGTCATAATTCGCTGTGAATGCCAATTCCCTTGACTGCTTAAGAGTCATACAGCCTCACCCCTGCATGCCCACATCCTAATCAGCTACTATGGATAAACAGTAATAGCTAGGTTATTTTCAACTGCTTTAGAGAAGCC
This sequence comes from Stomatorhinus walkeri, assembly GCA_026784285.1. Lineage (NCBI taxonomy): Eukaryota > Metazoa > Chordata > Actinopteri > Osteoglossiformes > Mormyridae > Stomatorhinus > Stomatorhinus walkeri. Next base: position 10,990,369 of record JAODUD010000107.1, read on the forward strand.
TAGAAGTGTCTTATAAAACAGCCTTTAGTTTGAAGACCATCATTTGGGTTTTAAAAAAGCCTCTTTCCTACTTGAAGCAGCATAGGATGGATTGTTTTGTGTCTAAATACCGTTTCATTAAAAGATCCAATTTTATTATGATTTTCTGCATATATCTTCAATCAGTAAACCCACTAGTGCATATTATAGATGCCTCTGTTTTGATGTGGAAAAAAACCATACAAAGAAAGTGCTGCATAATCCCGCTGATGATAGGCATTACAGATAAACTGCAGACCCGTTGTCTATAGTCCCAGAGTTCAAAGGTCACAGAGTTTGAATGGTGATCAGAACTGCAGGGCTGACGCATAACAATCACATCTACTCATAGTCAAATACTTGAGACTAAGCCAGTCGCCACACATTCATGTGACTGTCGATCACAATGAAACAATATATGTGTTGTTATCACTGACAGCCCTTTCATTTATATCATAAGTATAATCGTTTAAAAGCTTAAAAACTGATGCTATTACTACAAAAGTATAGTACATACATGTAAGTATGAAATTTAAACATATAGTGCTAAAGTCTTTGGGCTAGAAAAGGTTTAAAGCCAAATGTATATCTCCTTAGACAAAAATAACACAGTTGATTCTTTAACACAGTTTATAACATAGTTTGTACACAGTTAATACCGTATATTATATACTATATACCAGTGAACAGTAACGCAATAAAAAACAAGAATTTCCAGGGGACATCCTGGCTTCTTGTAGGACGACTAGAAGAACTTTAGTTCAGCTCTCAAACTGCTCCTCAATGGAACCTCAGTCATTCCATGTATTTACATCTCACCACCAGCTGACTTAATTAATTGACATAATTAGTTAAATAAATTGATGAGATATCGATTAGTCAGACACGGTGTGATAGAAAATACATTAGGTATATTGGTATGTTGGATAGTCACTGTGAATCCTGGGGTGACTTTCTGAGATGTTTGGAAGTGGCTAAGCAAACACACTTTGGCAGACATCACAATTTTACATGAACATGAACATGATTTACATATTTTTGTCTTTGACCTACTAAGACTTTTACACAGTACCGTATATTTTTTTAATAATTTGGGCATCTCTCAACAATAACCTCCTCAGTTAGGATCATTGGGCTCTCAGAAAATCAGGACACAACACAAGTCGACTGTATGACATGCAGGTAGGGGACACACACACACACACACACACACACACACGCATACACAAACATTACTATCACCAGAAGATTGTGGACTGTGAGGAAAAATGTAACAAGTTGCCAAAATTGTGGAATAACTAAAGGAAACCAAATTTTCAAATACAGAATCAAATTATCCAGTAAATCCTTGTGAAATTCCATTTGCCCGCCTAACAGCAGCTTGCCCTGGTTAAGGTTGCGGAATGTTAAATAAATATCCTTCCGGATTTGGCTCCCAGATCACAAACAGAGTGGAGTCACATAGTTAAGAGTAAATATTTTTGATTTGTGACAGTAATGAGATTCAACTCTGAATGGGACTCATTGTCCTCTAAGTGAATCAAAGTGCCTGCTACCTTCATCTGATTTGGCTTAATTGTCAGTTATGTGCATGCTGTAGCATAAACATTATCCAGTACAGCCTTGCAATACAGAGACATGTGGTTAGACTAATAAGTGTCTATACATTTTCCATGGATTATGATCACGTGTACAGTGCTCACAGAACGTCTTCAGATGCTTGCTTAATTCAATCGATTTATTGCTAATTTATTGGTTTTATTTAAAAAAATCATTACTTTATTATTTTGTTTACAGCATTAGAAACAACCAGTAGTTTAAAATAATACATCCATTTCAAATAATAATAAATTGAAACCCTAACTATAGTTATTAAAGAGGTGTTCTGAGTTAAGACGTTCACTGACAAGCAGTCTCTTTGGATGCTTTTTAATTAGTATCACCTTTGCAATAACACCAAATATTTGTGTTTGGTATCGCTTTGGGAGCCAGCGACTGCAATCACAATTAATAGCATGACGGCAAAAAAAAACTGCAGGAGTCAGTCGAAAAATTATGACTCTTAATATATATAAAAAGAAAATGTCAATGTAGAGGATATGTGAAGATGTGTTAAACATTACTTGTCAACAGTCTTTTGTTAGGAAACCAATAAATTGCAAGATTGTTATAGAATTAAGCAAGCATGCCTAGACTCTCTGAGAGCTCTGTATGCATGTGGCCTGCAATGCGGCAGCATTCCACCGGGGGGGGTACATCCCAGGATTGTACTCTGTGCTGTCCGGGATCAGCTATCAGCTTCAGAGCTCCCACAATCCTGACCAGGATAAACAGATAAAAAATGAATGTGTGTGTCAGCCGAACTACTCGATTGGGCCTAGTACAGCACCACGAATGAAGAGGATTGGTAAATTACCCTATTATATGTTTCTGGAACCAAGAATCAGAAACTGGCATATTAAATTGCATATAAATCACATCTGATTTTCACATCTCAACTTTAGTAGCTCATACACAAGATGTATATATGCTATGTCTTGTGAATAAGTTGTTCAGGGGTCCGTACTGTCGGAAGGAGCAGAGTTTCCCAACCTAGTCCTTGATTTCCCCCAGACAGTTTCACATTCTGGCTCCATTGGGAGCTGGGAGGGAGCAAAAACGTGGACTGTCTGGGGGTCCCCGAGGACCGGGTTGGGGAACACTGATACAGTATATGCTATCTGTCATGCTGTCAAGGCGTGGTTTAGTAAAGGACCGTCATGTTCACCCCACACTGCTGCTATTTCAAATGTGCTATAAAAAAGTGGTGTAAGCTTTCTAACGCAGCTGCTCCTAAGTCATGAGGTCCAGTCCGCACTAAACTTAGAGCAAACAAACTTGCAGGAGGAGTTGGAGGAGCTCCCCTCGCCTCCTCCATGGGGGGGGGGGGGGGGGGCAAGCTGCCTCCATATGTCACTGTGTCAATTTTACATAAATACTTTCAGCACTGTTAAATAGCCTTTGTCACCCATGTCATTATTGAATAGTTTCTTTATGTGGATTGAAAAGCATTTTCAGGGAATCTGCATTCTAAAAAATGAATAAAGAAATCATTTTAAATAAACTATTAAACCATGGGTGGTTCTTTCGTTTCATGGCAGTGGGCAAGTTAATCAAATATCAAATCTTCAAGGGTATGGAGGGTTTCTTGTTACATTATCCAAAAAATAAATGTTTAAATGATTACTTATAAATGTATCATTAAAAGGGGCAACGACTGTTATTCTGGAAAGGATTCAAAGCCATATCTAAAGCTTCCATCAGAATCAATCAATGCCATGTTGTCCAACTGGAAAATGCTTATAACTCCATTAAATCCCAGAATAAAACTGCAGGCAGCCATAAACGTGCCTCTCTGTCTTCTATTTGGGTCAGTCTTCCTGACACCATCATCATTAACATAACAGGATGTATGGAAAAATAAGCAAGACAAAATGGCAACATTGTTCACTAAAAAGAAGGTGATACGCATATTTAAAAAAATCTTCTAGAACACTGAAGAAATCTGTTTTATTGGGCTTTTGGAATTCTTTGTTGCATCAAGATGTGGAGGAATTTCCATCATTGAAGGAACGAAATGTACTAAATAATCTGTAGGAGATTGTCAGGTCATCTGTCCAAGAGGTGAAACTGCGGCTGGGTCAGGCAGTGAGGTTGTAACCCAAAGCATAATTATAGAAGGGGAAATGTGCTGAACTGGCCAAGTCAAACTATAGACTGAAAATATATCAAGACGATGTAACAAAAAAAATGTTCACAGAAGAAGCAGCTCTGTACAGAGTTGTGCTGAAGCTGACTGCGGGTGAAGTAAAAGGTCTGTGACTCTGGGGATCGTTGAGGCACAATGTTGTAGTGGCACTGGTTTTGCATACCAATAAACTAATTTCATAACTTTCAGATGTCGTGGCAGTTGTTAATTTCGTTGTGGCAGTGTTAAATGTTGTCCGCGAAATGTGAAAAATTTTGTGACGACCCCAACCCCCCCCCCCGTTACCGTGACTGGTATTCTGAAGTAGAGCAGCATGAGCAACAGTAGCTTCTGATAAGCTCATGCCAGTTGGGTCAAAAGAGCAGGGACCTGATTATATCCTGATGATATCCGATCTGCCAGACATCAAGCATTAAGCCCAAAACCTACAACTGAGGTAATCAAAGCATTTGATGGATTTAATTATCCTAAGATAGGCCTGGGTGATTATACTCTATGGTGGACCAAACCTGAGATTCTCCTTGTCAGCAGGGACCATTTTTAATGATTATTTAAAAAGTACAACATGTCCAGAAATCAATAGAAACAGCACATTATTTAACGTACATAATTATTATTAATTCAAAGAAAAAAAACATTGATGTTGAAAGTCTGTTCATCTTCATAGATTTGAACATGAACCTTCTTTGTAATCGTGAAAGGTTATTCTAAAGACCGTGCAGCCCAGCAAATATAGCTCTGTTGGCTGGATATGTCCTGCGGGCCGGCTTTTCCCCAGGTCTGACCTACACCAATCAAAGATGGCCAGAACTTGACGAATGCAGTAATATATAGCCTATCATTAATTTAATCATTAAGCATTATATGCTTAGTAATGTAACAATGAAATTAATCATCTGATTACATTTTCTCAGCAACTTGATTATTGCATCTAAGAATAATACTCGTTACAATGACTGTTAAGTATGGTATTTGGTTTATTTGTTATAAAGTTTCCTAATGTTAGTAACCTTAAAAATATAAATGGCGTATATCGCACAGTACATGTAGTATGATTTAATTCGAAGGCCTCTTATGGGCGCCAAAAATCATAGCACAGTAGCAACGGAAAAATTGGTGAATGGCATTCATCTTGAGATTAATATGATTTAAAAATATCATCGCTACTCATAAACAATGAAAAAGTTTGTCTTTGACGTTAGGGATTGTATGTGTTCTGCTCGATTGTTCCCGCCTGCAATCCACATAGGCGCCGTCTCTAAATATATAATAGTCGTGTATGACTGTGTGCATGTGCCCTGGAATTCCGTACGCGGTGTACCTTGCCCCAGATGAAGATACGCAGCTGGAAGATGGGGGGGATAATAATAATAATAATAATAATAATAATAATAATAATAATAATAATAATTCGTCAAACAATAATGTAACTTGGTGGTATAATGCATTTTTTATGAAGTGGACTGATACAAGATCCCCTGAATAATAATAGCGGAATATATGAACTTGAAGGGTTTTCTGATACGAGTCAAAAACTCACATGGTAGTACAGCAAAACCGCGAAAGGCGTTTTCTTCATAGTTAAAACTAGTCTGGAGCTCAGTGTAGATCTCTTCATGACGTTTTACGAGTAGTGATGTTATTTTGACGGCACAGTGATTCGGCAAACTTCAAAATACTGTGATTCTGTGTATTATAAAGGAGACATCTAGATTATTTATAGCTGTCAATCACCAAAATAACATCGCAATTGCATTTCTCTATCCATTTTCCTCTTTTGGTATATTCATAATTTAAAATATATTTAATGTAATCAATTAATAAAATGCATTGCTATTTAATTTTACAAGATGAAAACATTAATTAAATTGCAGAGGTGTAATTGTGTAGTGAAATTTGCAACGTTAAGCACTTCCATGAAAGGTAGATGTGACCATTCAAGTATTTTTTACATTGTTACAATGAATGTACTGGTGGAATAATTACTGTTTCGAGTCATCGTAATCGAAATGGTTGGTATGGGGGGATTAAGGCGTTCGCCAATAATCAGGCAAGGCTCAGATGTATAAATGGGGTAGGGGCTGTGCACGACGTAACGTTTCGCGGCGTATCAAAGGAAATACGAAGCGGAGGGACGACAGACTGGCGTAGAGAGAGAGAGAGAGAGAGAGAGAGAGAGAGAGAGTGAATGGGACCCGCTTGGGTTACGTGCAGGAACGAACGGGGATATGTATCCTTAAGGGTGGTGGGAGGGGATGGTGAGTACCGAGTGACGTCCCATTGCACTGCTACCCTTTTAAAGCCGCCGTCAGCTCTGATGCGGTCAGTGTTCAGCTAGCCGGTGGGAAGCGAGGTGCGCGGCTTCATTGGCAACTTAACAGAAGACTATTTCCTAACGCGCTCAACTGATCGATAGATTGGCGTCTAAGATGGTCTAGGGGGATATCGCTGTTGGACAGGCGAATGTGATCGTACGTTTAGCGGTTAGGGAGCACTACGGCTCGCTGATTTTTTCGTCTCCTCTACAGTCTCCTCTTTGAGAGATACGTTCCCATGCGATTCTTCAGACTCACATTTAAGTGTTTCGTGGATTGTTTTTGAAGGTGCCGTCTACCTCAGTGATACCTTTTTGTGAACGCGTCTAATTTTATTTTAAATTGCATATTTCGATTTATTCTCGGACAAATTCACGTACATCTAATCTTATACCTTCCCAGGTTCACTGCGATTCTTTCTTTGGTTTAATAATCGAAAGGCACCTGCAATTTCAAAATTATAATCTAAAATAAAAATACTAGTGTCAACCATTCAGTTGACCTATCATTTAAACCCCTATACTGAAACACGAATTAGGGATACGATTGTGTTTACATTTAGGGGTGGCAGACGGCAGGACAAAAGGACTTTTGGTGTGATTTCTTGGAAGAGAATTGAACTCTGAAAAACGATAAAGGGGACTCTACTATCTGGGACTGTATTGAATTGTATCATTATCGGCGGATCATCTTAATTGGTTTCTCAATCAAGTAGAGCTGTTAGAGCAGTGACAGTGCTTTGTTTGCGAGTGAATACCTGGGATGGAGAAATCAGCCCTGAACAGAGAGTGCTGCAGCGTGAATGTCCACCTTGTTGAGGAGAAGAAGGGTCAACTGATACCAAATGGAAGTGGACACCAAGGTGTGAATGGAGGCCTGGTTGCAAGTACCGGGACAGCCGGACCAGCAGCTGTCCCTGGAACAACGCCCCAAGCACAGCCAGTGTACCCCCAGCGAGAGACCTGGACCAGACAAATGGATTTCATCATGTCCTGTGTGGGGTTTGCCGTGGGGCTGGGGAACGTGTGGCGTTTCCCCTATCTATGTTACAAGAACGGTGGGGGTGAGTATGCTCTTGAACACCGAGTTGTAATATATTCTTCTGTTCAGTGCATACAGTTGTCTCATCAAAGTTAAGGAGTAGACTATTTCCCACACTCACAAAAGGTGTATCTCAAACATCTGTCAATGATCTCTCAGGAGATGTAACTGTGTAGAACTGATAACTTGTTGCAATCTAGTAACAGAGAATCATACAGTCATGATCTTGGAGATAATTATCTTAAGTAATACAAAAATCCTCAAGTGCCCAATAAAGTGAATCCAAATATCTGCACATCCTTGCGCGTAAAGTGAAACACCAAGCATCCCAAAACTTACTGCGTCTCGTAACACGTTACTAAGCTTGAAAATACCTTACAGCGTCTAGCAAGGACGGGGAGCTTTTTGCGTTATGTTTAATTGTCCTAGGGGCGAAATATCCATTGACCCGTATTATGTTTTAAATTAGTTTGAAGAAGTGAAATGAAATGTCTTCAAGTCCATAGAAAGTAAAGACCAAATAGGAGATGTTAAGTTGTCTGTGAGCTTTTTTTATGTCACTGCATTATCACAGTGACACTACTGTTAAGCAACGTCTGTTTCCGTATGTTGGTGCTTTCTTATTTAGGGATATTTAGAAGCTTTTCTGCTTTAAGTGTTTCCACATTGTGAGCATTTTAAAATTTCATTTGTTCACCGGCGGACCTCGGTACCCGGCTACCGCAGGTCATAATGACACAGCTGTGCATCCATTTTCATCGCCTGCTGACATGTTGGTAACGCATTACGGTAGATGCCCTGGCATCCCTGAATCGTGATCGTGTCTGACGTAGTAAGGATCACGTATAAATGAATACATGAGGGGGGCATTGCTTTCTCTGCAATGATGCGAACATGAACGATTACGTTAGCGTGACGTTGGTGGATGTGACCATGAATGCGGCTTGTTGAAGCACTTGTGCCGAATCAATGAGACGCCTGCCTGGTCGGTCTTGTGCGTTGAGTTATGCGCTTGCCCACGCGTAAAGTGCGAGCTGCGTGTTTCATAAGTTACGCAACATCGTCAGCGGAATACTAGATAACATGGCATATCAAATACAGCATTATCCACTGATTCCTATAGTGTAAACATTATATTTCATTTTTAATAATGTGGTGATTGTTTTCTTAAATGGGCTTTTGTAGCTCACCATTAGAACAAAACGCACAATATATTTTATTTCGCAGGGAATAACCAAGAAAGCTTAATATCGAATTGTCAGATTGACGGAGAAGGTCGTTAGTCTTCCTTCAGCTACCCACAATCCCCTTAGTCAAATTAATTTGCATTAGCGGTCCTTGTCGTTTGCGTGAGGTCACGTGACAACGCCGGACGGGGGCATTTTGTGGCGAGCCCCCCGTCGCGCTCGTCTTCAGTGTGAAATAGCGGGTTTGTAATTAAAATAGCAAAAATTTTGCAAATGGTGCTTTTCGTGAATCCAAGATGGCTGACATGGACAGACTGCGAAAACAGTTACTTTTAGTCACAATTCACGGGTGGGATGGATACCATTCAGGAGCTTCGTAAAAATAACTAGATAAAAATGTTAAATGCGCCTATATTTATGCGTATAGTTCACTTGTAAAAACATTTACATTATTTGCTGCAAAGGTTTCAGTGATCTAAATGTCAATTAGCTGCTGTACGCCTATGATAAAGGGATTATGAACCGAAATGTTATTGACTGACTTACGTATCTAATCACCATGACTTCCGTATTTTATTTTCTCAATCATTAAACATGTTTAAATTAAAAGTATTCTGAAACAGATATTGAAACTTTTGGTTAGGCGAGACGCTTATTATATGTAAATACAGCTGACTAGTTGCTCATTTATCATTTCCTGAATTTACCTAAGAGTTGATTAGTTTAATCATGTTATCCTGTATTAATGCAATACATTTTCATATTTATATTTAGATGCTAGAGAGGCTGGGTGTAACGGCTGAATTTACCGTGTACGTGTAAACTCAGTGAATCACCCTTGGATCTCCTGCTGTATGGAAAAGTCCCATAACTGAATGACACATCAGACACTGAAAATAAACTGAACAGGAATAAGTAATCTAAATGAATGTACCAGACAGACAAATATAAATGTTAAATTTAAGGTGGGAGCATATTGGAATAACTAGACACATATAGTGCAGTTTTGTAAAGAGGCAACGGGATTAGAAGTGAAAAGGGTCAGAAAGTGCTGTGATGGGAGAGGTTCAGATATACTGCAAAGCTAAAACAGTCAAGGCGAGGTCTTCTCGGTCATTCAGATTGCTGTAGATAATGAAAAATGTCTGGCAGTACCTGGAGTAAACCAAGGTTAATCATTACAGCAATGTAGCTCTTCTTGGTAAACTTTTTCCTAGTAAAAATGACAGATGTATGTTGTAAAAACTTTACTTAATGGTCCTATACAAGTGTTCCCTGAGTTTAACTGATTTATGAACTGTGAAATTACTCTGCCTTTGTATTTTGACTTGGATTGCTAATAGAACATAGACAGGAATGTTAACTTACCCCGTTGACATTTGAAAGTGCTGGTCCCCAGCAGGCTCAAAAGATCAAGCATCAGGTGGGCTGGGCTAGAAATGAATTTCAGGTATAATTACTTTTCTCATCATTTATTCAAATTTATACACTGAATGCATTTCTGATGTCTAGAATGGTGTGTAATTTTTAAAAATATATATGTAGCTGAGAAAGATATATATTTATGAACTGAACGAAATATCAGTCTGGCAGATACTGTGTCAGAGGCAGCTCAGGTGGTGAGTGTTGATCATTTTATCTATTGTCAAAGAAAAGCATCACTTTATGTCTCATATTTTAAGCTATAACTAAAGTATTATGGGAATATTGTTAGGCTGTCATGTAGCAGCCTGCGCACTGAGGAGCATTTTACTGGGTACCTGATATCTACAGGCAATGCTTCCCCTTAGTGTCAGTATTCATGTGCTAGGAACCGACATGTCTAAGCATAGGATTCTTAAGTGCATTTAAGGCAGAATTTTCCCCACAATCCTCCTAGTAGCCACTTTATTAGCTACACCTACTCAAAAATGCAAACAGCCTGAAGCGGTATATATGGGGTATCGCATGCAGACGGGGTCAAGGGGTTCGCTTACCGTGCGGCTAAGCATCACATTGGACAAGATGTGTGATGTAAGTGTGAACGTGGTGTGATTGTGTGGACCAGGCGTGGTGCTCCCAGATTCTCAGAAAAAGCCGCCGTCCTGGGATTTTCACTCACTATGGTGTCTGGAGTTTACACATACTAGTTCGACAAACAAAAACACGCTGTCACATACCGTTCTGTTACTGAAAACACCTTGTTAATGAGAAACAAGAAGAGAGAATGGCCAGACTTGTTAAAGGTGACAAAGTACAGAAAAATAGTTTATTGCAACAGCATTGTGCACTGAGGCCTCTTAGAATGTACAACTCACCAACCTTTGAAGCAATCCTGCAAAAGAATGAGTCATACCTGGTATTAAGCAGAAGTACCTAATAAAGTGTCAATACATTTTTGGTCCCAGGAAAAAAAAATACAGCTTGTCATGACTAATTATTTTGTGAATTTATGATTATATTTAAGTACTAACAGTTCACATGATTAGATTCCTTATATTTGCTGACCTAGTCAAAGTCCACAACCAAATTCCATTGAGATATTTTGGAAACTAGAAATCTATAACCATAAACTGACGAATGTAACTGAGTTAAAGTAGCTCTTCAGTAAGTACAGCAAGTGTTAGATTATAGTCGTCACTGCCAAAGGTGTTATAACCAGTCATTCAGTGTAACTGTTAAGTAATTATTCATATGTGGTTAGTATATGTTACATAACATTAATAATATTCAGTGTAAAAATCAGTCTTGGAAAATAAATTATGGCCATCAAATGTTACACATTTAACAAGTTTGGATAGATAGTTGTAGTATACCTCTATTTTGATTTATATTTTAAGATGGGTATGTATTTCAAAATACGCGTGATGGTATGTATAGTGTAGTATTGTATCTAATCACCAGGGTATTTATCCTTAACTTCCTCAAAACTGTATAATATAGAAAGAACACTGACCAGATACTTTTTGTGGTTCAAAATAAGACATCTGTTTCAATTCTGGGTTAGTCAGGCATTTGTTAAAGGAAAAAAATGTTGAAACAACAACTGATACAGAGTAAACTTAAGTCATGCAGGCAACCATGATCATCTAGAATAGATGTATTGCATAAAGGTGATATTTCATGAAAACACCTTTGTGATCTCTTGAATTTCCTTTCAATCTGGTTTGAGCTAAAGTATTATCTTTGCAAACTATACCTCTCCTTGCAGGATGCCTGATCGAGTTGTGTTATCGTTCCATGTTTCGATATGTTTATCTTTTCTTTGTCAGCCAAACCAAGTTGGATGTGCATGTTTACTTTCCCGAAGGGAAACCAGCATGTGTTACTTTCATGGTCGCCTTTCTTTTCCTCGTACTATGGGGAGGAGCTATTGAGACGTTTTGCGTTTCACTTGTAACTGTGTTCATATCACAGGTAATATAAACACTTTCTGTTTTATTACGTCTCATTTTTCCTGCTAAGAATGTGCGCATCACTTTTTCACTACTATATCTCGCACTGATATCATTTTAGGAAAGCGTGATTTATCCTTAGATCTTGCCAGTACATTCTTTCCACACCGAGCATTCTCCTGAAAGTCATCCTGTCAGTGGGTGATAGTTGCTTTTGTTTCCACTTGGGCTCCGGTGGCATACCAGCACTTATTTTGTGGGCAACATGATTTCCCAAATAGACTCTTTGTATCATGCCAGTCAGGGAGCCTATTGTGTATACTGCAAACAGCAGTAATTCCTACCCTCTAGACTAGAGAACTCCTCTTCCACCCTTGTGTCCACAGAGGAAAGGATTAAAGTAAATTCCTCCAGTGGAGGAATCAGGCTGAGACTGACCTGCCCTACAGTGGGCAAAAAGGGCACGGCAGCCAGCTGGTGGGAAGAACACAGGAGAAAAACATAAGTCCTGGGAAGACAATGGGGCATTCACTCCCGCTTGGCAGCCTGAGAAAGAGGTTGACGAGGGCTGGAGGACCATTGACGGATTCCCTGAAATTTCCTCTCAGAAATGCTTGCTTTACCCCCAGCGAGGGGCTCTAAGGTAACACTCAGAGTTTTTCTCAGCCCGGGGTGCCAGGCTGTGTGTCAGATTGTGTGGGTGTTCACATTCCTTGGAGGTTCCACAGAGGTCTTAATTCAGATTCACTGTGCTGAGGACACATTCTCACAGGCCACAGACACGAAGTACCTGTCTAGTGGAGCCTGCACCTCCACTCGAGTCACCGCTGTGTGTCGGTCACCTTGGTGATCTGTTGGCATTAGATTTCCACAGCCTTAGCTTATGACTGGATTACAGTCACACTCAAGCATTTATTCCCCCGTTTGTCACCGTTGGTCTTTTTTACACCAGAACAACTAGAACATAAATGGCATAGCAATGGTAAGAACAGCTGTGTTTTTAGTCCTGGTTTGGAGTCTGATTACAGTCATGTATAGCGTAAGGCTTATTCTCAAGATGTGTGCATGTGTGAAGGAAAGTTCAGGTTCAGAAAGACCATTCATCAAGGAAATGTTGTGGGTGGGACTTTTATTTTTGTTTTACCTGAAAAATGGTGGGACTTTTATTTTTGTTTTACCTGAAAAATGCCATGATGATCTCCTTGATTAGTTATACTTCATGACTCCTACATAATTGTTGATATCGTCATGACACTTGTTAATGTTGGCCGGCTTTTAAAGACCGACGTTAACAGACATTTCCCCCGACAGAATGAATCAGTAATGGTAAGCTTAGCATCACAAGAAACTTCCAGTTATGTGTGTTTGGAAGTGCCTCATCTTCACTTTAATTATCTTAAATGACGTTACATAAGGGACCGTATTTCAGAGGTCAGTTCTTTGAAATCCATCAGCTGTGCAATGGATACCAGGAGTAAGTAGTTATTTAAGACATGGACAAATATGCCCCGATGAATGTGAGTGATCTTAGTAGACAGTGTGTTTCCATTTCTCAGTATTTACAGGAACTGGCTGTTTGCTGCAACGCTGACCTGATTTTTACTGCCAATTGAAAGCCTAGTTAGTGCAACATTAACGCCTGGTGTTACTGAAGAGCTTGAACAATGACATCGTCACCATGGTTGTTGTGAAGAAACGCCTTTGTTTTCCACGGGAACTGTGTCAGCACAGAGGTTACAGTGTGAGACCTTTGCTGTAAACTGCCGTCACCAAGTTCAGCACAGTCTGAAAGTCGCTGCCATTTTCACCCTGCACTGCGATGATTTCCACTGTCCCTGAGAAAGCAGGATTACACACACAGCAGATACTCCACAACTCTTACTTAACAAAGGTTTTATTTGTACCATTTTTACTCATTTATTCTTTCATTTTCCATAACCACTTGTCTGGGTCACGGGGGTTCATATTTGCTATAAAAAGCGTGTTTTATGATGGTTAATTTACTCTCTATTTTCTACTGTAACAGCATAATATACCATTAAGACACTCAATCTAGGCAATATTTTTCTGACATTTTATTATGATAAAATACCTAGCAATAATTTGATCCCTGTTCTATATAATCTGTTTATGTGAATTGTTATTGAAATAATTCTAAATTACCTTGTCAAATATACTATAAAGATTGGACGTTTCTTACGCCTGGTGCCCTTGTTAAAACTCGGCGGCCTGATTTTGCTCCTATGCTGCTGTACTCCTGTGGGTTTAATGCCTTGCCGGCAGACAGAGTTTTTTTTTCTTTTTTTCTTTTTTTCTTTTTCTTTATGCACCCACCAGTGACTGCCGGGCCGCTTCACGCCCCTCCTCTTTCATCAGCAGCAGGCAGGGCACAGTGGACGCCAGCACTCAGATTTATGAGTTCTGCAGTGAGTCCTCCGCTTGTCCTTGGCAGTATGGATGCAGGGTGTACCAGCATTGTGTCATTCTGCCTGTCCTCCGCTCAGATAGGGGACAAACTAGCATGTTCCCTGCTAATAATCCTATCAGCAATTATAATGGCTTGCTCGCATATCATGACCCCATCCCGATAACCCCATCCTCTCTTGAAGCAGAGACTGTATTCAGATGCCGAGTAACATTGTATGAGGCCGTCGATCAGTAGTGCCCTCATCAAATCCGTTTATTTTCTTTTGTCAGCAGGAAGTAGCCATTGATTTCCTGGGCATCCTTTATAAATGAAAGGTGTCTTTGGGTGGGGGGGGAGTTCGGGGGGGGGGCCCAGATTTCAGCTGGCTCCTCGCCCCACATGAAGGCCTGGTTAAGAAGACGGTCCATTAATCTTTTATTCTCCTCCCTCAGACCCGTTTAAGGGTTCAGCATGGGTACAACCTG
>JAODUD010000107.1:11005127-11017091 GCA_026784285.1 Stomatorhinus walkeri
CAGAGCCGAGAGGGACTCGCCCCCCCCTGAGACGACACGCCCCCGGAGGGGAGGTTCGAGGTGGGGGTCGGAGCAATCCTGGCACAGCAGCTTTCTTTCCAGGTATCTTCATATCCTGTTCCCTGTGTGACGTGGAAGGGATGGGATGTAATCTGCTCTTTTATTTTTAAAGCATTTATTTAGGATATTTCCAGGAATATCATAGTTATTTGGTACCTTGACAACTTTACTAATATCTAATTTTACTAATTTACTAATATACTAATATTGCATGACGGAATGTAGTTATAGATTATAGTCTTTATCTAATCTAACGTCCAGCTAATCTTGTACTGATGTGAGTGTTCTCAGCAGTTAATGCATCACCCTCCAGATAAACACACCTTCCATCTGTCGGCACTGTCTGTGATTCCTGGATTTCTCTGCGGACAAGCTGGGACATGCTCAGTAGTTCCAGCCGCACCATCAGCAGCACATAGACAAATCTGATGCCCCTTTTGATATTGGTAACAGCCCTCCTGATTGGCTGACAGCGTGCTTCCTGATTGGCTGACAGCATGGCTCCTGATTGGCTGACAGCATGATGCTCCCGCCTCATTCCTCTGTCCTACAGCCAAAATGGAATCACATATTAATAACTAAAAGTGTTTCTTACCAAATTTTTACATAATATTTTGTCTAAACTATGGTTTCAAAGACACTTTGATTATTCCTAATATTCCATTCCAATAATTAAACAACATTTGTGTAGTTTCACCACCAAAATAACTTTAACTGTTTAATTATGTTCGATATTTTGCATATGCATTTGTAATTAAAACCCATTTAATATTATTATAGGGTTATTATCTGGAAGTACCATATGTTCTTTGTCAATGACAGTGCAGATAAAGTGTTGACTGTATAGCCAATGGAGATGAGAGCTCCACAGTTTTTGCGAAGTGTCTCTTTGTTTTGAACAGAGCTTTATAGGCGAGGTGTTTATGACCTAGTAAGATGAACGCTAAGTGTATCCTTCAAAAATGCATCCTCTTACTGTGACCTATTTTACCGGGAGATGGCGTCTGCCATTACGTCATTCCTTTGTTCAGCTCCGCTTACCGAATTACCACAGAAGAAAGCATTAAATGCCTTTAAGATATGCCATAGCCAGCGAGCGGTCTGCGCTCCCTGTCTCCCTTTGTAGGGGATGCAGTTCTCCTGACAACTCCCTGTTAATATCCAGCTACCCAGAAGGTGCTGGATATGAGTGCTGATTGGTCCCCAACCCCCCTGCCTGCCCCGGCTTTTTCCGCTGCCACCGCAGTGTGTATGACTCACTGCACGTTGTCATTGCTCCATGCCAACAGTCACGCTCTCGCGCGTCACTCACTCCCACTGCAGTCATGTCCTTCGCTTATAAACGAGCCTGATTTCCCGCCTCATTCAGCGTCTCGCCCTGTTTGTCACCTCACGCTCCTTGTCCACTGTATTAACCTGCCCGTTGCCATGATTGCTCAACCCCATTCTTTATTAGAATTTGTTTATTAGTTCTGTAGTCGTTGCGCAAAACAGCAGCTTCATATGGGGCCCGATTTCCATGGAAGGCTGTTGATACTGCGTCTTGCTGTGACTCACTTGAACCTGCCCTGTAACTTTCTGACTCATTGATGAGGCTTTAACCCTCAATCCACCTGCTGTCAATGTCGGCGGTGGAAGCAGGGGGCTGTAGACGGCACAGATGCTGTCCTTGGTCTGCAGGGCCCCGGTTATGCAATGCAGGCCAATCTGAATAGCTTGGCCTCTTCTGTATCATCGGCCGGCCCTGTCGGAGTCTTCACGGAGACTGACGAACCCTGGGTGATGTCACTTCCACTCCATTCAGGCCAGCGCACCGCTCACCGAGTAATCCACTGTGAAACCCCACCCCCATCTTCCTACCATGCCCCCCCCGCCAGCCAGCGTAAGCCTCTGCCACTGGTGTCACTTCATAATCGCTCAGTTATTATGGACGAAGGCCTGGCTTGCGTTTCGGGGCCTGGCTAGCTAATGCGGCAGCTGCCACGGCGTTAGCAGTGAACGCTAATCTCTGAAGGGCTCTGTAGCTCAGTCCACTCACTCACTCACTCATTCACTCACTCACTCACTCACTCAGTCTGCGCTTCAGCAGGTCAAGAGAATAGACAAAACCTGCATCTGCTCTGCTTCATCTTGAAGGGTAGTTCACTAAGAGTCCTAATACACTTCATTTTATCAGTAGGGATCATCTTCTACATAAATACTTATTTGCTTAAGTGAGTTTCCTGCTTTGCTGATATCGGTTCCTCCGTAACACATAATGCTACACCAAAGTTCTTACACGTAAGTATTACCAGGATCCCATTTATTCACCCCAGTTTTTTTTATCTCTTTCTTTCCCTTCCAGGAGTGTTCCTCATTCCCTACCTGTTGATTGTAGTAGTGGGCGGTATTCCAATTTTTTTCCTGGAAATTTCTCTTGGCCAATTCATGAAGGCGGGGAGCATCAATGTGTGGAATATTGCGCCACTCTTTAAAGGTACATTATTTCTCGTACACCTTGGATTTCACTCTGGTCTAGCCAAGTATAAGTTCAAGAGCACAGTTTTGTTTTACCACTTACAAAATTAGTATATTAAGAAATATATATATATATACACACACACACACACACATTTTCCTGATTTACTCAAAATGCTGTTGTTATTA
The DNA here is from genome assembly GCA_026784285.1 of Stomatorhinus walkeri. Classification (NCBI taxonomy): domain Eukaryota; kingdom Metazoa; phylum Chordata; class Actinopteri; order Osteoglossiformes; family Mormyridae; genus Stomatorhinus; species Stomatorhinus walkeri. The sequence continues at coordinate 11,007,834 of JAODUD010000107.1, forward strand.
TTATGTATTTAGTTATTTGTTTATTTATTTACTTGTTTTCTTGAGAAGTTTCTTAAGGTCTTGCTAGTTAACGCTAAGAGGGAGATTCCTTGCATAACGACTTATCCAAAATAAGGTCGTGCAGAAACAAGAGGCTACAATGCGAAGAAACACCCTGGACAGGATGGCAGTTCATTGCAGGGGACACGGTGGCACACAGGCATATACCGCGGGCTGTTTGGGGACACCGGCAAACTGTTGCAAGCTCTACACACACTGAGCGAAAGCATGAATTAAAACCCACATCCCTAGAGATGTGAGGCCACTGCGCGGCTCCCAGAGACACCCCAGTGACCACAGGAGCTGTGACTTAGAAATCCTACACGAGAAGCCATTCCTCTTTATATGCTGAGATTGGCGTGAATTATACAAAAGTATGCATTTGCAGTGTAAAAGTTAAAATGCGCTAAAATTTATTGTCGCGCTTACTTATTTTATGTACATTTGCACTGTCGCGACAAAAAATCACCACACATTTTAACCTTTATAATGCAAATAGATACTTGTGTACCAGTTTTTTCAGTCCTTGTTTATATTTCTTCGTGCAGATTTCCGTTTGTTTCTACATTGTTGCGCGCAGGTTATCAGGCGCTCAGCCACTATGCACTGAGGCAGCTCGTGAATAAATACCCTGATCTGCCAGCTATTTTCTAGTGACGGGCTGTTCCCCACCACTCTGAACGGTGCTTTGTGGTCTCCCATTGTGCAGCTGCCGTACCAGAATGCTATGCAGCTGGTCGGGATGAACTCCACACTTTTCTTGAAATTGCTCTGACCTTCTGCTATTGCCTTCATATTCTAGGGTTAGGCTATGCCTCAATGGTCATCGTGTTCTTCTGCAACACCTATTACATCATGGTGTTGGCCTGGGGCTTCTACTACTTCATCAAGTCCTTCAGCGCTACACTGCCCTGGTCGACTTGTAACAATCCCTGGAACAGCGAGACCTGCATCGAGATCTTCCGCCATGATGAGTGCCAAAATGGCACCATTGGCAACTCCAGCTTCGGCAACTTGACGTGTGAGGAACTGGCAGAGGGTCGCTCGCCCATCATTGAATTCTGGGAGTGAGTTTCGGTAGCACAGTTCACTCAGCCAGTCACTGCTGTTGTTTTGTCCCTTTTGACAGGGTAATCACTCCGCACACTAAAATTATAACATGCTCTGTTTCCTTTCAATGCTATAACCAATGCCAGACATAACATGCACACAGAGATCCTATTTATACCATAAAACTTATAATAAATTCTCAATAATGGAGTATTTGTGATGCAGTGTCTTAGTTTAAATATCAGTTTATAGGCTGTATGCACTGATAGATACTTTTACCATTTAGCAAAAGTGATCTTTTAAAGATCTTGGTATTTAGGGCTGAATGACAGGAGAAAGTTAATAGTAACTATAGTTTGTTATGTTCCACCCCCTTACGTATTTTCCTGATTCTTTAAAATAGGATCCAAAGAGCTGTATCTCAAGGAAATTAAACCTGGCATTGTTCTTATTAAGCAAAAAGTGACTTGACTTGACTTTTAATAGCTGGCTGTCTGAGGATAGCATAGAAGTGCCATAAAAATGATGACAAAACATAAAAGTATGTTTAATTTTTTGTTTAATTGTACAACTACAATTTAAACTACTTTTCAGTAAAGTTTCACTATGTTAACTCTTGTCTCCTTTGGCAGAAATAAAGTTCTTAACATCTCAGATGGGTTGGACCAACCTGGAGCCATGAACTGGGAAGTGATGCTGTGCCTCTTGGCTACGTGGGTCATGGTGTATTTCTGTGTGTGGAAAGGGGTGAAGTCAACCGGCAAGGTGATTAAACGCCGCTGTAATTAGGCCCAGGAAAGATGATCCTGGCCTCTTGTTGAAAGCCATGTGAAAGCTGAAAGGCCTCGAGTCGCGTTTGTCTCAGTCAAGTCCTCATCTGTGTCCTGTATGTGTTTGTTGTGTAATACTGAGTGTCGGTTTAAGGTCCAGTACATTATGGGACTGGAATTCTCAATCATCTGCTACATTTTGGACTCCTAGACTGTAGTCCTTCATGCATTCACTCTTGTTTTTGGTTGAGCATTTAGTCTGAACATTATTGGTGTCGCTCCCCATTGCACTGACATCCAGTGAATGCCAGAAGTTTAAAGTGTTCGCCTTTCTTCGGGGTAAGAGTGTCTGGAAAATTTTAATAAAGTTGCAGTCATGATAAGAGTAAAAAATTAGGGCCTCTTAACTCGACAGAAGACACCCTCAGCATTTGCTGAAATCCGCTACATTCATCTGAGAACTTGATAGTTCAGATTCATGCATTGTTCTGTCAGTGAAAGAAACGTAATGTCTCCGAAAACACTGAAACAAAATACATGAATGATTTAAACATATAGTATTTCAAGAGAGTTATATTTCAACTTTCCTTATTATTTTTGAAGATTTTCTCTTTGACATTCCATCATTTGTTTATGTTATACATTTTCGTGTCACTGAAATATAGCATTATTTGGAATTATAATTAGGGTATACTATTCCAAAGGTGTGGCAGATCTAAGAAAAAGTGCTTCTTTGAAAACAAAGCCTGTTTCACATTCAGTCTCCTTGCCCTTCTGAGTTACCTGCTGAGGGAATTTAACTGATATAACAGAACATGATTCAAATAAAGTATGAAGGAGAGGAAAGGATTGATGTAGCAGCATCACCAGCAGGGAGGGTGTAGATGTTAGACCTTAGCGCGTCTCCCTCCCTTGCTTCATCTGATTGGTGGGCAGTGATAGGTGGACTGCAGTGAGACGTGACAATAGCCCAGGTCTAGTCAGGAGGTGGGGCCAGCATCAAATCTGATTTATGATGTATTTATTAAACAGATATTATTTAGCATCGTCTGACCATTAGTAGCATTTATAACAAATTTGCTTTATTGATTTAAGTTTTCACTGCACTATATGTCACTTAAAGAGAAACTTATTTGCTCCTGCCTGGAATAAATTATTGAAATGTGCCCATTAGCTAAAAAGTGTATGACATGATTCTCTGGATGGTATTGATAAAATCCCCACACTGTTTTCCTTAGTCGTATGGTCGTTGCTCTTCCCAGCCATGAAATTGACCTTAGTTACGAATGAGGCGTGTCGACATGGCGAAGCGACGGCATGTTGGATGCTGTGGTGAACGTAACATGCGCCATCTTAGAAAAGCCAGCGTGTGAGCGGGTCTGTGTCCATTATCAAGAAAACAATAACTTAGATTTGTCCCCCAGTTTCGAGACAAGGAGGATTCTATGTTGTGCGTTCATTTTGAAATTCCGCCTTTTTAATATGAAGATGCGATTACCAGAGCTGCAGCTTTATTGCGCTGTTCTAGCATCAGGTGTTGCCAGGACTAGTGCAGAGTAGGACAGAGGAGACCAGACTATGGGGCACTATCAATCAAATGTGATTGACAGAGATGTACACAGCACAAGTGTCTGACTTATGTACAGCAACCGTCTCTAGCCAGCAGGGGCATGGAGGAGAATGAGTAGGTCCCCAGTTGAAACAGTGTTCTGGGGAACACGCTCCTCACACTAAACTCAGATTACATCCGGCTGCTGAGTGGCAAGGACGACTGCCGCTGTCGGTGAATGATAATGATATGGCTTTGTAGCTCACCGTGAAAGGACTTGGCAGCCGTCCACACAGCCACATTTCCATGCGTGTCGAACGCCAGCCGCAGTGAAAGTCAGGCAAAATGGCATGCTGCGAGATTTAAAAGAGCAGCTGAGGTCCTCCGGCGTTCGGTGCTATCGGCCGCTCAGATTGCTGCGGGTTCAAGGTTCGGTGTGTTCGGATATTCCAGAGATTAGATAAAGGCGTCCCGCAGCTTTATTCGCTTCTGTGAGCTTAGTCATAAATGTTGGACAACTGTTAGAAGTTTGAAAATCAATGTATAAGTCATGAGGCAATTGGGAATTATTCCAAAGGCTTATCGAGGTCAGGGTTAATGGGGTGGGGGCCTATCCCAGGCAGTACTGGGCACAAGACAAGGGTACACCCTACTGGAATGCCAGTAAGTGGGTGTTACTCTCCAGTGAATCATTAGGTAATTTGCAAATCGATTGTTAGTTTAACGTCAAAGTGATCACTGCATAATTACTCTTATTCCTTTTTTTTGTAAATGAACATGTTGAGATATTAGGTCTGTAATCATAATCGTAACTGTTATGCACAGCAACAGTCTAGTTACTTTAAGTGTTTCTGTACTCACTTAGCTGTATTTATCACTTAGGTTCTAATTTTTTTCCTTTCTCTTTTGTTCCCCTAAGATTGTGTATTTCACTGCCACGTTCCCGTACGTCGTTCTTATCATTCTGCTGGTACGAGGTGTGACTTTGCCTGGTGCCTATGATGGGATCCTGTACTACGTCAAGCCTGACTGGTCTAAACTCGGCGAGGCTCAGGTGAGGCCCCGTTCAGCGCCTCGGAGTTTCAAAAAGGACCCCAGTAACAGGATGTAGATCTATTTGCTAAATTCAAAGTAACTTCAATGGCTCACAGTGAACTCTGCTGTAACTCTAGAGCAGTGTCTCCCAGCCTGGTCCTCGGCAACCCACAGCTGGTCCAGGTTTGTGCTTTCCCTCCTCCAGCTCTTCTACGGTCATCAGGGAGCCAAAGACAATCCACGTTTTTGCTTCCTACTGGGAGCTGGAAGGGTGCAAAAATGTTAAATGTCTGTGGGTCCCTGAGGACTGTATTGGGAAACACTACTCTAGAGATTATTTTAAGCTTTCCATACACTTATATGCTCATGAAAATCTCTCACAAGAACTTCATTATATATGAGACACTGACATTCTTCACACATATATTGCATAATGACCAAATGTTTCCCTTTCCAATATGATGTCCAAATGTGATGTGATGTTTTAATGCGAAGCAGGTTAGGTGATCTTCCTGTCCTTTCGTGCAATGCAGGTTTGGATAGACGCCGGCACGCAGATTTTCTTCTCTTACGCGATTGGGCTTGGCGCTCTCACAGCCCTGGGCAGCTATAACAGATTTAACAACGACTGCTATAAGTAAGTAGCGTTAAAAAGCCCCCACTCCCACATGTTGTAACCAGTTCCGGAAATAGACATAATATGTAAAATGGGCTTTGCATGTGACAGCTGCTGTTCACTGTACCTCTTACACGTGTGGCTGGATGGAACTGGATAACGAACTGGACTCCTGACTGGCAGGGAGGGGCAGGTTTAGGTCCTGTGATCATACCCTTGAGAAATGTCCTGAGTTTATATAAGTTAGTAATGTTACCTTTGACAGAAGTGTTTACTAAGCAGATGAGTTATGGAAGTTGCTCAAGATTACAGTGTCAGCACATTTGATCCTAAATGTGATCACAGACCGATAAACCAAACCTGGTACCAGATTACAAGAGCATGCAGTTAAAATAACAGCCCACAAATCATCAACATTAAGGCTCATAAGAAAGGTCTTGCCTGACAGGACGGCAAATTACATTAAATGCAAAGGAATACCTATTTTCCAATGGGGCTTCATATTATCTTGGAGATTTTAGCTTTATGTGTGGAAATGACCGGGAACAGGCAATCTAGGCAAGTACGGCTGTCTGGTCTGAGGGGTAAAACCTTAGAGATGTGAGAAACAACCTGGTTTGAAAATGGATGAGAAAAAAAGGAGACGTTCTTAAGAGAAGCGTGTCAGCGACAGGACTAGACAATCCAAAGCTGTCCCAGATCTCTGAGCCGGCCTCAGTTCTCTGGAAGCTTCCAGTCACTCCCGGTTCCCCGCTGCTGTGTGGAGTTGTGTGTCTGCAATGTGTCCTCGTCAATTCCGTTCCACTTTCACTTCATTCCACTGCAGTCCATTCCACTGATCCGGTGCCCATGTTTTCCTTTACTGTTCCTGTTTGGTTTACTGTGTCGTCCAAACTTTCCACCACCTACAAGGCAACATCCCAGTTCGCTCTTGCGATCATCTACCGTTGTAACCTTGCACTGTGGTTTGGCGTTTGCTCTTTCTATGCCCCTATGGTGCTTCTACTTTAGTTATTTAATTGCTCAGTTTCGGAAATTTGGACTGTTTGTTTTAGATTACGACTTAATTTCCCCATGATACCTTCGGTTTGAATATTTCTGTAAACACTATTCGTTTTTAATCTAGTGGCTGCCGTTTTGCTTTTGCACTGTATTGTATTAGCATGGGAGTTAGGAAGTGATTTTGGCCTGGGTCACTCCTGAAGATTGTCAGTAGCATATTTGTTGTATTTCTCATTCAGATTTATTCACATTTATTGTCTGTCTGTTATCACTGTAAAAAATATAACACCCCCAAATATATTTTCCCTCATTGCCTAAAGCCATTCTGCTAACACACAGCCCTAACCTGGGGTGTAACATCCCTAAAAGTTTTACTATTCAGTTATGCTATGATGATATTATGCAATATGTTAATTTTAAACAATAGTATAATATTGTTATTTGCAGACAATCATCCTTGCCTTTATATGGCACTGAATATCTTCTGCAAATTTGTTTTTAAATATCCATAACACAAGACATGCTTCAACTTCACGACCCTAGCCATTGACCAAGGTAGCATTAGCACTTGAGCATGGCCTTAAAACATTAAAATATTATTAAATGGTAAGTAGAAATAATAACATGTAGGTTTCAGTGGCTACAGAGTTGTAACCATAAATGTCCCTCACTGATTTTGATCTCATTTATCTGTGTAATTTATCTGTGCAATCTAACTTACTATCTTATTTTCTTTCATTCTCTGTTGGACAGGGATGCATTTGTACTTGCTATGATCAACAGTGGAACCAGTTTCTTTGCTGGTTTTGTGGTCTTTTCCATCTTGGGATTCATGGCATCAGAGCAAGGAGTGGATATTTCCAAAGTTGCAGAATCAGGTACTTAACAAGTTCCTTTCTTCACATATGCTGAAGAATTCCTGCTGTTTGTGTCAGATTAAGAAATGCCTTCTAATTTCCAGATGGGAAGACTGCTGGGTTTTGCACAGATAATAATCTCAAACCTGTCACTTTTTAGGAGATATTTACACAATCTGTACACATGTTACTAAATGCCTAGCCATTCTTTTTTTTTTTTTTTTTTTTACTAAATATTGAATGTAACACCTACAGAAATAGATAAATTGTGTGTCTTTAAATTTAATTTAGTCAAAATTCTCTTAGTTGCTTCTGATCCAGTTACAAGCTTGGTCTTATGTAATTCATGTAATGTGACATTTTATTTTTGGCAATTTAGAGTTATGTGGGACAAGTATCTCAGAATATTGTTGCTAGATTAACACAAAATTTCAGTCTAAGAGTCTAATAATTTGCTCAGTAATTATGTAATACACTTGAAAATACATATGTGTGGGAATATTGAACTATTGACTTTATCTCATCATTCCTAACACATAATTGGAAAATATCTGTTTTTGTTGCATTAAAATACTGAATTCAAAGGAAGTATTGAAGTTATAGCTTAAACTGACTTTTTTTTAGAATGAATTAATGGTGTATTTCAATATCAGTACTATGGAACCAGCCTGGCATAATTCAAATGAAAACTTTAAAGTAATTTTGAATGAGGAACCATCACTTCCCAATGCAGCTTTTTTACATTTTCTGAAAGACAAAGTAATTTGAGCAGTGGACAATCTTGAATGTTTTTCTGTCTGTTTGTCTGTTTCTGCGTGTGGGAGTGTCTGGAAGGAGGTGTAGGGGCATCTGTGTCCGAATGAGATGTTCTGTCCTAATAGAGCAGATTTTAGACATCAAAACTCTACTAATGTATTATTCCTGAATGAATCTCAAATTGCTACTAATTACATAATTTATTAAACATATGCGTCACAGACAAAGGTCGAGGAGAATCTGTTCTCCATTAATTCGGCTCTGATGCTAGAATCACTACTGGTAGCAACCTAACCCACAGCCAGGTTAAATGTCACTAATTACCCGGGCTCGAGGACAGTACGCCAATCTATTTCCAGAATGCTGGACCTTCCCCTGGGAAATCATTTTCTGGGCAGTGATTGTAATTTGTTTACGCTGTGCTGGATGGGCCACGTTTGCCACTTTGTTAGAAGTGCCACGGATTTCCAGCGGTTTTCACAGCACACAGCACATTCTACAGTACAATCTGCAGTATGACACGCTTCCTCATGATGATTCGTACATTTGTGCCTTCCTATAATTTTTTCATTTCTCGTAATGCAGAACTGCAAATAGCTGTACATTATATTTAAGAAGCACAAGGTGTGATAACCGCATAAACAGTTTGCGGAACAACTTTCTAGAGTCCACATTACTTTTCCAAGAACTGGAACCTCAATGTCCTTGGAGGAGAACTGAATGCAACCTGAGCCTCTTGCATGCCTCACTCCTGCCTGCTATAGTTGGAGATGATATAAAAGCAGGACATTCATATCTCCTCCAATCACCATTCGGAATCAGAATAACTTTTTTTTATCGCTGACAAGCATGATGTACGTAAAACATTGTGGCTGAGTGTCACTCACTGTGCATGTGAGCAGTGGAATTCCAGAGTATTTGTTGTTATGAGCTGGTAGAGGTCTGCTGTTCCTGAATGAATACCCCAAGATAGACCTTGATATTTCAGTTAGCTGGTTCTACTTCTAGTTCCAAATAATTTGGTTGCTAACAGCAGAACAATAAACATCAGACAGGCCATGCCTTATAGTACTGACCAAAGCTTTAGAGGAGTGTGTTTTTATACATGAATCTTAATCCCATTCTGGTAACACTGACTGACATTCCTATCAGTATGAGTTTCTGAAGAAAGCTCTCCCTTCTAGGTTCAGACTACAACCAGGACCCCAGTAACCAGGGGCGTAACTACACTGTGTGCAGAATTATTAGGCAAGTGTGTATTTTATTTGTATCTTCTCTTCCGACCGATATTTCAAGTCCAGATGAATCTGTAATTAAGAATGAGCTGTCTAAAAGGCAGTACATGTTCAGTATTTTGTCTGAGTACTTTCTGTCTGGAGAAAAACAGGAAACATAGATACTTTCCTGGGCAGAATTATTAGGCAAATTTGTATGACTATTAAAGTGGGAAAAAAAGGACCTTGCAGAGAGGCTCATTATGGCCATTCAGAAGAAACGTGGCTATACGGGATAATAAACTTGGTGAAGTTTGTTATTCCTTATATAGACTGAATAAGACAATTTTATTATTATTTCTGTTGATGG
>JAODUD010000107.1:11045152-11076118 GCA_026784285.1 Stomatorhinus walkeri
AAGAGAGAAAAACTTCAATTTCTGGAAACACAGCAAGTTTCAGGAATACCATCCATGACCATTTCTATGGGGATGTTTATCACAGACCAAATATAGCTCATCTTCCCAGCACACGCATATGCAAGATATGATTAAATACTTGTGCTGCACTCCGTAGGCACAATGTGTCCTATACTGGAGGTGGCGGTGTGTGTGTGTGTGTGTGTGTGGGGGTTTTAATCATCATTAACCCTGAGTTTATCAGCATATATGTACTGAACTGAAAATGACTATCGATACCAGCGCTGTGCAAGTCACGTGGCGCATAGTTTCTGCGCACAACAAGACTCTTGGACGCCCCCACAGGAAGTAACTCACACTGCCCCCCCCCAGCGGAGTTGAATTCCCAGCAGCCATTCGCATGTCGCAGTCTGCTGCACGTAGCACACGGCGCCGGGGCTAAACATGCGCTCCCCGAGCGCAGGAGGGCTGCTGGCCGTTATGACATTTACCGCAGCTGGACACCCAACTAGGTGAAGCACATGAACTTTGAGACAAACCTGTAATGCAAAGCATCCCCTGAACCCAATGTCTAAATATAACAGTCCCTTCTGGGTGCGCGGTCACATGGGGCACATGGGGCTCACACCCTCATACACGCGGCTGTCCGGCTGAGCAGAGGGCCACCATCGGGGGTGGGGGTAGTAACCGGCCGCGGGGCTATTAACAGGCTGCCATTCAAAGAGAAATGGCCGGGACCCCCCCCCCCAACCCAGCAGCATGGCTTTCACGCTTCCAACAAAACTTGTGAATGGAAAATGTCCCCTGACCCACCAGTACAGAGGCATAGAGATGTTTTAAAGACAATGATTATAGCATCTAACTCCTTCCCCACCACCATGAACAAGTTTCTTCACCACACCTTGGTGAAGATTAAGCTGTGCTACATCACTGCCTTATCACAGAGAACAACCAATCAGGAAATTCTTGAACGAACAGTAAAATTGAGGGAAAAAGATACAGAAATAGTGATGATAACCACAGTCATCACTTCAAACTTAAGCTTTATTACTACACTAGCAAGCAAATATATATTTCTACAAAACCTAAATTTTATAGGTCAGCATTTCCCAGTACAGTCGGAGGACCCCCAGACATGCTTTTGCTCGTACTGGGAAGGAACAAAAACTTGAACCATCTGGGGGTCCCTGAGGACCGGATTGGGAAATACCGCTATAGGTCATTATTACATAGCTGGATTAGTGGGACAGACAATGGATGATGGATGAACAACTTCATATGAGAATCACTGTATCTGAATTTGGGTGCTTAAAGAACATTTACATGGGTGAACGATTACAGAACAAGCTTGCAATCGTTCAATAGCATGACGTTAATTGATCTTAGCCAACAGAGGCTGCCACTGCACCTGTAAGGGAAGATCTGGCTGACAGGAACACCCATGCAAGAATGCTATTCACTGATTTCAGAGTTCAGCTCAACCTTTAAAGCCATCACGCCAAGCACACTCTGGGAGCTGGGATTCAAAAGCTCCATCTGGAACCCAGAGTTCCTAAGAAGCAGAACCCAGGTGTCAAACGAGAAAAAACCTCATCGTCAACGTGGGGAGACCCCCCCCCCCCCCTCCCCTCCCCTATCAGCAGTAATGGTTCTGCAGAGGAAACAGTCAATGGTTTCAGGTTCCTTAGCCTACAGATCCAAGACAGAACAGAGTGGAGAGAGAGCCCTGAATCAAAGTTCACCAAGGCCTGCAAGCTCCCGTAAGTGGAGTGATGGACGAGCAAGTCAATTATCAACATGATACCACTGGAGATGTCTTCACCAACACTACTACAGTATGGCAGAGTGACAGCTCAAAACAAAGAGGCCATACGGAAAGTTGTAGGTTTGGCCGTCCATCAATTGGATATACATCACTGTTTTTTTATTGTATCACCGCAGCAAAGTAACATTACAATATTAAGTTACAGGGACCCAAACCATCCTGACCACAAATTCTTCTTACTCCTAGAGTCTGGATTTAAAAAAAAAAAAAAAAAAAAAAAAAAAAAAAAAGTTTCCTCCCTCGAGCTATCCAGACCAACAATAGCCAAATCTGACCTGCTGCAATATTACTTGCACCCACACTTAGCCTAACTTGTTACGTCTAAGTGTTATTTGTTTTCACTGCATGTCTGCTGTTTACATGTCAATCCATCTCCTGCTCAAGGTCGGGGGTGGAAGAATGCCAGACAGGGGAAGTTCAGGCCCAGAAAGTAAAAATCCAGATAATGATTTTGTTTCAACCACCTAGTTCCATACTCTGTGAAGGCAACTTTATACTAAACTGGTTGGTTAAAACAAAGTCTTGGTCTGGATTTTTACATTCTGGACCTGAACTTTCCACCTCTACAGCATGCGACTGACGCTGCATGGGAGTGTGCTGCGTGAATGATTTAAGAGACAAGCCAGCAATCATAAGTAGCAGGGCGATAATTGATCTCAGCCAACTTAGGCTGCCACTGTGGCCTATAAGGGAAGATTTGGCCAACATGAACACCCATGCAAGAATGCTATTCACTGATCTCAGCTCATCCTTTAAAGCCATCAGGCCAAGCTGAAGCAACGCTGAGGCACACTGCATGAGATGCCAGGTCAAAGGACACACACAATCATTTACAGATGGCTTTTAGCGCAAGTATAGATCTTTGGATTGTGTGAGGTAATTGAAGTACTAGGAGGAAACTTGCACAACACAGACAAAATGCTCTTCAAACTTGATCTCTGGAGATGTGAGGCAACAGTGCTAACCACAGGGCACCCTAGCATCATTCATTACATTGTTCTTTGCACTGGGTGTGGCTGAATTAGCAAGCAGATTGAAGACCAATAAAATATCTTGAAACTCAATACAAACATATTCAAAGTAGGTCTGCCTAGTGATGCAGGAAAAAAAGGTTGCATCAGTACTGCAATTAATCATTAAACAGATCCCTTGTCACGATTGTCTATATTCAATCTGTTACAAATGCCCCCTTTCATACACACCACTGCCACCTGTATTCTTTATTGAAACGGTCCTCTTTGCAGACTCTTAACATTTCCTGGCTTACGCTTATCTATAAAACACCTTTTAGCTATTCACCCCCTTACCCGACTCAGTTATTTACAGAGAGGCCACATAATACTCTGTCATGCTCTTATATTAGAATAAAGCCTCCTAAATGTAGCCCTTTCCCGGGCCGGTTATCATTCCAATCTGCTGCTACCAATGACTGGAATTCATTACAGAAAGCTATGAAACTATTTAGGTTTATTCTTTTTTCAGTTTTAGTTTTATTTTACAAGCGTTTTCTGGCACTTGCCAGGCTGTCACTGTAAATAAACCGTTATTAATGCTTTGCCTGGTAAAATAAAGGTTAATGAATGAATATTTTGAAACTTTACATCAATTTCTTAATCTAATACTGTACTGTTTATCACCGACAGATGGCAGTAGTCAAGTTACATTTTAGAAACTTGATTTGCCGATTAAATTTACGCTGTTTATCTAGCCTATGATAAATGCACTACAATGCAAAATGGACTGTAGTGTCTGCGATATTAAAGTACTAAATGAGTAAATAACTCTGTCATTCTATGTTTTCTCCCCCACACTTGCAGTTTTAAAAACAAATGTTAACTTTATTTTTGCACCATGACAGAAGTTAAACTGTGCAACGACTATTTCAGATACCAACTCATCCTTGGTAGTTGAAGGGTGACAATTTTGTCTTTTAAAATGTTAGTAGTTCTACCATTTCATTATCACAGTATTCATTCATCAGGATATGTGTGGCTGTTTTTTGTCCAGCAACGATGTAAAAGTGAAACACGAGTAGATTAATACCAGAAAGCTAGTTATTAGAGTCTGAAATAGAGAAAACTTGGCAGCAACGTCAGTAATGCTATGAAACATGAGATTCACTAGAAATGGGCTTGAAGACGACTCCATCAAAATATCTTAATGACAAGCCCTTCACCTCACAAAGAAAGGATGCAACTCGTGAGAATTTACTGCTGCAAGCTAGATGACATGCATGCGACCTTTCAACAGATTCTTGTTGGAACCTTCCATGCTTCATTCACGATTAATCTCTGACGCCGTTTCAACATATTGCTAAACTTTTCATTAAACCAAACCAGCAGAATTCTGCATCGGTTGCCACATCAAGATGACTAAAGGGTCTCGATTTGGCGTTACCCTTCCGAATGAGATTCTATTGGCTGGGAACATGTGAAAACACAAATTACAAATTCCAGGTTCCCCAGTAGAGAAATTGCATATGGTCTCCCAGATTCTCCAGCTGAGTCCCCCAGGATACCTCAGGCAGGCAGACGTTACTGCATTTTGGTGCTTTATGGTAAGCTGATGGACTGGCCCACGTATAAGTGAGTTTGAGGTTTTCCACCAGTGAAACAGCTGCCATCCCTGAGTGACAGACTGATGGAACCCAGAAAGTAGGCCAGCACAATTCATGGTGTTAATATCAACACTGCATGTTATACACAGAAAACTGTTATATTTCAAGGACTGGGCTAGTCAACTGGATCGAGACCAACTAATGTTATGCTTAAGTTACACCAAAACATTTTTACTCTGTCACAGAAAACAAAACTTAACAAGCTCTCCCTTTCAGGATTATCTAGTACACGTAACAAGATCAGCGCAAAGTTTACCGCCGACGCTTTTGTGCAAGCTCTGCTCACTCAGAGGCATTCATAATCATTTCATTCTTGCCGTTTCACTCACTCCAGACAATGTACCGCATTTGTGAGAAATTTAACAAAAAGTGAACAAGAACAGATCACTGAAAGACACGTCTTCAACTGCATGGAAATATTTTGGATTCCAGAGATAATATTGAGAAAAAAAAGCAAGAAATTTGCCAGTAATGCTTTCTTTCAACACATCTGCAGCAATACCACCAGTTTACTTTGAGTAAATGTTGAACTCTTTTTAAATTTACAAGATTTTTGTAATCCAATATTTGGAATATTAAATATTGTGCAACCAAAATGGAAGCCATTTATTCATTATGTAGGATTCAAAGAAATTACAAGATTTCTTAAAGAATAACATACCCTACAGCAGGGGTGGAGAAATTTGTTCCTATCAAGGGATATTTAAATTTTTATAACATCCTTCTAGGCAAAAACACTATGGATTTTAACCAATGGACTACATGAAATGAGTCGTGGTATACTGTACTGTGGTTGATTGTGTCGTTCTTAAAACCGACCACTAGATGGCAGTGTTGTAATCTTTTTCTGCCGTTTGATTCTTCCACTCCAACGTAACAATGCAGCGTCACCGACTTTGGTCACCTGACTGGCATTTTGAATCTAAGACAAGTCTGCACGCTCAATTACATGTATGTAACAGTTATATTACCTTGCAAATAGTCTCTAGGGTTTACAAACTACCCTGATGCCTTTGATGCAGTTAATTTTAGATTTACAGTGATTCCTACCTATCGCGGAAGATGCGTTCCAGCGATATAGAAACAAAAACATTTTTACAGTTTAAGCCTTAAAAATACCCCATCCCACACGCTTTAAACAGATGTAAACTTATTTGAAAAACACATATATGATATGTGGATGTCGGGCTAAGCATGAGTAACAAAATATGTAATGTGGCTATTTATGTGATTTATTTTAATTTTTTTTACATACACAACACACACATATACAGTATGTATATATATATATATATATATATATATATATAAATAAATGACATACACACATACACACCTCTGTATACGTAATGGAATATGTAAAAATAAAAAACATGGTTCTTATATTCTTTTCATCCTTTTTGATGTAACGTACCATCCATCCATTCAAGCCATAATGCCGAGCGACGTCCGCGTAACCCTTTCCTTCCTGAAGCACATCCAGGAGTTTTACCTTCTCCTGAATGGTTAAGATCTTCCTTTGGCACTACCAGAAGCACGAGACAGCGGGGGATCACTGTATATTGGAATAATGCAGATTTTCATGAGCGTGAGAATCAGAAAACGCGAGTGTCACGCCCGATGCATGAGGGTTTAGCAGCCTAGACAATGTAAACGGAGGTGGAAGTACGGTAAGGGAGCAACGCTAACGTTGGCATTAGCAAACCTAGCCGAGTAGTGGTGCTCCCCCCCCTTTACAAAAGGAAACATCATACCAGAATGTACCAGGTCAACAAAAGTAACTTCAAATTATTAAACAGATATCCAGCATAAAAAAATGACACATTCCCAATAATATTAAGGCAAGACAATAACGAAACAGAGAATAAAATAAAATATCAAAAGAGGAATTTTATAAAAAGGTACCAAGGGGCTACAAATTATAGCCTGGCAAAGGGTTACATTCAGAGCAGTGGTTGTTCTGCTTTTCTAAACAGTTTATATACAAAGTTAGATCATTAGGAAAAGCATTCATTTTTGGTGATTGTTTCATGAACGTTGCCAAAACAATGCTAACTAAAAAGATTGGGTTTTTTTTCGTCCTTTAACATAACCATATGGAATAACATTGCAAGAAGGAAATCCCACATTCACAGAATTCCCAGCCAATCACATATATCCAACCACAAGATATGGACAATCGCAATTATAAAACAGATGGTCAGTCGTCACTATCTGACTAATGATGTGACTGTTGTAGCAAGTGCAAAGGCAGATCCCACTGTTCTGATTGCATAAAATGTCGGTTTAAAAAAAAAAAGTTAACTTTTTTTATGTATATGGTGGTGTGTTCTTTATATGACGGGTTATCCTAAATCATTTAATTTAGCTTACAGTGTCGCAAGCTAAAACCCTGGGTTCCTTTAAATCAGAGCTAGATAAGATTTTAACAACCCTGAGCTATTAGTTAAGTTCCCCCCAAACAAGCTTGATGGGCAGAATGGCCCCCTCTCGTTTGAAATTTCTTATGTTCTAATGTGTGTATAAACCCTGTGTCATAACAAATATCACCAGATTCTTGCCAATACACAACCCTGCTATTTCATGTTATTTTTTTTGTCACATGGAAAGAGTAACAGTTGCTTTTCTACGTTTATGAAACGCCTCATAGGCCGGCTCAAGCTGTCCTGTGAGCCACATACAGCCTGGAGGCTGGACTTTCACACTCCTGTGCGACAGAGGAACAAAGCGCAGACTAAGCAGATGCCAGCAGGGGTCAGTAGTGTACTCACAGGCAAAGGAGCAGAGCGAAGCCAGCAATGTACTCATTCCTCTGCGCCCTGAAGAGCTTCATGTGTATGTGCTCCACTGCTACTGGATTGTTGCTCAGGTCCACTTTTTCTGTTACGCTGTACTTGCGCACCTCCCTGAAAGCATCTGGGGGGGGCAAGAAGCAGACAGGCGTGAGATTGTGACATCACTGAAGCAGCCAGTGCCGACAGGCAGCAATCCCCCAACAATCCAGGGTCAAGGGTCAGCTTGTTACAGTTGATACTGTAAGGTTTCCATCCATATCTCTATTTACCCAAGACAAGCGACTCCAATACTGCTGGGCTCCGCCAGACAGAGAGGGGACACAATCTACTGGTGACGGGAAGACGTCCGGGAAATTGGTCTCACTCACCAATGAGTAAGAAGACCAGGATGCCGATGGCCACCATGAAGTAGGTGTTGCCGTAGGTTGTGATGGCCTTCACCAAACGCGACTTGAAGATCCTGTGCCATCTGGAAAGGAGACACAAAACCTTCACGACAGATTCACCACACAATATTCCCATCCACAGCAAAAAAAAAAAATTAAAAATCGTCATACGTTTTAAATAGAAGGTCAATAAAAGGTTACTGAACAATTCATAAATTAGGTGCTTCATCCATTACCAAGATTATAACAGCACAATGGATGAGTCAAACAAGGACTCACATCCAGAGGATGTCAGTTCAAGTAAATAGCCCAGATGAGGATTAAACATTAAAAACAGCCTCGTCCTCTGGCTATGGTGATGCACTGCTTTCAGCAAACACTGAGATCCTGAGATCCAAGCTGACCACTGCACCTTCCAGTATAGACTATAATCCCATAAAGAGTTTACATCATGTGCTTACACTTAAAATAGTACTCAAATAGTTTTTTTTCTGCATCTTCTATGTTTAATACCCCACAACTTCAAAACATCCAATCTGCTGAATTATATCTGAGTGCAGTACATGTTCTCACCTTTGGGGGGAGATAAAGGGTACACAAAGCAGTAGTACAGCGAAGACTTCGGCATACAGGAAGGTGGCTACTGCCGTCCACTGGAGACTCATGCTAAATGCAGGAGATCCTGGTGAAGAGAGCAGAGACATTAGTGGCTCGATGAACTCTGAGAAGCATTGATGCTGGTAATCCCATTTAAAAGAGGTCCCTCGATTGCCAAGACCACCATTTCCATGACAACAGAATTGCAACGAAATATTTATTTCCAAACATCAGTAGGAAGAAAAAAAAATCTCTAAGAATGAGGTGAAGGGTCACTGACATCTTGCTTAGAAACTATTCTATTTTTGGGTAAGTATTGCCTTATTACCCTAAAAACTAAATTCTATAAAAACAATGCACTAAAATTATCCAACAACACAAAATAAATCCATTCCCTTATATCATTCAAATTCACGCAACATATTATAACACAGCCGAAATAAAAATGTTCTATTTTTTATGCCGTTTTATAACTGGCCACCAATTCTGTAGGACTAGGAATTTTCAGAGCATACAGTGGTAAAGTGCGAGCAAATACAGAAATTCACAGCCTGCTCATGCAGCTGCATGCACCCTTCTGCAAACAAAGCCTCAGGATTTTTTTTTTAGTTTAAGTTTTTTTCCGTGAACATGCAAACGAACATTTCCCAATACAAGACAAGGGCGACATTCATGGCAAGTAACTGGTAAATGAGTGAAGACAAGCTAACAAGCCAAGAGGAAAATCTGTATCCGTTCATGAACACAGCCTCTTCGCATGCAGTTGGTTTATGAAAAGGTGGCGATAGCACCCAAGATGGAGAACCATGCTTATCCCATTAAATGTCGTTCACACTCACGACGATCAAACAATAGACAATAAACAAAGACAAAACTTTCAGCTGTAATGAGGAGGACTCCCACCCAGCACAATGACTGCAAACCCCAAATGGGAATTAGCAGACGAGTACATCAGTCCATTCATATTAGACATGCATAATCAAACAGAGAGCAACTCATTTTAGTGAAAGTGTGCACAAAAAGTCAGCCGTCCATTTATTCCCCCAAAGTAGGTACAACTATACGAGATTCTGGAGATAAGGTGGTGGGGCGGGGCGTGTCAGGTCATGACAGGAAGCAAAAAAAAAAAAAAATTAAAAATCACATAATTATGAGACAGAAATTCATAAATTTACTACACGTCTTCAGACAGATTGATATTCCCCACCAAGAAACCACAGCCCTTAAGGTGTGATGTCAAGCCACAAGAGTCCACACTCAGCCACAGAGATACTCTCTTTATTATCCCTCCATCCATTTTCTATACCCGCTTATCCTACTGGATCACAGGGGGTCCAGAGCCTATCCTGGAAGCAATGGGTATGAGGCACGGAACGACCCTGGATGGGGGGCCAGCCCATCACAGAGCACACCCACACACCAGTCACTCACACAGGCACACCTACAGGCAATTTAGCAACTCCAATCAGCCTCAGCATGTCTTTGGACTGTGGGGGGAAACTGGAGTGCGCGGAGGAAACCCCACGATGGCACAGGGAGAACATGCAAACTCCACACACATGTGACCCAGGCAGAGACTCGAACCCAGGTCCCAGAGGTGTGAGGCAACAGTCCTAACCACTGCACCACCATGCTGCCCCCTCTCTTTATTATATTTAAAATAATAATAAATCACTCAAGTCTTCTTGAACAAAAATTCTGCATCTACGTTTTAGATATGAGAAAACTATACGTACCTATGCATATAGAGAGAATTCATGTAGCTTATGTGTATTCAACATACAACGTGCCCTTTTTAAAGCTTACCGAGACTGTTAAGGCAGTGTCCCAACCCGGTCCTTAGGGACCCCAGAAAGTCCACGTTTTTTGCTCCCTCCCAGCTCCCTTTATCACCTATCTGGAGTCCCGGAGAACTGGGTTGGGAAACATTGACATAAGTGATAATAGATGATGGTATATAGATTTATTTGGTATATTGCTCAAAAGGGTTTTAATGAGCAGCACGTACAGATCGCTATGAACACAGCAGCATCATTTCACTTTAAAATCACCTCATTAAAACTGCCTAAACAGGTTCAAATAAAAGTATATAATGTCATAAGGAACAACCTGAAAATGCACCACAAAAAAAAAAAAAAAACTTTTTCCATTGAATAACTGCTACATAAGATTACTTGACAAGAGTTAAACCTGATAATGTAACTAATATAATGAAGACATTCTGCCAATTACCCTACACACCCTCTTCTACATGAGATTTGACAAAACTCACACTTGGGTCATACAGTAAACTAATTTTCTTTAGTAAATCATCTCAACAACAGTGGACAGTTTCTTCTTCTTACCACACTTACATGAAGCACTTTAAATCAGACCAGCACGAGATTCAAATTTAAAGGATGAATCGTTTAGTTGATCAGGAAAACAGTGACTTTAACACATAAAACCCCTACCGTGCTGGACGAGGCGACAAGAAAGTGCACTATTGCATTTCCCTGGACTCTCACCAACAGACGGATTGCGATACATCGATTAGCAAATAGTACAGCGTCACGATGCCGATGGCCAGGCATGTCGGCACAGGACAGTTAATCAATCACAGCCAGGCATGTCGGCACAGGACAGTTAATCGATTACAGTACAATAATCATATTAAACTCCCAGCCTGTACATTCAGGTAAAAAGACGACACTTGAGTATTTCTGGACAAAATATTTGCGCTGAGTATCTGCACTTATTACACATTAAAACGGATTGGCCGATTAAGGCGTGTAATTGGAAAACAAACATTTGATTTTTGTATTTTATTTGATTAATGGTGCACATCTATAGCACACGAGGGCCTTACATGCTGGACACCAACAACAGATCCCATTAAACATTAAGACAGGCTGCCCTTTGCTTCATTATACTCCAGCACTAATAAATAGGAGCCGAAATAGAGCTAACAAACTTAATTTTCACCACAGATATTGGGTTTTTTTCCCCAAATCAATGCAAAACTGTCTACATCAAGCGGCTTTGTGGCGAATTAGCAGCATCGCCCGGCAACGTAATACAGAATACCTATTAAACAAAAATATTAGCTGGATATTAAGCCGTTTGGATTATTTTGTAGTTGCTACAATCATAAATACTCTCCTCTCGTCAAGAAAAACGCGTCAAGTAAATTAAAGCACACAGCAGTATCGCCTCCGCACTGAATAAATCATATAACAGCACTTACTGACTGTAGCTGCACGGCGAATGCGAATCACAACAGGGCGACTGCCGGATCTCCAAGGTGCACCGTTTCTGTGGCCCTTTCACATCGATTAAATAGTTCCGGTATGTAAACGCCAGCTCATCCAGCTGCGGGTGAACCCTGACCTCCGGCCGGGTGGACCGGGAAGAGGAAGCCGCTTTATGGCGCAGCGGAAGCGCCGAGCGCCGGGCTGCCCCGGCGGAGCCTGCGGGCCTCGTTGTCTGGTCTCTTCCAGGACTCCGGAAGTTATGCTTATTCGTTTATGTGTGACGGCTTAGCATGTACGATGTGAAGCATCGGCAGTCATGGGCGAGTCTCCGGCTAACAATTCAACTCAGTATAACTCATATACACACTATCTTACACAGAGAGATCTTCTTTCCGCAGGTAGTACACATGGTCAGCCCAAGATAGCGAAGCAGGCCTGTTTCATACTCTGCTGACCCTTTTTGAGGGTGTACCCAAAAACTTACTTCCAGGCACGTCTTATTGTAAAACATGATGTTGTCCAATGGGAAGATGAATGTTAATCATAATACGTCCTCAAAGTCCTGTCTAGAACCGAGGCTGGTGTCCTCAGTCACTAGATAAAATCTATTTGCTGAAGGTATTATTAACACGGACAACTGGTTTAAATAAGGCTACCGATCATTTCAAACACGCAAAAGGCTGTATCGGCTATAGGTTGGTCTGGTCTAACCAGACCTACCCACTACTAGTCCCATTTCAGGTCATGGGAATTTTAATCAACAGTTTCTGGATAGCAGTACGCTCCACCACCTACGGGGTTTTGAGTTCATTTTCCATTCTTGGCTGTGTGTATGATTTGCATATGTCCCCTGTCTCGACAGACTACTCTGGTTTCCTCACACAGCTAAAATACAATTAAGTTAAGTATGGTCTGTAAATTTCCCGGAGCCTATGAGTGTGTCTGTTGCAAGTGAGTGGCATCCCATCCAGGGTGTTCCCCTGCCCAGTGCTCTGAGTCTCAGTACAGACGTACTGCAGTACCTAAGCAGTTATGGAAGATGGATGTATAATAATGATTATTACAATGACACAAAATAAATTTGCCGTAGTTTTGCGGAAAAAAACTGCATTTTCTCTTTAATTGACGATATGACAGTAAAATTTGTTTATTCATAGAAATTACAACATGCAAGTAAATTTTGGTCATTTGTTAATTTTCATAAGACTAAAATTAGGAAATATTCTCACAGGAAATACGCCCAATATTCAAGGTGAAAATTTTAATATAAAACCTGCAGATTTTCTTTCAAATGTCTGGTTTAAATATAAAGATCAGTGATACAAAATGAACAAGAAAAGTCTTATATAGCACT
Source organism: Stomatorhinus walkeri (assembly GCA_026784285.1). NCBI lineage: Eukaryota > Metazoa > Chordata > Actinopteri > Osteoglossiformes > Mormyridae > Stomatorhinus > Stomatorhinus walkeri. The sequence continues at coordinate 11,057,960 of JAODUD010000107.1, forward strand.
TTGAGACCATGGATGTGGTCACACGTAAACATTTGTCTAAAACAGATCCATAACATAAAACAAAAATACATTTTTCTCTATAAATTGCTTTGTAATGTTATCAGTCTGACTTCAACAATAACAAATTTAGATTTTTGATATGCATACTACTGTTAACTTGCATATAATAGATTCTAAATCTATGTTGCTACAACTACTGTTCCCTTTATACATTATGGAGTTAGTTTCTATTTATGAATTTATAAAGTCACTGTAAACACAAAGGCATTAAGCCCCATCTTAAATTATGGCCTTCCTGGACATTAAATCAGTGTACATTTATGATAGCAAGCAGACAGAACACTAGCGTTTAGTTTCAGAATGAAAATCAAACTATTTTGTTTCATCACAACCTTTTATATAAACATGAAAAATAAAATGTCAGTAATAAAGAAAAAGCTTCCATTGAAATACTGAGACACTACCAAGCATTCTAATACATTTATCAAAAGAGGACTGAACTGGTAAAACACTGATTCTGTAATAAACTAACCAATCAGCTTTTCTATTTAACAAGGTTATATTAAAGAGAACAAGTGCACGTGAGCACTAATTTGAAGGTGATTCTAAATTCTCAAATGCAAATATATCAATAAATAACAACTACAAATACAAAACATACTGAATTTTGTAAAACAAAAAAATGTTAAGCAACTCCATTCTGTGCAAAGCCTTGTTAGATGATCACATTATGGTCTGGCATTATTATTATTAGTGTCAAAAACATGACTACTGAAATCTGTATATTCAGTTAGAGTGAGGCAGCATTCCAAGTTAATACTACATTTCACACAAACAAAACGTTAATGCCTTAAACTGACAATTCACACGCCCCCTTTTCACTTCCAGGATTTTAAAGTGATTTCAGCAACAACAAAGTTGTCCATCAAAAAACAACAGAAAAAGGCAAACATATCAAAGGTTCACTTGAAATTCAAAGAGGAAATACTGGTTTTTGGTTAAACAAGCCACTAGTGTTCAGGCATTTCATTAAAAACCTTTGCATAAAGGGTAATAATATTAGACATGCATAGCTTTAAAACTCTACATTTTTAACATTTTGTGTAGATTCACTTTGAAGGCACATGGTATGGTAGCAGGTCCATTCTTCTAGGTCTTTGGTGTGACCACTGAATGTTGCGTGGAGACTCAGTGTTGGTGTCAAGGATTTCCTGAAAAATGCTAGCACCCCTTTTCCTTTCCTGGGATCCTGAGGGGGAAAAAAAAGTCCAGTTTTATGATTTTGCAAAATAAATGTTACTCTTTTGGGATCTTAAAGTTAATGTAATTTGTTAGTTGCAGGTTTGCAGACAGGTTTGTCTATAGTTCTCAGTCACGTGTCCCCAGCACCCTGAACAGTGCTATCGGTTCATTTAAGTTGCAAACTCTCCACAATTCATATTAAAAATTAATAGTTTCTAAAGAGTTAAAATGCAACTAAGAAAGTAACATGAATTTTAAAAAATCTGAAAAAAAACTCCACAGACCCTTTGGATAGTTACTAGATCTCCTACATGGTAAGGCATTTTCACAATTCTGCTGGGAATCTATCAGAGGTATGTCTGCTTAAAAGAGTATAGTCATGTGTGGACATCCTGCAGTCAAATGGGATTTTAAAGGCGGCACCTACAATCAATGCAGAAGACAGGTTTCTAGATACCCAGAGACACACCCAAAAAGGCAGGATTAGAGCCATGGCTGATGCGATGACACTGCTGTGCAATTCCAGAATCTGTACTTAAGCACCGCATACACAACATGTGCAATACAACACACAACATTTAACGTCAAGGAACCTAACCTGAATATCTTCTCAGTAACATGAGGAAAACCTGGCACGCTAGATTATGGTAGGCATGTCAGAAACAAGGTATAAACAAAAATGAAAATTATACAAGCAGGTGAGTAGTAAGACGTGAAAGTGTCCCACTGAAAATCAGAGGCTTACCATCCAAAGATTAAGACGGCATCCAACAGAACGAAGCACCTTAAGCATCAGGTCAGCCCATTAATTCTCGTCATACAATTATTGGAAATGGTATTAGTCATTTAACAACATTTGAATTTAGTTTAGAAATGTCATGTGTATGAAGTTTAATATATATGGTGTTGTATATTGGAGACCAATAAATGTAAGTGACAAGACCACAGCAGTGATCTGTTATTGAAGAGTAGTGTACAGGATGTCAACTTCCCCAACAACACAAAAGTAGAATATTTACACCAGATATTTTTAAAAACATTTTAGGCAGTTGAATTTTATTTCTTTTGACAGGATAAAGACTCACTTCACTAACAGAAGTGCACTTCAGCTAGTGAGGATATGAGGAAGATAAATCAGGTTTATTTTTAAAATACCCTTTTTTTAACTTTATAAATGCATTCGGTTACGGATGCTGTTTGACAAGAAGATGACAAAACTCAAGAAAGAACAGACCAAAGACCTCATTGAAAAGAGGTTATACCTCCAAGTTTTACTTTTAAAAAAAAAAAAAAAAAAAAAAAAACATTTGTACATAGTGCATATGATAACATTACCAAAAGGTGACCCACTAGTTAATAATGATAAATTACAATATAAATAATAATGATAATTACAATAACTGTCAACCACAGAAGAGACTGAAATGCATCTGGTGCCCATTTCATTGCCATGTGGGTTTTTGGTGTGATGGAAACGTGAAACACAAAAGGCAGAAGTGAGAAGTGACCCTTAAACCAGGTCGTGGGATGCTGCCCGAGCTCTCGGCTGTTAGTCTCCCTCTTCTAACAGGCACAAACTAAACACCAAGCCTGTGAAGTGGCGTTCTCTCCAACTACGCTTCTATTAACTGCACCAGGTAACACTGCATCTGCTTTTAAAAATAAAAATGAAAATTCAAAAACCAATGGCATGGTGACGCAAGCTGGTGTACACTTTCTTCGACAAATGCATAACCAAAATGCAAATGTTATTTTGGCATTTATTGTACTTAAGGAAATAATTAATCCAAGTTATAATCCAAGGAATTTTTTTTTACCATCCTACATATTAAATAATCCTACTTTTCCTTTGTACATTTACAAATAATACAAAAAAAGCAGCTTTCTTCCAGGTACAGAGTTGATTAGGTGATAAGTCGGACAAGTTCTTACAATAGCAGCTGAAAAGTTGGGTGACTCAGTGTAATGTTGAAGTTGGCATATATACAAGCACTGACTCAGTGACAGTGGCTACATGTCCTCTTAAACTGGGTAAATATATTCAGAATGCAACTGCCGCCATTTTTATTCCTACATATTGTCATATAGGTCTCCCCTTATCTTTTACTTCTATAAAAATCTCATTTTGTGTGTGTGTGTGCGCGCGCGTATATATATATATATATATATACATATACACACACACACATACATATATATATATATATATATATATATACACACATACACACACACACACACACACACACACACACAGAGAGACAGACATAATTCATAATTCAAAATGCCCACATGTACTTGTATGTAGTTTATTTATATTGTGTGATATGTATAGGATCATTTGTTTAGTTCAGTCCAGAATTCTGAAGCATACCTTCATTGATTTGATTTAAATCCCATTATATCAATTATTTTGTGATTGTTCTCAAACAGTAACCCCTTCTGATACCTGGGCAGAAAAAAGAGCAGTAAGATTCACAGGTATCAATCTAAAGCAGCATATCTGACAAAGAGAATGAAGTCCGTGGTCGAAGTAGTTACACACCTGCCCTTCTGAAAGTCTGAAATCTGAAAAGCATGAACGACAGCCCTGGTACTCAACCCTGACGTCTCTATTGCTCCCTCTTCGAAAGAACTTGCCGTCTCTGTCTAGTTTTCAGGAAAATCCCAAGTTAGATTTACGCTAAATGTCACTACGTTTTTGTTCGTCCAGAAGATCATAAACAGTACCATAGCTAACTGGAGATAAAAAGAAAAACCAAAGACAGGTAATTCCACACCACACTGTAATCCAAAACAAGCCGTCTATACAAAAAGCATTTCAGCAGTCTCATCATTGACTCTTAGAATATCTGCAATGGTTCACAACACAACCAAAGCTGTCATCAGAAAAAATGATGGCATGTTGCAGTTGCACTGGAGAAAACAGTCTGATGTGGGCAACTCTATAGCTAGTGGCAGTCAGAAATCACAACATGACACTGACTGGCTACTGGTCTTATGCAATATTTAACATTATTTGCACTTTATAGTCAGCATGGTCTTCATAGCTGGAATTTTTGTCTTTAAAAAAAAAAACAAAAAGTAAAGATTTAATGCAGGTCATTTAACTGCTAAGACAATTTATCTACTTATATTACACCCTTAAACCTGTAACTGAATTATTCCTAACGATTTTAAAAAAAGCAAATTTAGCATACGAATTCAGCAACTGTACCATGTTTGAATTATAGGCTTTAAAAATATTTAATTATATACATAATATTCATATAGTTTTATCAATATTGTGTCCACTGTACAGATAAAAAGAGTCTGAGAAAAGGCACAGCATGACTATGTTACCTCAGACTCTCCAGGGCCATCGACCCCCCTCTTCAATACTCTTACTTTTTATCAACTGGACAGGAAGTACAGCGTGGCTGCTTCGACACAGTGCAGCTCCAGCAGAGTACTGAAGGCTACATGAACGAGCACTGATAACACTGTCCGATACCACGGCTCTCTCAAGTAACAAACCTCATGGACATTTTGCTGCACACACTAGGGAAGTGAATTCTGGGTAGATTTCCATATGAAGTCAAATGAGAAAGTAATTGGTAATATTCAAGCTAGGAAAAAGCTGCAAATTGCAGCTGCCGGAAATCATTTTTCCCCAGATCTGAGACAACTACACAATGAGCAGCCTCAACTATTTTTTAAAATATTTAGTTCTGAGCATCCAATCTTTCATTTTTTCATAAGTTACAGAATTACTTATAATTGGAGTGCCACTTGATGTTTTTTTTCTTGCAAATTTTAAAAAGTAGGTCCAATTTTCCATGAGACAAGTACGGCTGGGTAAACAACCCATAAAATCAATGATGAAAAACAATAAGCAATTTCTCCAAGCAATAGTAGTCACTCCCTACTGTGACCCAGAACGCACTCCTATGCAGACTAATGCAGCAGAGCAAAAAGCCAGCCGGCCCTGCTATGTAAAGCCTTTGGGGTAGGTGACTGGGTTTGTGCTCACATGGTACAAGCTAGTATTGCAGAGTAACACACTGCTTTTAATAAGGACCGTGGATCATAGAAATACACACACAAAATGTGTGTTTTGGAATTAGTGTTTTGATTTGATTATCTGTTCAAAAAAAACTAAGCTTCTGTCTTTGGGGCTTGAACTACAAGATGCCACAGCGAGTTGTGTTTCTGTGAGAGCAGAAAGGCTTTTTCAGCCTTCAGCTGGATGCAGTGAAATGGGAGTTTGGCAAAAAAAAGTTACTGTCACCAGCTGATAAACATTCAAGACACATTCACTGCAAAAGCATTGAACAATGTTTCTAACAGAAACCTACAATCACGTATAATAATTACCAGAAATCTCTACATACAACCTGGCTTTACAGCAAAAGATAATGTGATTCGCATTACGGTAAGCATATACCAATAATGCCTGCAGAGTACAACTCTTCCTGTTTTGTGTTTTTTGCACAACCGGTAGTAGATGTATTTTTACGTTTAACATTGCTGTGAACATACAACTGTTCATTGAGATGGAATCCAAAAGGAGCAACCTGATATCTACTTGTAAAAAGCAGCACCATTTGAACTCATTGGCCATGGCATTTTCTTAATATTTTAAATATGTAATTTGGTGTTTGCTACCCTAATATTACACATGATCTTTTCAATTGTATGTAGCAAAGATGTATAAACCTGGTGCAATTTCAAGGTACCTAAATTTTACATTCGATTATAAGCTATAGTTCAAAAGATCTGCAAAAAGCCCAATTACCTCATATTTCTAAATAGCAAATTGCAAAGTAATCAAAATGTAAACATATTTTGTGCAAATAAATTAAAATCAGATAAAATATCCATTAGCAAATAGTAATCACATGGTCCGGAACGCTGGATGGTCGCTAGGTGGCAACCTATCCCCTCTGGAGAAAGGGGAAGTTTAGCTACTGGAAGGATAAAGGGCGCCGGAGCAGTTAACTGAAGCCTCAGAAAAACAAGTCAGAGTATGTCATTCTGCAAATTAGTTAAACACTAATGATGGTTATTGCAAACATACTTGAGCTTTTGGTTAGGGTTTGCATTGATCAAATTAAAGAGCCTCAAAACTTTAAGACAAACCTCACACGCTCAAAACCATGTTTTGAAATCACATGTGAAATGTATAAAAATAATATAAAGCACATAAAAAGAAAATCAGGGTGCCGTTACAATGACATTCAAGATCTTCAACTGTCGTTAAAATGTTTTTTTTATCTAAACATACTACCCCTATACTTCATAATCTTGTGCTAACAAAAAAAATGCAACTTACAAGAGATATGTCCAGATAAGCGTTTCAAAGCAAGATACACACACACACACTGGTTGCCTACCAAACCATCCAGTTCAGTAATGGTCTATGTAGTATAACCAAACATACACCAAAGCAATTCTCAGTACTGGTGACAGGGTGCCCTACACTGGGAAAAGCTTCACTGAACTGAGGAAGATGCTGAAGCCTTCCTACTTTATTTATATATTTCATAGAAAAAAGAAGTTCAGAAATTAACCTTAAAAACCACAGCGAGATGGCAGGAGGAAGGAGGTTAGAATTAGTTCAGTGAAGAAAGATGAGATGCTGAGTAAGAAGGGAGAGAGAAGATGTGGCGCATCACTTCACCAGGACTGACTTTGGGAGGAAAGCGTCTGTTTCCGAGTCGCCATCTCTGCTGGCCAATTGGCTTCTACTCTGGGTGGAAGCAGAGACAGGAGAGGCAGAAGGAGGAGCAGCTACTTTAGGAAGGCTGTACATGTAGACCGCTCCTATGACCAGACCGGCACCTAACGTGAAGAGGAGGTCCATGTGGAACCCGAAGAGGTAGACAGAGGTGACGGTGGAGACGATGATGGAGAAGGACGTGGCGAAACCCTTGAGAATGTTGTCTGCATACTTCACGACTACGGCCACCAACAGGCCCCCGAAGGCCTGGTTAAAAATCACGCCCCACACCATGGGCGTGTAGCCGAACAGGAAGCCCTTCTCGACGATGGAAGGGCCATCGTTCCACCACAGGCCCAGGAGGCCCAGTGCCGTGCCAAAGATGCCAAGTTGCACGTTCCTCATCCACACTGAAGCCGAGCTGCCCTTCAGGATCTTCTCAAAGTACACGCCCGCAAATCCTGAGGACAAGCAGGATATCACCACCGCGACCAGTCCCACTGCATAGTTCTGGTTGATACCCGCAACCGACGTCTCCTTCTGCTTCCCTTCCTGCTCCACTTGCACAAGGGCGACTCCAGCAAAAAGCAGGACCAAGGACACCCACTGTATGCGAGACAGGCTCTTCCGCAGCATCAGTACTGAAAAAAGGGCTGTGGTCAGGATTTTTAGCTGGTACGTCACCTGGAAAGAGAGAAGCACAGAGGACCATCCTGTCACACTCATAATGAGCTATTAGGGTTCCGACCTTCACAACACAAGCTACAAAACAGATAAACTGGGTAAATCCATTTTTTATTTTCCTAAAAAGTATTTCGTCACGAGATTTTAGTTTCTAGTTAAGCAAACCAACCGCTTCAACCGTTTTGAGAAAGGGATAATGTAGTAAGCAAGTAGTAAGCAAATTACAATGCGTCAGAGACTGTTACACCAGACACTAAAAGCAACCTCTGGTGAAATTTCATGATGAGAATTTTGATGCAGACAAAAACAGAAAAGTCAGCTTCATGTACAATAGGGGACGCTTTGTGCCATGAGAAAGGGGCAAATGTATTAAGTGCAGGGCCACTGGGGTGAGCACTAGAGAGGACTCCCTTTGAAATGAAGGGACCTTTTACCCAATATTCAGGAAAGGTTAAATGACATTTTGACAGTTGTTTAATACAATAGCCTTAACTGGCATTGTATTAAATATTGTGGTAACAAATATGAGGATCAATTTTCTGTATTGCCAACATGAACGATTCCAAACAAAGGGAAAATGACATGCATTCAAAAGTTTGAAAAGGCATAAAAACAAAGAAATACTGTCATAATGCCAGTGTTTCAATTCTTGAGCAAAGTTCAAAAGATGATAAACTATAAAATACATAGCCTACTTGGTAACTTCCCTGTTTATAAATAAAATAATGAGTTGCCAAATTTTCAGTTAAATGACGCTGCCACAACAATGTACTGCGGGGCTGAGTTGAGATTTCTTTTACATTGTACAAAGTAAAATCTCATTGCGGTGCCTTATGCAGGCTACAGGACACATTTCATTACCACGTGCAGATTCACAGCAGGTGACTGCATGACCATCTGCTGTGAGAGAAAGCGAGAGACATACGCCGGCTAAAGTCAGACATTATGGTTGCGCCGAGGGACTGATTAAAAGTGCCACCAACTGCCAACCCTAAAACCCATTTCAGAAGGTAAAACGGCAATGCAGTGCATCACTGCAGATTAGTGACAAGTTCAACTTGAACATCTGCAATACCAAAGGTTCGGCATGACAACATGTGAAGTCCTAAGAACACTGATTATACAAATCTGAGGCATCTATGTGCTTTGAATAAACTGCTCAGTGTGTCTCATATGCAGACAGCAATGTCTCTTTATGATGCAGGCACAGGTAGCACAGAATTGTTCAACAATCACACATACAACCTCAGTTTGTGCATTATATCCTGAGAAAATTAGAAGCAGGATTATTAATGAGAACAATAAATGTGTAATTGCCAACAACAAAGAGTACATTACCTTATCCCCGCGACGACACAGGGAGAACATGCAAACTCCACACACGTGACCCAGGAAGAGACTCGAACCCAGGTCCCAGAGGTGTGAGGCAACAGTGCTAACCACTGCACCACCATGCCGCCCCCTGCTGGCTAATCATTAGAAGTAAATTCTAACCCGGGGGTGTTCAACAAAGCAGGATATCTAAGCTTGCTGGGTTAGCTTAAGCTACAATACATGATTGTACAATAAAAGTTAAAGTAAGAGCATGCCCACTGGATAATCAAGGTCCTCTAACTTAAATTAACCTAGCTAACTAAAAAATCTTGCTTCATGAAACCCCTTGTCTCTAATTTGGTGTGGATGAGGTTTGTTTTCTGAAACAGCCCATACAGTTGTAGTTAAGACAGCTTTGATAGCAGGTAACAATACCTTTAACCTGTAATCTGAGAACCGGTCATGTACATAAGAACTGTGGTGTTTTTTTCCCCCTCATCAGCTGCATCTGATTCCCTCTGATTTCTGAGCCGGTGTTGCTGATCACTAAGCACACCAAACCTTTAAGGACACAAATCACAGCTTATCTTTTGTCTCAGTTTATGTCTCATGACTCTAAAGGCAATAGCAAAGGTTAAATAGCCTATATTAACTCAAAAGGTGCAACCAACATGAAGACCCGATATGTCTAAAGAAAAGCAAGGAATTTTGAAGCTGAGAGAAAATGGAAAATCCATCAGAGCCATTGTACAAACATTGAGCACAGCCACTATAACTATTGGGAAATGTCCTGAAGAGGAAATATCATTGGTGTACTGAGCAAGACAAACCAGTAGACTAGGGAAAACATCAGCAGATGATGACAGAAACATTGTAAAGAAAAACAACTAGTGACATTTAACTAAAACAACTAAGTGACATCACCAAATCCTCCATAGGGCAGGAATGAAGGTAACAATGCACCGTTCACAGAAGAATTCAAGAACACAAGTACAGAGGCTACACTAGAAGAGGCAAACCACTCATTAGCAATAAGAACAGGAAGGCCAGATTGGAATTTGCCAAAGTTAGAGACAAGACTCGAACATTCTGGGACAAATTTTTATGGATTAATGAGACAAATATTAACCTATACCAAAGTGATGGGAAGGCTAAAGTGTGAAGAAAGCATTTTCTCATTATCCGAAACACATGGGCTCTTCTGTGAAACACAGTGGCTTGGCTTGCATAGCTTCTTCTGGGACGGGCTCATTGATCTTCACTGATGACGTAACATGACGGCAGCCGCAAAATGAACTCAGAAGTCTACAGAAACATTGTCCGGCAATTCAAAGGAGAGATGCAACCAAAGATGACAACCCAAAACAACCAAGGAGTTCATCATGGGAAAGAAGTGGAAGGTTTTAGACTGGCCAAGTCAATCTCCAGACCTAAAAACACTATTGTATGCATTTTACCTGCTAGAACAAGAGGCTGATGGGAGAAATCCCGCGAAGTGACTGAAAGAGGCTACAGCGAAAGCCTGGAGAAGCATCACAAAGGAAGAATGCAAACGTTTGGTGTTGTCAATGGGCTTGATGCAGTTATTCCAAGCAAAGGATTGGCAGCTAAATATTTAGTATTGTTCACTTTAATCTCTCTTCCTCTACTTTTACTCAACTAATTTGGTGTCACATTACAAACAATATCTTCTTAACATTTCTAGATTTATCTGAAAATTACTTACTGACAAGCATTACTGAATTTCTGATCTCTTATCTAAAATTCATCTTTTGATGTCAAAACCAAATGTTCCAATTCTTTTGGAGGGGACGGTGTGTGTGAATGTGAGAGAGAACTGGCTCAAATGTTTCTGTAGGAGCAGGACACAGAATGCATGACAAGAATGGGAGGGGTCTTCAATGATGGAGGCGGTACAAGTGCAATGATTGTAGAAAACTCCCTGGACACAGGGGTGAGCGTTCCTGATGATTTTTTGTTCTGAATGTACAATCCGCTGCCGGGCTTTGAAACTCCCACACCAGGTAGTGATGCAGCTGGGGGTGGGAGCCTTGCACTCCACAGCCACTGCAGCATGTCGAGACACTGTGGTGCCTTCGTGACCAGGGTAGTGGTGTTGAGAATCCAGGTGAGGTCTTCTGCCAGGTTCACTCCAAGAAGAAATTCTGTGCTCCCGATTCTCTCCATCACAGATCCCTCGATATTCAATGAGGCATGGACAACCCAGGTCTTCCCAAAGTTGACAAGCATCTCTTGTTTTATTCATGTTGAGAGAGAACACTGCCCCTGCATCAGTTCATGAGCTGTTCCACTTCTAGTCAGTAGTCTCATCACTGTTGTTGATGAGACCCACTACCTTCAAGTAACCAGCAAGGTCGATGTTGGTGTTAGAGCTGGTGTTTAGTACAGAAATTAGCCAGCAGAGTGAACATAAGTAGGCTGTAGTCTTTGGGGTTGCCAGTGCTCAGTGTGATGGAGATTTTGTTACCCAAGGAGACTGTCTGGGGCACAGAATCCAGTTGTACAGAGGGGTGTTGAAACCCATTTGCCTGAACTTGTTAGCTTTTGAGATATTATGGCACTGAATGCTAAACCAAAGTTAAACAGCATTCTTATATATGAGTTCTTGCTCAAGTGAGAAAGGACCAAATGCAGAGCTGAGGATATAGCAATCGATCGAATGGTTGGGAAGAGGCTGAACAGGAGAGGGTCGTGCAGTGCATGTGGGCGGCAGTGTAATTTTCATGTGCCTTTGAAAGCATGGCATGATGACCGTGACGATGAGTGTGAGTGCAATTGGGCAAGAGACACAGAGGCAGAAGCCAGTTGACTTCTTTGGCACAAAGTATGTTGGTGGTGGCCTTGAAGCACGAGGACAACCACCTGGCTCAGGGAAATATTTTGAAGATGTCCATGAGGACATCAACCAGCTGGTTTCCACATTCCCCAAACACTCAACCAGGTACGTTGTCTCGTCCACTAGCTTTATGTGGTTTCACTTTTCACAGAGTTCTCCACACATCAGCTGTAGACAGACCACCAGACGTGGATGGTCATCTTAGCAGGCATGTTGTTCAATGCATCAAACCTTGCACAGAAATCACAGCATCATTCAATCACATTTGGGAGGAAGGTGTCACTGACACAGGTTTGTGGTAATGTCTTGTAGTCTGTGAATGACTGGATGCCCTGCCACGAATGCTGCGAGTCTAGCCTTAGACATGATGGTTGATTCTTTGCCCATATGCACACTTTGCTGCCCTGATGGCATGGGAAAGGCTTGCCCTTGCTGTTCTACCTAAGGGCTACCTTGTCCTCCTAATCTAAAAGCTACACCGCAGGCTTCCAGCAGCATATGCACCTCTGACGACATCCATGGTTTGTGGTTGGCCGTTCTGGTGATGGCCTTGGATGCAATCATGTCATCATTGCACTTGTTGATGTAGCCGATGACAGATGCAGCATACTCAAAGTCAAGTTGACAGCCATAGGAGGCAGCCTCTTTGAACATGTTCCAATATAGGGATTCAAAACAGCCCTGTAGAGCTGGGGCAGCTACTTCTGGCCAGACTGACTCTGGACTAGTTTGAACTGTGGGAGCAGTGGAGTGTACGCCAACATAAGCAATACTGAGATGTGGCCTGAGAGGCTGAGGTAGAAATAGGGTGCGGTTCTGCATGCTTGTAAAAAAAAAAAAACAAGGTCCATTTTATTCTTCGGCCAGGTGGGAAAGTTCCACATGCTGGTGAAATTGAAGACGAACAGTCTTTTGATAAGCACAACAAAAAAGCCCTTCCTTGGTATGCTCAGTTTGTAGACTACTGACGGCTAAATTTACATCCCAGCCAGGCGAGATGTAAACAGCAACAACGATAATGGCAGTAAATTGCCGCAACAGGTATAAAGGACAGCACTAGATCACCAGTGGCTTGTGACTACTACACTTATGCATCATTTCTTGTTGATGAAAATGCGCAAACTACCTTGCTGGAAGGGATAGCATCTTACAACACAGAAAGTGGTCAGTAACAGATGATATTAACATGAAGTCATGTTCTTGTGAAAAGAAAAATGGATAGACGGAAGCACCGGTCAATGCTGTGATATTTTTTGGGGCCGTGAACCAATTAATTGGTTTTCCATTATTTCTTATGGGGAAAATTCGATCACAAGTTGAACTTCTTAGGATCTGAACGGATTAAGTTTGAGTTCTGAGGCAGCACTATATATACTTGTTCTAGGTATGATGCCTGCAACATCTCCCAAAAAAGTTGGGACAGGGCCATTACGTCACACTGCCTTTTAATAACATTATATAATCATTGGGAAACTGAGTACATCAATTGTTGCATTCCTGACATCAATTGAATGGTGGACTCAGACTACATCACACATTTTCAATTTGTGTCACCTCAAAAAAAAAAAAAGGTACCTGGTGCACTGGAAAATCACCCAAAACTTACATTTGTAGATGCTCCAACGAACTCTAAGAAGATTTTCTGAAGCTACCCGTGGTTACATTCATTCCTGAGGAATGCCAGTTATGTTGGTAGCACTACCAACATAACTGACATTCCTCAGGAATGAATGCTGAAGGCTCAAAGACCACAGGCAGATTTCTCCAGATTCTCTAAATATTGTAACATTATGGAACATAAATGGTGAAATACCTAGATTCCTTGCAATCAAACACTGAAAAATGTTGTTTCTAAAGTGCTGAACTATTCATCCACATTGCTTTGTAGGGAGTGCTAAGCCTTGACACACCCTGGCTTGGAAATGACTACCATTTCCCGGGCTGTCCATCTCAAGCCAATCAGGAGTGTCACCTGATACCTACTCACTAAATTTATCTGTGGAATGACCCAAGCAGATTTCTTTAAACATTCCACTAGTAAACATGCCCAGGTCCGAACTTTTGAAACATGTTGCAGGAATCATATTTGAAATGAGTTTATATTTACAAAAATCAAGCTGATTACTTCAAATTTTACATGCCTGCGTTGGATTTTTAATTACATACAAGTAAAATAGAGCTTACCAATCACACCATTTTGCTTGAATTTTTCTAATTGTTCCTTGGAAATGGGGTTATAGAAAAAATGCATGCCATTCCATGATTTTCATACACCAAATTTAGATAACCAGATTGTATAGACATACAAAACCTGTTCTAATTCACACCTGATCAACAGAAACCCCCAAAAAAGTTCTATACCTATAAAACCAAAACTAGAGAGAGAACCTTCCATTTCAAACCTTCAGTTATCAGCTTCCACAGGCTAAACAGAGCAAATTCGTCTTACCTGAAAGGTGGCGGCAGGCAGGTTGGAGATGGCCACGTACTGGAGGTTATTCTGAAGAGTGTAAATGAGGGAGGGAACTGCTAGCTTTAGCGTATCTAAATATTGGACAAAGATGGAGTCGAAGAGCAGAACTATAAAATTCGTCACGTTTCCTAAATAATAGAGGCAAGGAGAGAGAAACACAGGCTTGAGTTAGTGTGTGCTATTCACCAAACATAATATCTCAATTAAATAAATGGCTTCTTAACATACGCTGCCTAACAGCTTCTTAACATATGTCACAGCTTCAGAGCAGTGTTCATATGCACTATTATACAAGTTAATCTGAAAAGTACAACATCGGGAGATAATTCACCAAGTCAGATCATACATCACACAAACAAGAATCAATCTTTTTCTTCATGCGTTCAAACTTAAAGAAAATTATCACCCACCTCGCTTCTGGGACAGAATAATAACCAGACAAGTGATGACCTTGAGCACCTCTGCCATGACCACAGCAGATGTGGTGAAGAAGCGATCACCCGGCAGCGTGCGGACATAGCGGATGCTGAGGATGAGGGAGGCATTCTGGACCACCAGAACTGCCAAACTCAAGTACTTCAGCTTCCTGTTGGCTACAAACAAGAGCCAAAGCACATTGATATGGTACATTCCACAGCCCGACCAAAAACCAAAGACCAATTTCGAATGCTGCGTCACAAGTACATCTAGATCAGCATGAGCTATAATATAAATGTCACATATAATTTATTAATCACTAAGGAAACTGCAGAGGTTATGGTAGCAGAACTTTCAACACACCACAGTAAGAACATGAAAGGCACATTACAGAGAAGTAATAAAAACAGCAAATAACCAAAAAATTGGTTAACAAAGAGTGCATGGTCAGGAGGAGGACGAGGGTACCATGGGCTCATAATACTACTTTGGTAACACTTCAACATTCATATCAAATGCCTCCTCTTAATGTGCCATTTACCTTATACCAGTTCAAAGTAGGAGTACAGCTTCGGTTCATAAAACAGGAATTAAGAGCACGATGATTTCAGAAAGACTAGACAAAAACATAGTTAAGGCCATAGGCTGACATTTATCGTCGCAGACTCATTGCACCAGAACCTATTAAATTAGTTGCATGTTTGCCTTTATATTCCTTACACTGCTTTACTTCATCCCCACAGAGAACATTTGACAATGCCATTCAAAACCGGGGCAGCAAACCATCTGAACGCACCACTTGAGAATATTCAACCAGAAACAGAGCAGCTGTTCGTGGATTCACTATAGAAGAAATTTTAATTGTTGTGAAGGTGAGCATGCTTCACCCAAGAAAGTCCTAAATAAGAACTGTCACTCTTTTGGGAGAAAGGGCGAATGGCATTTATTCAATGTTAAGTCACATATACTGTGTAACTCTCCAAAAGAATGTAATTTTTTTCTCCATATAGAAATTAGGAAATCACATCCAGCACAGGTACACCTTAGACACTGTGAGCCTCAATGACTGAAATTCACCCCACAAACTGACCTCTCCAAGGAGAGCTCCAATGTGCCCACAAACAATATCTACACAACGACTCATGACTCATCCATTCATATTCAATTGTTTATACTATTTAAGTGAGCATTAATCACAATGGCGCACAAAAGCTGGGGACATCTTCAATGAATTGAAGGCCCTCCAAGAAGCAATAACAGGCATAGTACAAAAACATCACAAATATTATTAATAGCTATTAATTATTAAAAACTGCAGCACTTCCTTGATGAGCCACTACAATGGCACGTTATTACACATGGCTAAGTTGTTACAGGATAAACTAAAGTTTCCACGGCTCCCTTTCTAAACGTATAACGCGGTCTTTCTTTCGATCTCCCCTCCTATCTGGCAGCCCGTATCCTGAACAAACAAACTGCTCCAGGATCTCTTACACAAGGAGCAGTTGTCTAAAGTACTGGCTCCCAAACCACCCGTTTTTGATGCCCCACACCCCCGCCTATAACACGTTTTTCTTACGTTACACCTCCAGTGGCCCTTATTCGGCTAATTAACGCTTGGGTTTAGTAGCCGCTCGTTTAAAATTACGATTAATTCCGAGTCTCCTTCATATCAAGTTGACAAACATGGACAGATTTAAAACAAACTAGTTTGGCTGATCATACATCTCAGTACTGACAGAACCGAATACAACCGCACGAAAGACCGACACGGGAGCAGGTTTCCTTCCAGTTGGCCACATTTACTCTGAATTACTTAACAACGACAAATTATTAACAGTTTAAAACCACTCGTATAATAGTCAGTTACTTAGAATTCACGAACAAAAATAGTTTCCTGTATACATTACATTTTATACTCCGTAGATAGCTATTGTTAAACTACCAAAACCAGCCAGATAAAGACACTCCTCGCTATAGCCAACGCGAAGTAAATGGAGTATCTTCCTGTAGCTATGGGGAAACTCTTTAGCCGTATAATTTAAGGCTCCGGAGATTTAATCCAGCCGCCGTTAGCTGCGCGGGACCTAGCGAATAAAAGTTGGCCGCACGCCGTCGTCGGAGGCTTCGCCGCCCGCGTAGCTCACCTTCTCTCTGCTGGAGCGCTCGCTTCAGCTCGCCGTCTCCCGCCGCCGGGCCTTCGCCGCTCGCTGCCATGTTGGCATTAACGTCGCCGAGTGCCTCCTACCCGCTTCCTGACGACCGCCCGACTCCCCGCAACGTTCGCCCTCGCTAACAGGAAGAGCGGTCCGCCCAGGTACATTTATTTACAAGCCGGTTTATCTGGTTTTGGACTCCTCCCCTACGCCATGCCGGAGCGATGGAAGAGCGCGTCACCGTCGCTAGCGCTGCCGCCCCCGGGATCAGAAGGCGCCCGCTTCTCACTGCACTATCATCCCCTCGTCAAATTCGGCCAAACCGAAGATATTAGCGAGAAGCGTAGAGCGACGTCCCACTCCGTTGGATTGTGGGATTGAAGTGGGATGGGCGCTGGGATTGCGTCCCGTTCGGTTTCCTTTCTAACGTAACACCTGTCGACGTAGCGATAACCATAATTACCCAGTAGTTATGTAACAGCATATCTTAAACCAGAACCAGAAACACGGGACCGTGGGTATAACTTCAACGCAATTCCTGGGAATGTGACTATTCTTTATAATGGGGCTTTGTCATAAACGGACAATAACAACTGACGTTCAGCATTCAGATAAAAGCAATACATTAGACTGCCACTTGACAGAGTCGGTTACACCTACCAAGCTATTATGTTCTGTTGCTGAAAAAGTTTTTGTATATGCATGAGGACAAGGTCATTCTTTAGTGATCAGCAGGAATGATTGAACAAGGATAAAAAGTAGTGAAAGGCAAATATTTAGTTTTCAGAAAATCATTTTGTATCACGATAAACAAGAGCCATTAGACAGAAAAAGTTATAACTATGCTGCAGAGAAAGCAGAATCCAACCTGTAATACAAATATTGCATATTTAAATAATATTTTCATGGATCCTTTGTACTTTTGGTTAGAAGTTTGATCTAGGAAGGATTACAAGCACATCCAACAAAGGGGAATGTAAAGCTAGTGCTTTTTGCATTGCCATTGGTTGCACATGTTTTAAGATATTTGACCGACATCCATCCATCTTCTGTATTTGCTTGTCCTATTCAAGTTTGCGGGGGCCCAGAGTCTGTCCTGAGGCTGCAGGCACAAGGCAGGGAATAACCCAGGACACGGCACCAACCCATCACTGGGCACAAGGCAGGGAATAACCCAGGACGGGGCACCAACCCATCACTGGGCACAAGGCAGGGAATAACCCAGGACGGGGCACCAACCCATCACTGGGCACAAGGCAGGGAATAACTCAGGATGGGGCACCAACCCATCACTGGGCACAAGGCAGGGAATAAC
>JAODUD010000107.1:11076218-11111641 GCA_026784285.1 Stomatorhinus walkeri
CACTTTGCAGACTCTACTTAAAAGACCCGCCCTCCTCACTGGACAGTTAAAAAGACCAATCAAACTAACGATGACATTAAGTATTACCCAATCAAAAGTAGCAAAGGAGGCATCTTCATAAAATGCGTGTGGGATGATTTGCATGAGACGGTGCTTTAAAAAAATGATTTAAAAAATACGGGACAAAACCCGTCCCGTATCGATTCAAAACGGGACGCGCAATTTCATTCTCAAATACGGGACGATTCCGTATTCTAAAGGACGGGTGGCAACCCTATACAGAGAGGATAATGGTCAGGTTTGCCCCCCCATCTTTCAGGTCATGGATATGATGCACCTATTCCAGACGTCTGTAGGTTGAGGATTTTCAGAAGGAAATCAAATTTGATAAACATTTTTGGACATTTCTGTCACTTTCAGAATTAACAGCCAATGAAGCCTTTCATTATGTATAGATACATGAAATCTTACCCGCAAAGGGCCGGTGTGTATGCAGGCTTTTGGGATAACCTGCAGATCAGCTGTTCAAACGCATGTGTGAGGACTCTTCAGCCAATCAGTCCTCTAATTAGTAATCTAATTAGGGAGTTATAGCGAAACCTGCAGTTCCAGTCACAGAGTATTCAACTTGGTTTGTTTGAAACAAAATCCTAGTTTGGATTTTTACTTTCTGAACCTGAAATGTCCACCTCTGCCCAAATGCCAAAGACATTAGCATCTCACTTCAGTGTATATAAATGTTGCATTGTTCTTTTATATTGGTTTATATTAAGTTTTTAAAACTACAAATTATATGTAAGTCCTATAATTCAACAAGTGGAGTATTGCACTAACACCAAGGTTATGGGTTCAAATCCCAACAAGCACATGTCAATTGCCGTCCTTCCCTCGTCTGTAAGTCACTTTGGAGTTTGTAAGACAGTGTGTGACCCTAGCAGAGCTGTATAGCCAGTCTGATTATCTGTATCTGGCATGTTAGATTAGGGCTGTACCTAATGCTGCATTCCATTTGAACTCAGGAGTTGGAAATTCTGAGTTCCTATTCAGAAATTTCAACTGGAACCTCTGGATCCCCAACCTCAGAATTCAAGATGGCTGCACCCTTTATCAACAGAAGTGAAAGCTGTAATTATATACTGGTTATTAGAAATTGTCTTATTTTTGTTTCAATAACTCAGTTGTACACACAGTACTGTCCTACCACTATCTGTGGACACGTTGCTATGTGCAAAATATCACGAAATGTGTTATGATAGAATGCTATTGCTAACAATGGCTAACACTGAACCTACCTAGAACTGGGGCATATTCTAGAAAGCAGGATTTCTTGCTTAGCTGGATAACTTGTTGGATTTAAGGTTGTTTGGGCTAAATGTAAGTGAACAAAGATGAAGGCCATTTAAACTGTAAATGGAATGCAGCATAAAGTTTGCAGGTTGGTAGATCTCCAGGAGCATGAATGTGCAGCCCTGCACCATCGTAAAGGATAATGAGGCCAACACCATGCTTACAAAATAATGCGTATATGACATGCCTCACAGAATTAGGCAGGAACCCAAAGGTCACTCTGTGATGGAGTTTTGAGTTTCCTGCAAAGAACAAGAACAAGGACTGATTCCTATCTAAATGTGAAAGGAATTGTTCTATTGTCTGGATTTACTTAGAAATAATTATTCATCGGGTTGATAACAAGATGTATCAGACAGAATTTTTATCAGGAGTCCCACGGCAACAGTAACATCAGAATTTCTTGAAGGACAAATCACGGAGTTGTGTCTACTCCCAGCAATGAAAGACATTCACACCACGCATTGCCTATTAAAGACAAAGCACATCATGAAGGACTGTAGCCACCCGGCATGGCCACATCTCTTTTTCCTGCCCTCTGGTAGGAGACTCGGGACAATCTGCATGCATACCACAAGATTCAGGGACAGCTTTTACCCCGGTGCTGTCACACTGCTCAACATACACTTATGTGACATTAGAAGCTGTTTTCATGTGCAACAATAATAATGATCCTAATGTGCAGTATAATGTGCGAAATATGTTAACAGTGTGTTTGACACACTTATGTGCAATATTGCTAGCACACAATACACATGCTAAAGACTTAAACATTTCAAAGTAGTTTTAGAACCTGGTAAGGGCCAGATGATTTTTTTAATGCCCTGATATGTAGAACTTTAGACTTAATTGCAGCCAGTGGAACCAGGTAATACTGAACAAATGTCTTATTTCCAAAGATGTGGAATTAGGTACAAAGTAAGTTGTAAGTGGCTTTGTTTTAGCAAAAATTATATATATTTGAAGTTTGACCATTCAATTCAATGACAATGAATTATTCTGTTCGTTTCCAGTTTCATTGAGGGTTTGGGGTATATGTGTGTGTAGACCCAACCCAACACATCAAAGTGTGCAACAAAATAGGGAGGCTGTGAGAGCAAGCAGATTTTTATTTTATCTTCCTTTAAATCCAACAAAATATCTAATGAAGATGAAGTCCCTTAGAAAATTTAAGACAAAAGTTCTGGAAAACTAAGGAAAAAACTGCTACAATCCAAATGGCAAGGACGCATGTTGTACGGCTGTCGCTCACATCTCCTCAAAAACAGGCCTCATAATTCCTACCAGTCATCGAAATTCACCCAGCAATTTATGATTATGTGATTGCCAGTTAACTGGCATAGTGTACCTCAGTAGCTGGAAACGTGGTGAGACCGAAGCAGTAAACAGGGACAAACTCTTGGCTTTATATAATTACAGTTGCCTCTATAATTATTGGCATCCCTGGTAAAGATGAGTAAAAAGGGTTAGAAGAAATTCTTCTTTTGGTCAATTAGCTTAATCTTAAATGGGAATAATCCAACCTTTAATTGAAGTAAATTTAGAGAAGAAAAATCCATCATCAAGATAAACCAATACTTATTTTTTGATAAAAGCACATGTTTATAGCAAACAATCTGAGACGATTCCTCCTTACAGAATCTCTCCAGATCACCCAGGGTCTAGGGCCCCTCTTGTGCACCCTCCTTTTCAGCGAACCCCACAGGTTTTCACTGCGATTTAGGTCAGGGGACTGAGACAGCATTTACAGAAATTTGATAGCATCTGATAGTAGGTTTGCAGACTCAGTGACCCCAAAAATGCTACTTTTTCCTATAATTCTCCAAGTTACCCTTGGGGATTTTTTGCCTCTAACTATCCTCCTCACTGTGGGGGCCAAAGTAAACATGAATATTCCTCCAGGCAAGTTGGTGACAGTTCCAATTGATTTTCACTATTTAACCGTTGCCCTAACGGCAGAAATTGTAATTTTCAGGTGAGTAGCTATTTTTTATAATCATCCCCTGACTTATGAAGGTCGACACACTTCTCCCCTATTTGATGTTTGTTCTCTTATCTTTCCCATGAATAAAGACTATGGGAACTCTGTCACTTCATATTTTTCACAGCACCGAGTAACTACAACATACACCTCTATGAAACACAATGCTTAAAGAACATTAATAAAGGCATGGAGAATAAAATTTGCAGTGCTACCATAGTGAAAGATAAAATTATATATGACTCCTTGAAAGTTGCTACACACTCTCAACAGTTTAAAAACATAAAATAAATGTAAACGTAAAATGAGAAAACATCTTACTTTTCGTTCATAAAAATTTCTAGTGGTGCTAGTAATTGTGGTAATGTGGCTTTGTTACGTTGTATTTTTCCTAATTTCTTCTGTGTGAGATTAAACGAATTCACCAAAAGGCAAATTTCTTATAACCCATTTTACACATCTTCACCAGGGGTGCCAATAATTGAAGGCACTATGTACGGTATAAAATGTTGCAGATAGTGAGATATCAGTATATTGCTGCCCTCTAATGGTCACGGGAGTAAAAACAGCAAAAAAAGATTTGTTTTTAGTATACTTTATTAACGTTCAGCGATCCATAAAATTATTAATCATTTTAATAAATATAAAAACTTTCACACAGTCATATCTTCCAGTTATCTGTTAAAAATAACACATAAATGTGGCAACTGCCACATACTGAATAATACATAAGTATTAACATCACAAAGATGTACCAACCCCAGCAAATAAACCAGGATTATCATAGAAATAAATTTTAAAAAAAGAGAGAGTGATAGTGGAATTGTCAAATCTCTTTACAAAGGTTCCGTGTCAAAAAGATGTTCAGATAGATCTTCACTGGCAATCAATGCAACATTTAAAACTGCAAAACCATTGTTATCTTAAAACTAAAATGCAACAATCAACATGGTTTTAGCACATCAACTGAAGCAAGATTCCAAGAGGTAAGCACCACAACAAAATGAAAAAAAAGATCTGTATGATATTTCTGCTTGAAAAAGGTGTAAAACTAATCTGTTACAGTTTAATTAAAAAAAATAACTAGCCCAAGTTTTACTCATGACGAATACATCAAACTAGGAAGTAAGAAGCAACTGAAATATATCACCACATTATCAAAAAAAGAAAGAAGTTAGACTCACTTGGCCCAGAATGAGCAACATCTACAAAACAGCTCAGAAAAGTATTTCACCCAGGTTGTGGCTGACAGAAACTGGCTGAAATATGAGGAAGTGTTTCAGAGAGTAGGTGACCAAACAGATTCTGGTTCTCTTTATAAACAACATTTAATATTCATCTGTGGGGGGAAAACCAAATCATTTCCTTGATGGAAATTTAAGAAATATTTTACACAACTGTCCTGGTTTTACAGGCACAGAAAAACATTGCATTGTTTGATGACAAACTTTCTTGGGCACTTTGGTTGAGCTCCACAACACTAATATAACCACCCATGATTGCATTTATACCTCCAGCAATGTAACAGTAAAATAGATTTCCTCACATAATATAAAATGCAGTTTTATACCAAGCTCTGTAAAAGAACACTGGTAAATTACATGACTGCCCGTCTATAGAATTTCTGTCCCAGACTTTTGCAAAGTCTAAATGTGCTGCTCCACTTCAGCATTATTTTCTCAAATCCTCAGATGGAACATTATATTGAAGATTGCAAAAATATGATGCTTATGTTTCCCCTCTTTGAGGTATTAAGGAATATTGTTTTAAATAACCTGTAAAACCAGGCCCAAACATGACAGAGTAATTTTAACTCAATCATATACAAGTATTTCCAGTATATTTTGAGGCATTTAAGACATTCACTGGTATCAGAAACTTCAACATGCCCATTAAACTCATATAAATACATATAAATAGTCACCAGTAAACAATTTATACCTGATGTGATATGTGTTGCCACAGAAAATATTAGCTTAACAACTAAAACAAATTTCATCTGCCTGTGACACATCCTTTTGAGTTTTCCCCATACCACAAATTCCAACTTTTTTGCACAGTCATAGTACCGTCAGTGTTTTCTTGAACATCTAATAGAGCTTGTTATACCTTTAGTATAGCTATCTATAGCTGACACTTCAATGAAATTTAAAGTAAATACTCCAGATAGAAGTGACAAGGAGAGAAACAGTGAATCAGTAAATCAGAGTGAGAACTACTTAGGCAGCTGAAGTTTCCTTAAGCCATTAGAAAAATACTTCATAGGCTCGACTGGCTTGACATGAGACTTTGTCCTTCTTGCAAATCTCCACAGTCATCTGACATCTGCATCCAAGGATGACGTAGTATCTGATCAAGGGTTGGTCTATCTTCCGGTCGGAGTTCTAGGCACCAGCAAATCAGGGACTGGCATTCTTTTGGGGGGAAAAAATAGTTGTGAGCTACCCTCTTCATTTCAAGACCGAAACATTACGTGCTTGGGTTAAATCAACTTCCATAAAGCTAATTCAACCTACCTTTGGTTATTCGCTTTTTGAAACTGGGTTTGCCCCCCACTATCTCTCCGTCTCTCTCAAAGGGAATGTCACCGCAGACCATGTCAAACAACAGCACCCCCAAAGACCAAACAGTCAGAGGCCTTGCATGGTAACGGTTATGCAGTATCCACTCTGGGGGACTGTATACTCGAGTTCCTGAGAAAAAAAAAAACACAAAACCATACTTCATTCCTCAAGCAATACTGCCATGGCACACCTATATTTTTACTAGGACCTCTACAGATGCAAAAATCAAATCTTGACAACAAAGAATATTCTAAGGCGCAATAGATATAACAAATCTGCAAAGGATATCCGTGACTGGAATAAACCATACTAACCGTCAAAGTCTGTATATGCAGTATCTTTAAGCAGAGCTCCTGAGCCAAAGTCAATGATCTTGATGTCTCCAGTACGAGTGTCAACCAATATATTTTCATCCTTTACATCTCTGTGTACGACACCTCTTGAATGGCAGAACTGAAGAGCCTCCACTATCTGTTTCATGAACCTGAAAGAACAAGAGTGAATGTGGTTATCATTAGATGCACTTTGCAACAGGCATTTATGGCTTTTTCATTGGGCATGCGCGGAGAATCCACCAAGGAATGTCCTTACCTCTGTGCAAGTGGCTCCTCCAAAGCCCTGCGCTCTGTGATGAAGTCAAACAGATCCTGACATGGCTGTGGTCTCTCAAACACGATCAGAAAGCCTTCCCCTGGCTTTTCAAACCAATCCAGCATCCGAATCAGCCCTTGGTGCACAGAGCCTGACACCTGACCCCCACTCAGCTTCAGAAGAAGGGCTATCTCCATAGGAACCAAATTAGGTTCATTGGGCTGTGGGATGGATTTTTTTTTTATCAGTTTACATTTCACAAATTTAGCATTTAAGACATTCACCGTGTGCTTCAACCAAGCAACTTTAAACTGTTCAGACACAATGTTTTCACAACAATAACTACAATATACATCTCTATAAAACACAATGCTGAAAGAACATTAATAAAGGCAATGAGAACAGGATTTGCGGCGTTATTCTTTGAAGTACTTAATCCGTTTTTCAGGATTGTTTTTTGATAGTCTCACTACGTCATCTATACGTCACAGCCGGAAAAACCCAGTATCTCAGTGGTACTGTTTTAAGATACTTTCCCGGAGGGGGAGTACTTCTGTGTTATTGTAGGGGAGGCCCATACGGAATTTCCAGCTACGATCGCCCCCCCCCCCCCCATGTAAACGTCATACTGAAAGGCTAACATATTGATATTAACAGTTTATCAAAACAAATTACGTGTCCGTTTATAGAGGTTTAGTAATAAGACGCTGATGTCAACAGAATATTTGCGTTATTAAAAAATAATTAAAGCTTCAAAGAAGAATGTGACATTAATACAATTACTTATGTACGTTAATGTTAGTGTTTTGTAAAGATTTCAATCAACGTTCATTTAAACCGCATCAAATGAAATAAATTACACCTACCAGTCGTGCCCATTGAGGTACCCGGTGACTTGGCACTTGCTTTATAGCCACCTGCAAGGAAAGATAATGCAAGTTAGAAATCATGTCCATCCAAAATGACGACAGAAGTCGGAGGTTAAGACGCGCGGGGGCCGAGCTGCCGGAAAGGCAGTAAACTTACCGACAAACCGTCTGAGACACGCTGGCCAGCGAAGACCGAGCCAAAGCCGCCGCTCCCGAGCAGGGCTCCCATCTGGTACGTCTTCTCGAAGGGTTCCTTCGCTACTGAAAAGACAGCATGATCAGTCACTTTGCGAGTGGCCAGGGCTGCGTGTGTGAATGTTGTTAAAAACAAAATCCAATTGCTGGACAGTAAACAACAAAAGCAGTTATTTACACATGCATTTTACTAATTGTAATTAGAGCTCATATTAGTTTACTACATAAAAAAAAGAAGTTCGTAACGGCCTATGCTGTTACTAGGCTCGTGTAATGTTCTAAAAATGTAGACGAATGTATATTTACCAGCTTTTTCCTTTTTGTCGTTAACCTGGCGCAGGTACAGGTCATCCAAACGCTTGTCCAACATTTTTTCAAACTGAATGATCAAAATAATACCAAAAAGCAAAAAAAAACAAAACTCTTCGTGCCTCTTAGAATTTCTAGATTAATACTTATAATCCATAACGAAAATCGGTTTAAATTACACTGAAAATCCACAAGCGAAAGAAGAGCCCCGCAGTCCCCAGCACTTCACAGGCGTTCAGCGTACTAACGGCACTCGAAAGTTTGTTGCCGTTTTAAGTTTACATTTGACGACCCGCCCATTCTGCGGCGCCGTCCGTCGTCATTGGCTAGAAAGCGAGCGCTTAGATAAACATCCAATAAAACTGCAGAACGATTTAAACTTATTAATATTAAAATTTGCAATACAGTCTTTTCTAAGAATTCAACCGCCCATCTAACGCCCGTACAAATTTACTCAACAGTGACGAGAAGTTGAGTTCGCTTTCTTGCCATAGGCTCTTGCGTACAGCAAACGACTTGAGATTCCTGTCAAAGGCGTAACGTTGGTTTGAACTTTGGTGGTTGGGGGGGGTGAAGAGCTGATTAGTGGGGGGTCGTATAAACCGGTTTATTTTACGACTATGGTTCCTGTCAAGGTGGAAACCGAGCTAAAATTAATATAAACTTAACATCAACTGAGCAAAAATAAATATTCATTACGTTTGTCATTATTAATAAACAGGGGGGCAACAGCCGAAGAGCCGGCATCGTTTGGAACAAAAATAAAACCATTTGCTTATATTTAGAAACACGGTAATCTAAAAATATGCAAATAGCTTTTTCATATGTTCAAGATATAAAACATAGTAGATATTCTGACAACTTGTTGGCTGTATTGCATTTAAAATTCTGTGTTAAGATCAGCATACAATAGCAAGACGTGCTGAGTGCATGCGTTACTTTTTAATGTACCATTTAACCTACTATTAAAAGTGCAGGACTGCATCTGGCTCAGATTCTCAACATGCATATCCATGCTGACTACATTCAGGACAAACCTCAAAATCGTCCCATCGTTCCCTTTCCTAACTGCTTATTCTGGTCAAGGGGGCAGCAGACCCCGGAGGATTCCCAACCTACGACATGTCTTTAGACAGCAGGAGGAAGTGAGCAACCAGAAGAATCATGCACTACACACAATAGGATAAATCATTACATACCATCACAGCACATCATTTGTGGCAACTGACATATCATAGATGGCCAATTCAGTAATTACATTGCACATGACTATACTTGAGTATAAGAAAGCAAGGTGGGAATACAACTTGACACACTACTTCTTCAGAAAGTTTTTTATTTTTTATTCCAAGAAAAAAAAAAAAGTATTTTTCATTCCAAAAATGATAAAACAAAATTATATTAATCAATCATTAAGAAGATAAGTATGACATTATTACAATTTTTCTTTTTTTTAATTTTCTATGATGATGTTTGTGTTTATTTAAACATGCACCTAAATAAGTCCAATGGAGGCAAGGGGTTTATAATGGGGGAGGGAGCTGGAGAGTATGATTATGATGATATTGTATAGGGAGGTGAGGAGAGGCAGGTATGGGGGCTGGGACAGGTGACTGGTGGGTACCATGATCGAGAAAACATTTCAGTTTTGTCTTTTTCCCCGTGGACATCGCCAGCGTCACCACCCCCACTATCAACTGCTGTCGGGAGACGGCTCTCTGTGTGTCGCGTTCTTTTTCATGTTGTCCAGGTATTCTTGTTGTGAGACAGCCAGGACGGAGGCCAGAATCTCATCATCTTCCCAGTCTGCTGTCGAAGGGATGCATTTGCAAATAAAATGTAAATCACAGGACAACATCTCTGAATGACACATGCATAGCACCCACTCCTATTGCCATAGGATGCACTGAATTACAAGGCGGTCTGGCCTGTGAGATTTTTGTCAAAATGTCATTGCTCATCAAATGCTCTATAAAAGCTTAAATGTACTATACGTTTTCTGGTTCCAAGCCCCACAACTGTTCATAAATTTACAGATCAGGTGGTTGTCAAACAGAGAATAGCATCTGTTCCAATTTTCATAACATAGCATACTAGTTTCAAGTTTCAGAAGCAGATCTGATAACTTCATGACCCATATTCTAACCAATCATGTCCCTTTTCCAGGCCCAGGCAATCACTGAAACAGACTTAGTCCATCTGAATAGTGGTGAATCTAAGCAAACAAATTAATGACAGCTCTGGGGACCATCCAGTCTCAATGGGATTTACCAAATGCAGAAGGTGCCATTTCCTGCATGATAGCACGGTACTCCAGCTCAGGATACAGGGACACTAAGGAAGACGAAGTGGCTCTGTCTGGGCCCACACAGGTCTGACTGCTAGGACCTGTTGAACACAAAACACAAAACCAATCAAGCCCGCAGTTTAGGTGCAGTGTTTTGGGCATATGTGCAGATAGCAGGCTGAATGGCGCATGTAGCAAGGCGGCCCACCTGGAGCACAAGGAGAAGGCGGTTTGGATAGCATGAGGGCAGCTCCGGCTGGGGAAGCGGGCTTGGGCGCCGTGTCGGGGTGAGGAGGGTCTGGGTGTTCCGGCGAGGGGGCCGAACTGCGCTGGCGGGGAGAACGGGCACTCCACTCCTCAGGGCCACTAGACGCGGCTGCCGTCGCCGAGCTACAAGTGGCACTGGCCTTGCGCGGCTGGCAGCAGGAAAAAAAAAACAAAACAATGAAACAGGACATTCTGGATAACCAGAGTGGGAACGACTGTTGGTGTGGGGGGTTAGGAGGGGAGGGGGAACACTGCGTCTCCTCTGTCATGCACTTAGCAGATATGGCCTTTAAGGGAAGCTCAGTGATTACCAGCAGTCGAATAAGTCATGTTAGGCTGAAGCTTATTCTAAGAACTTCCGAAACATCTTTAGTGATACACACATATTTCGGCCTTAGGTCATGTTTTTTTTACTTGGCACAGAAGAAAGGGAATTTCAGATAGAATTGAGGGAAGGCAATGCAGAAGAATCGGAAAGCGATTGGAATTTTAATTATTGTCAATCACTTTTACAGGGGTAGCCGGACAGGGTGGGGGGCAGGATGATTCCTAAAAATTTATGACAACTGCATTAGTTCGTGTTGGGGCCCAATGTGATATGCTTTCATAGGGGCTCAAACCATCCAGTGCAGGGGTGGCCAATCTTATTGTGGATAAGTGTGTATCCAGGTTTTTGGGATAACCTGCAGATCAGCTGTTCAAACCCAGGTGTGAGGACTCTTCAGCCAATCAGTCCTCTAATTAGTTATCTAATTAGAGAGTTGCAGCAAACCCGCATACACACCAGCCCTTTGCGGATAAGATTGGTCACCCCTGATGTAATGGCACCTCTGAATGTTAGAAATGCAAATGGTAAGGTAGAAATATAAGACACTGTTATTGTCAAGAGGCCATTTATAAGAATTCATTAAGTTTCACTTTATGCTGAAAGACAAATTTGGGGTTAAGGTGTTAAGATGCCAAGGTGTGAACAGTGAACCTAAGACCCCTTCTCAAAAATCCGGTGTTATCACACCAAACCCCTTAGAGATCTCCATTTAATATAAAATAAAAACTGAAAGTTAACAACGTATGGAGTTTTCCATGTACCAATCACAAATAATTATCGCTTCTTCATTTCAAGGAAATGCTACATGAGTCAAACGCTTTAGAGACCAGAGCAAACCCATTACCTGGGTAACACTGCTTTCAATACTGCTACCTTGCTGCTGAAAGTAAGAAATGTTCTGGAGGATCCTACAGACAGCCTGGTGCCTCCTCACCTGTCGTGCCTGTTTCTCCTGGTCCTGTAGCCACTGCAAGTACGATTCACGAGCCACTTGCTCTTCTATCGCCTCATTGGTGGCTTCCCAATCTGTGGCTCTCTTCTTGTCCTCCAACATCTGCTGCTCAATCCAGGACTCTTCTGAGGTCTTTATAGCATTCTTCATTAGCAGCTGGTCAGCATACTGCTGGAAGCAAAGGAAGGAGGACAGGTGGTCATACAGTGGATGATGCTCACCTCCTTATGGGCAGCGGACAGGGTGCAGTGAGTGTACGTATCGATACACCAGACGTGCCTCAATAGATGTATTAACTGCAAACAGTAAAAACACCAGCTAAGGGCTAAATAAAAAACAGAATTAAATTCAAATACTTACGAAATGTGTATCTTAGTAGACCAATGTAAGCTACTCTTAGCTTTAACATGGGGAGTATGAACATGCAGCCACATACCAGAGGACCTAGAATCATACCACTGATAACAAATATGGCTGATATTAAGAGGAAATTAATTATACCAGTCTGTCACTATCAGGCCTGTGTGTCATGAGCTGTTGTGTTTGAGTCAGTGCCCGTGTTGGATAATCAACATCTCAATACAGTTTCTACATACACTGTCGTCTGGAAACAGGGCTTTTGAGTATTGGTTTAAAGGTGGGAGGTAGAGCCACCAGTCTGCTATAATCCAGCAACACTACACTGTACTCTTTCATTGCTGTTAATCACAGCTCAAGAAAAACAGATTCCTATCAACTTTCCATGAGGAATTTAAACAAACACAAATTATGACTCATTTTTATAACAGATGGGGCTCTGACAGTGCCAAGCCAGAATACTGCAGTGTCAGTAATTGTTTCTTTTGGGTAGAATTTTGCAAATAGATGGATAGTAAGACAGACAGACAGATAGATGAGCAACAAACGAACACAAATAAATGAAAGCCTTCAACAGATGAGAGATGGTTGGTCATACTATGCATAGATTTTCAATGCGATATTAAACACTTCAGTATTTTGCAAATGGAGCTCCACAAATGCCATAGTAAACAAAACATGTTGATATTTCAAAGCCTACGGTGGGTTCTTAAACGCAAAATAAAAGAACTGTTTATCAGCACCAGTGAATCAGAATGACACCCCCTCATTCTCAGCTCATCAAAAATATGCATCCTCCTTTAATACATAAGAAAGGAGTACAGCTACAGAATTATTTATAAATATAGCAGAAGTTACATTCTGCCTCTCTAGAAGCCCTACAACAAGTACCAATCCTGTCCTTTGAATCCTCTCAAGCAACATTTCCCAACCCGGTCCTCGTGGACCCCCCAGGCAGTCCACATTTTTGCTCTTCCCAGCTCTCGGCGATATCTGGACTATCTGGCAGGGAGCTGGGAGGGAGCAAAAACGTGGACTGTCTTGGGGTCCTCGAGGACCGGGCTGAGAAACACAGCTCAAAGGCAAAATGAGCCGCTCCAGTGAGGTCACCGTTTATTGTAATGGCGGCTTTTATAAGTTATATGTGTGACTATGGCTACTGAGCACTCAGACCCATGGTGAACAGAGTGTGTCCCAGCCAGAATATAGCAAACATTTGCCCATTTCCAGGACCAGGGGCTTGTGGGCACCCCACGCCAGAGAATTCCCTACCACAGGGGGCCGTCCGTGCTGTGTGCTGTGCTCTCTGGCTAGCGGGGCACCTTCACAGTGCTGGCTAAGCCCAGACAGGGAGCCCTGCAGTGCTGGCCTGCTGATGACAGCTACCACTGCGATGATAACGTCGGAGCCAGCAGCCTCAGACAATCTGCTTTTACTTGGCACTGGCCTGCTGGCGTGTTCTCGCCACATAAGGGAGCTATTCTGAGCACCGGCCAGTCACATTTTAGGGTTCTCCTTTCCACTAACTTTTGGGAATAACAAATACATATAATTACATGTGCATGAATGCTTCTTTATAACTGCTAGCATTAAAAATTATACTTAAATTATGAATAGACATGCATTATTGTAGCATAGTATAGCGTTTCTGTATGAAATATTTAGGGAAAGACTGAAAGGGTTGAAGTAAGGAATCAAACACTATTTTGTGAGTAAAGGGCTCAGAAAGATCCGAACCTCACAGCCTGTTTTAGCAAGACGTGTACACACACACACACACACACACACACACACACACACACTGCTGGCCAGCAGACACGCGTGTGACCCCCTGATGACTCTGTGCATGATGTAAACAGAACGCATGACATCATATGGTCAGGAACCAGGTGAAGGCTCCAGATGGAACTCTGAGTACAGTGTCACAGCGTTCCCCCACAAAGAGTGCAGGGGCGGATAACTCTTCGGCTG
This sequence comes from Stomatorhinus walkeri, assembly GCA_026784285.1. NCBI lineage: Eukaryota > Metazoa > Chordata > Actinopteri > Osteoglossiformes > Mormyridae > Stomatorhinus > Stomatorhinus walkeri. The sequence goes on from JAODUD010000107.1 coordinate 11,090,237, forward strand.
ATGTGTGAGGAATGTGTGCTGATCGCCAGCTGTGGCTGAGTGTTCATACTAAACTGATGCTAGGTCCTTCCAAGCCAAACATAACATGAGAGTGACTTAGACTTCAGCAATATCATCAATATTTACAGACATAACTACATATACAAGACAATTACATCATGTGGGTAGAAAATTTTGCCGTTTTGCAAATGGATTCATAAAACAGAGAATGTTTAAAATGTTGACTATACCACTTTTACATAATGAGGGGGAAAAGCGATTTTATGAGTCTGGGGATTGCGGGTGCACCGTTTCACCCACAGGTTAATCTGACATGGAAGTCGAGCTTCTGGCAGACCGACAAGCCATTAGGGTGCATTGTCACTGGGTCTCTCCTGTACAAACAAGACAGTGTGCTGCTAAGAGGTGACCCTCAGAGTCAGAACAGTGTGGAATGTTTCTCCTGTGTGAGTTCAGCCCCTGCTCCCTTTGATGTGTGCATGTTTGAGACAGGGGAAGCCCCGCCATGCTTCTAGCCCTTCAGGCCTTTGATGATCCAGGGAGCGTCACCTAATTCTTACTTTGCTTCTCTGTAAATAAAACTGAAGCCTAGAAACAGTGTCTGATTCTCAATGTGTTGACCAGGCCTCACCACGTTAGACGAATCACGTGCCTGGATGGGCTGACGATCGGCCAATGAAAAGCCTTAGTGCCACTCACCGTTTTAATGTATTCCATCATTCGACATAGCCTTTTTTGAATGCAGGAAGACGTGAGTGCAAGTATGCATATGTGCATTGGGCCAGGCCGACGGAGGTATGTGCCAGGGTTTAAGAACATAGCGGAAGAAGCTATTCCACATGTCTATCACTAGGCTGAGAGCTGGACTGACTAATTCCACATAATTTCATGGTCATAACAAATATATTGGAGTCATTTGCTCCACCATGATGATTAACAATGAAATTTCTCTGTTTGGCTTCAGAGATCTATGGAATCTGTATGCTCTGATTGAAGGCACCCACCCCTGGTTTGAAAGCTGGGAGCCCTAGACCAACTCCAATAGTGGCTTTGTTAGGGTTCACAACTGAATTGTAGTGAATGTTCCGATGGTAGCTAACTCTGATTGGCTCATCGTTGTTCTGGTGGATGCCATGGAACGTGTTGATTGGTTCTGAGAAGAAAATACAGAAGAAAACAAGTTAATTTTATAAATGTAATAAATGATTGCAGTATCTAAGTATCTGAATGCGAAATAGTAGCATGGCTGCCTTATGAGCGTGCCTTACAAGTGCCAGTCACAACAAAGCGCTCTGGTTTTTGCCCTTATTAATGCACATTCACTCAACGCTCCACACCTGTGCCATACTGGTAAACTTCTACAGGCCGGTTGTACATCTCCGCCATTGCCTGCATCTCAATGTGATTCCCATGACAGTTGTTTTTCCTCTTCCTGTTGATGTATGTGGTAAAGTCTTCAGTCACATAGTTTGAAAAGTAGTCTGCGTTCTTCATCTGCAGTCGAAGAGCAATGAGTGAGGCTCCATCAAAACAGCGGTACGAAAGAAACTACCATAATTCTGAAACCCCGTTTCTGATAACCGGTGTAGAGAGATGACTCACCAGGTAGTCCATACAGTGTTTTCGGACCACTTCATGCATATCTTGGTCTCCGTATACTTGATCAGCTGCAAGCACAAAAAAAGTAATTGCTTCAAGCAAAATCTGCTGTAGCATGGAGGATTCTTTACATGAATTCCAAGTCAGTTGTATCAGAATTGTTTTTCGACAACACTCAAATGTGGAAACCCCTGGGAGATTTGTCGCACACTAAGAGAACGCTTTCATTTTTTTTGCACCGAATGCACAAATTGGACTTGGGGACAGAGTGGATGGAGACAGCAGGTGTACAGGGACATTCTTATCCTCACAGTAATGAAATTCAGTGCAAACTGGAGCAAAGTAAAGCTACTGATAATTTTCATGTTTCCAAAACTGAATAGCAAGCAAATACAAACAGCACTCCTTCCTAATTTTTTCAGTCAACCAAATAAATGATCCATTTGTGAAGGTAGTAAATGCTATCAGAGCGCAGAGTGGGGGGGGGGGGTATGCACAACTCGTCAGACTAACATTTTGGCGGGCTCCAAACAGGCACGCACACAGGCACAGGTTCCTCTGTTAGCCTGGGTGACAGAAACCACAGATGTAAACAGTAGTTTTTCTGCTGGGGTACTACACCATACTAAGACTCCCCCCACATGATATGCAAATGAGTCTCAAAACCAAAGCGTCTTCCAGAAAGTCACATGACACTGCTACTGAAATTCGGAGAAATTCTTAGTCAATTTCCTCTCTTGTGGTGTAACCCTGACATGAGGACACATTTAGAGAAGAAAAAAAATGGCAAGAAGCATGAAACCACAGTGCTATTTTTTTCAGCTGCTTATGATTGTGATACTTCAATAGACTGGACTATAAAAATCCCAATAAAACCAATTAAATATATCAAATACTGAGACAGGATTCCTCTAAGCTGAGCAAAACCATTTAACATCCCAAAGGACGTCTCCTTAGTGCATGCTTCCCTGCAGAGCAGTGCCTCAACTACACTTAGACAAAGAATTTTCAGACTCTTCCAAAAACATTTTCATGCTATTTATAAATACACATTGCACCCTTGCACTAGATATGTGGCATGGGAGATGGATGCATATGACACACCACAGATTCATTAATATTAATAATGTATATTAGTTAGCTTTTGAGAACTGCAAGCTGATCATCAGTCCCTTGCAGGTTTAGCGACATATTTCGAATGGCAGTATTTCAAGCACATACAAGTCACCACAAAGAGGCCTGCAAACAGCTGCCACAGTGGTATCTGCAGCTCTTCCTTGAATTCTTAGTAAAGAGGAAACAGTCAGCAGCGCTGTTTTTAGAATGGGTCATCTTCAACCTACGATTTGACAGCAAGATATGACCTAAAGTAAATGGGTGGTGTTTAAAAAGCAAAGGTTTCACATCCCCGATTAATACAAAGTAATGAAAAAACAACTGCATGATGTGCATCAATGAAGGGATGTGGATTCCTTCCTGTGTGTAATAGATCAAAGGGACAAAAATTTTTCTACAACATGACCTACCGTAGACATTTCATTTTAACCTATCATGAATTTTGCACAGAGAGAACATTATACGTATATTTGTGTATCGTATAAAGATTTGTGCAACTGTTTTGTGCACCATATCAAATCACATCGAAAACTAACTCAGAGGTTCTCTGATTCATGTGCTGGATTAACTGAATTCGATTAACATCACCAGTAGACCACATGGCGCAGAGCGATGCTTTGTGTTGTAGCTACTTCGTTTATTTCTTATTAGAACATGACAGCAATTTCTCTGCGCTGTTTCTATTTGACAGGGAGTCCCAAAGGTGAGAGTCTGTTTACCAGATATCAGAGCTTCATATTTGATGGCTGAGTAGGCGATGGCGGTTTCTCAGGAATTCCCCTTTAGTCATTCATTCAAGCGTGACTCAATTTTCACTCTGATCTCACCTTCTTATTCCTAAGCAGACATCAAAACCTAGTAGTTCAGACCATGAAGAGTTTCACCGGTTGTCTAACATATTCAGTATATACTATTCGTATACATTAGAAGCCTATTAAATCTTTAACTGAAACACTGAACGGGTGTCATTTTTCAGCAAAACTGAGCATGGATACCTTCAATTGTCCCAATAAATTGCAACAAAGTTTCTAATTAGAAAAGCTTATGCCCGACACATATGTACCCAATGGGAATGTTGAAAAAGTACAAAAGGATAAAGCTTCAGAAAGTGAATGAGAAAAACCACAAGGTTGGCTGAGAGTACTGCAAGGTACTCTGACAGCATGCAGGAGATGTACAAACGAACACTGATAACTAGTACACAGGCTTCTAAGAAAAGAGGATGGGCCAAGCGCAACTCTGAGGAACTGAGGGTGAGCAAGAAGGCCTGTCTGAACCTGATAAACCTTATCAGCACAAGGCAGGCTAAAGACAAAAGCTGGGACGAGCAGCATCTGGAGCAGCGGCCAGGCCGGACTGCAGGTCTGCCCTTCTCTGACTGGGCCGAAATGAGCCCGACTATCAGTGTGTGCGCGTTACTCATGTTGATGACATTTAATACTCCATTTATTTTTTTCTATCACTGTGGATACTGTGCCATATCACCTTGCTGCCACGTGAAGACCTGTAGCGCCCTGATCAATGCCATGCGCTGAAGCCTCTTCTGTGATAGATCCCACTGTGATAGATGCCACTCCCCACTGCCATTATTAACAAGGAGTCAGTTTTTCTGTTGTGGGTGCCCTACATACACAAATGTAATACTTATTCGATAATCTCCTATCATCCATTATTTGAGTCAACATGATCAAATCACATAACAGCAATACTATAGCTACAGATGGCTAAAATTTTACAACAACACTGTCTTAGTCCAGTTCCCTACACATCAGCTAGACACCAATGAGCTCTTCTGCTCTTAACCTTGGTTGTATCAATTAACCTTTTGAAATACTGACAATTGGCAACTTGCGGACGGAGAATAAGCCTGCTAGACATCATTTAGTCTAACCTTCTCCCATATCCCCAAAAAAATCAGCTTAATTGGGAGCTGACCACGGAACCAGAAACTCACACAGACTTAAGACTTTTAAGGAGAGATATTCATCGAGAAATGTTAAGAAACCAGTAATGGACATTACAAAAGAGCCGGCATGATGTCTGCCATAAATTTATGCAATGCAAATGCATGCATCCTTGTCCCTTACTCAGGAAGTTGACAGAAGAAACTGGGTAAAAAGTGACTCCTAAATTGCCTAAGACACATTTCCAGCCTAAGATTAGGCGCCAGTGAAGGTGACCTCCAGCAGGTCTCAGCCAAAGCCCAGACTGCTGCTTTTCCTTATGGGGAGTGTTGCATTGCTGTTGTCACCTCGTCAGCCCAGTGCAGCAGACAGTCTGCAGTTTTTAGGCCAAAGGGAAGCGCCACGCAATGTCTGGAGTGCTATGGCAGAAGCTCTGCTCATACATCAACAGCCATGAAGGTTATTTCAAAACAACAGTAGAAAAAAATATACTTTAAAACTGTACCATTTGCTTTTCACATCCTGAACAAAATGACATATAAAAATTAAAAAGTGAGGGATATTTTTGGCAAAGAAATACCTGAGAAAAGATTTTTTACACTATAATCACTATTAATCTCAAATATTCTTGAATATTGAACACAGTGAATCATCGTCATGCAGTCCTAGAGCTCCCAGATAAACCGAAGTACAACCCAAAGAATATTGAATGGGAAGAAAAAAAAAAATCAACCAGCAATCTGGTATCACAAGTTAATGGTGACCTTCAAAACTCTTTTGTGAAATGGTTACTAAACTGCCCCGAGGTTTTCCAGAACATTCAGAATTTCCACATGACAATGATTTTAATTTGAATGGTGAGTTACAGTCAGATGAGAGCAGAACTCTAGAGTTAGAATAATGTTTACTATCTGTACAGTGAATTGAGTTTTTCCACGTGTCTGCAGGCATGACTTTTGTTAACTTGCCGCCTGGCATGGAGAAGAACAGAAAGCATGGAATCATGAACATGGGGAAGTTCTTAAGTAAATGCTTTCTCAAAGAGAGACATGAATGCCAAAAACCAATCAGAAGATGAAACAGTTATTCTAATCCCAGGACATCCAGTCATCCATCAATTTTCTGTAACCACTTATCCTATTCAGGGTTGCGGGGGGTCCGGAGCCCAACATGGAGGCTACAGGCACAAGGCAGGGAACAACCCAGGATGGGGCACTAATCCATTGAATCCCTGGACAAGAAATTAAACATTTGTGATTCAAAGAGGAAAGCTATACACTGCACATTATGCTTGTGTGATTATAATCAGTGTTCAACTAGTAACCCAGTGTCAATACCTGACTGAGACTGACCAACGATAATCGCCTGCAGGGGAAGTAGGTATAGGTCACGTACAAGACAAGATAAAGATCCTGATATAGTTCAAAATAAAAAAGGCAGGGGTCTCCAGCCTTATTTATAGGGAGTGCTACTTCCTATGATTCCTATGAAGCGTTATTGGAGCTGCACACTGGGTCCCAGTCAGCTACTGGTGACCACTGCCTAGTAGATTGTGCTAAATTCATTTATTTACGATCAACTTTTCCACAGAGATTAAAAAGTAGTGGTGTAATGGTACACAAAAAATCACGTAAAATCATACCTCGGTATTGAAGTAATGGTTCGGCACATTTTCGGTACAGCAGGGGTTAAAGAAACCAAAAATGAACTGGTTTTCTTCTTTAAAACAGTGGCTTACTGAACAAGGTATGACTTATCTTTCTTAAATAAGAAGTCAATGCTGCTGCAGCCTATCAATAAAAAACTAAAATGTACCTAAAATTAAATCAAAATAAAAAAGTAAATAAAAATAAAATAAATATCCAATAAGGTGCACATTTAGGAAATGAACTGCATCTGATGTGTACTGTATTCACATTAGCAGCTTTCATCTTCATATTTGAACTGTGGAACACAAATGTTGTCTCACAAACATACTAAGCATAACAAAAATTTTCAGTGTGGTGGAGCACTTTAAAAAATACCAGTTCTTCACATCAGGACGTACGCGCGCAAGCGCAGCGGCGAGGCTTCACCCGCCACTTTCATCCACCCATTCATATTTGCATACCGAACCGAAAAACCCGCACCAAAAATCTCTGGTATGCATACGTGTACCATTACGCTGCTACTAAATAGCTATGCGGCGATACTCAGCAAGTTGTAACGCATGTAATGTATTGATGAACAAAACAATTCCCTTGTTTGGCAAAAGATCCAAGAAAGCCAGCGTTTACTGTTAACATATCAGGCCAAAGGCCATTGCGAGATGTCGAGAGGTGGCAATGCAGACAGAGCTTTAACACGCTCCGGTATTGTGGCCTCAGTAGGAGCACTGGGTCCGCCGGAATGCAGAATGTAGCGCAGTCTACGCAGTCGGCACCACTGGACTTCAACACGGTGCATGGCATTGCTATCACATCGGACAACTCCAAACAAAATAATATTAAAAACAACAAAGACTTGTAAACAAAATGTTATCTGACGAGTGACATCACAAAAGCACAAAAAATATAGAAATTCCAAAGAAAGCCCACCTTCTCAAGGAGAGAGAGAAATATTAGCATATGGCTTGAGAAGAGCTATAAATGTGCTTATTTTTCCGTCTGGATTTCTCTTGTATCATTTTGGACTAAGGAGTTCAACCAAACTGGGCGAAACACCTCTCTCTCACTCTATTCAACAGGGTTTGTTAGTGGTAAGACAATGCAGTTCCTTGCAATCTGAAAACTGCCCACCAAACTATGCCCAGACTTCTCCCCGCCTGCCTGCAGTCTGTAAAGTTTAGAGAGGGCGAGAGCAGCAAATTGACACGTGTGTATGTACTTGTGGGAATGCATGAGTGGGGGAGAGCCACCCAGATTGATTACGTGGGCCTGCTGACTTGTCCCGCGCAGACGGGTCAGGGTGTTAGCTACCAATCCCCTTTCTGGACTTCTCTGGACAACATCAAAAAAATATGCAAAGCTCAACCTTTGTTCTCACACAGGTTTCCAGACACAGATCCCTAATTTACAGAATTACAACAGGACAAAAGAAATGGAGAATAAACTTGAGGCACAGCAACTGTTTCCTTTAATTGTGTTACTTTGAAATGTACAATCTGTGGTGTGAATGGGCCAAATGCAATGCTTAGAGTGAAACTAAGACATTAGATGTACTCCTAAGCCATACAAAAACTGAAAAAAAGATAATGTACTACTACACAAACACACAGAATGGCGTGAAATGCCACCTGACAGGTGCATGCTTTTAGTTAGATTTCATTTTTAATTCCGCTAGTGTATCTGCAATGAGACAGGAGAAACAGCAGGTACTGCAGCTAAATGAAACAGAGCGGAAACACTTCAGTGTTAAATTCCTACTGTGCAAGACTCTATTCATGAGGGCGCAGTGTTAGGTAAAAGGAAGTTTGTGTGAACAGATCCCTCCTATTCCCAAACCCTGATATAAAGCACTATCCTCCTTGCGGTAAATGCTCACAGATTTTCCCCAAGCTCAGTGTTTGTGTGCATGACCTGTAATTATAATAATTAAAGTTTTCTATGGCTGTAACACAGAGATTCCCTTCAGGGGGGAAGTTTCCATAAGAGAGCATTTCCATGAAATGAGGCAGGGAACGGGAGCTAAGCGGACACACGGGTAAATAAGCTGCGCCTCGCAGTCTCTGCTTCAGCTGAGAAGAAAGCCAGCAGTGTGTCCCACTCCAGACAGGATCAGAAAAACTCACGTAGAACTCACAGCCAAAAAAAAGGTGACACCAGTTTTCACTTGGCTTAAAACTGCATAACTACCTCCTCAAGTGAGTAAAATGAGTACAAATTACCTACTAGTGATGAAGTAACAGCACCAGATACAAGCTGCATTTTTCTGCGCACATCGCTTCCTTGCTGAGTAATTTGCTTTCCATCGAATATTTTTCCTTCAGAGAACACCAGCAAGACATGGATAGTAGTATGGCATATAAAACAGACTCCACACTCCCTGTGGAATAAATGACAACTGACCACTATCTCCAGTAGCCAGTTGAAGCAAACCAATACTGAAAACCAGTCCAGTAAATACGACAGACCAACGACTGTGCAGAACATGCACAGAATGGCACCAAAACGCATCTCTTATACTGGAAATTTCAGCGTGGCCAATAACCACTCAAATGATTTGCACCAAACGGGACCCACGAAATCTTTTGCTGGAGAAAATCAATTTGACCGCTCTTTGACCTACCAAAACTCAATGAATATAGACATGGTCACATATGAAGTGTCCATCAGGAAAACACTATACTGAACAGATCAGTGAAGGCAGCTTCCTCATATGAGGGACATGACTTACGGAGCCACGTTCAATATGACTGGAATTACCAGAGAGTAAGTGCTGCTGTAACAAACTAACTATTACTACTTGCTAGAATATGAACCCAACTTTAGTTAAAGCAACATCATCAGCTTTAATGTGCTTCTCCAAATAATGGACCAGCATTATTCAACCAATTTTCATTATGACTGATTTATGTAGTATAAGCTATATTTACAAACGTACATAAGGTGGAAATTTAGAATAAAAAAATGCAGAAATCTGTTCTCCACAGCATAATGACCATGCTACTAAAACTAACTTGAACAAACAGCACACAAAGTTGCACTTTACAAACTGATCTAGAACCCAGCAGGACCTACTGCAGTATTAGGCAGCAGTTTTCAGTTGTGCAGACCACAGCAACAACATATAATTAAGCTAAACAAGCTTGTTTATGTAGGGGTTAATGCAAGACAAGCCGCGCATTATAAGTTTTCAAACCACCCAACGTGCAGTGCATTTAAAAATCTATAATGCATGGCTTAGAGTGCCTTAACCTGCTTACACCATAGCTACTACACATTTAGCTTACAAGTTTATACCATAACACGTCATTTTCACGTTTTTAAGTCAAAAGTGCATTTTAATATAACTACTTTCTTCCGCCAGTGATTAAACATTTTGCTTAGGCAAGATGACCCAAGTCACTGTTGATTTGAAACGTGCCAGTTGCCAAGACCATAAGCAAGTCATTAGTTCATAATTGCTCTTTAATGGTCTTTTTCGCCTGCAGAGTGTCTTCACAGGAATGCCCAAATTGGCCTTTGCCCATTTTTAAAAGGAGTTTTTTTGCTGTGTAAATGTTCAAATAAAGGGAGAAAGCTATATTCAGCATTGTTGTGTTGTTTATAGTTTCTGTTTATTTAAAATTGCATTCTGAAATTTTAACTTTACATTAAAGATGATAATGACACACTGATTTACTACTGTGACTTTACTACTTGTGTGGTTATAGAAATCATTCTAACCAATCAGATTTGAGAATTCACCAGTGCCATGGTGGGGGAGCTTATGCCAGGTTCACAGCAGGGATACCCTCTAGATGGGATGCCAGCTCATTGCAGGGCACATTTGCTATGTGCAATTCTTGTTTACTAGGAAGAAACAAAGGTTGCAGAATGATATCTGCTCAACATACGTAGAACATGCACATACACGAAGCAGGGATTCAAACTGACATCCTGAAGGTAAAAAAAAACAACAGTGCTACCCAGAGAGCTACCAGGCCAGTCAGAAATGGGAAGAACCAGTAACCTTCTGAGTCCAGCCCTGAGCCAAACACCATCCCCAACGATCCTGTCATCACAGATATGCAAGAGGAGCAGTTGTGGTACCATTGATTTTAAGCAAAGAGTACAATCTCAGTTTACATATTCCAATAATCATGTTCCATCATTTTGTTAATTCATTGATGTTATTCAGCTCACAGCTTTGCACAGCAGTGAAATGTTCAGGCATAGTGTTAAGCCTTTGCACAGCAGTGAAATGTTCAGGCAATGTGTTAAGCCTTTGCACAGCAGTGAAATGTTCAGGCATAGTGTTAAGCCAATCCAGAACATACGTCAGACAGACACAACCGTAACTACAACTGCTGTGGTCTGAGCTGGATGTACTCAGAGGATATGCGCCATTGCACAGACACTGCAGATGATCCAAGCGTATTGAGCCCAATCTTCTCTACAGATACATGACAGCTTTTATGTTTTTAAAAGATTTTAAAAGGTTTCCCAAATGTTTGTTGGGAAGTTCATTTCATAGGGAACATCTTTTCAATTGGTGACAGCAACACTGCTTTTCAGAGGCAAAAACAGCAGGTCTACAACCCCGTTTCCAAATCATATAACCCCATGTTTAATTTTTTATTTTGAAATAAATATGGGGGGCGGCATGGTGGTGCAGTGGTTAGCACTGTTGCCTCACACCTCTGGGACCTGGGTTCGAGTGTCTGCCTGGGTTCCATGTGTGTGGAGTTTGCATGTTCTCCCTGTGCCGTCGTGGGGTTTCCTCCGGGCACTCTGGTTTCCCCCCCACAGTCCAAAGACATGCTGAGGCTGATTGGAGTTGCTAAATTGCCCGTAGGTGTGCCTGTGTGAGTGAATGGTGTGTGGGTGTGCCCTGCGATGGGCTGCCCCCCTGTCCAGGGTTGTTCCCTGCCTCGTGCCCTTTGCTTTCGGGGTAGGCTCCGGACCCCCCGCGACCCAGTAGGATAAGCGGGTATAGAAAATGGATGGATGGATGGAAATAAATATGGGTTTTCATGATTTGCAAATCATCACATTCTGTTTTTATTTACGTTTTACACAGCATACCATCTTTTTTGGAAACGGGGTTGCATTTGCATACTTTACACCTGCAGTTTTCTCCCCAAATGAAGACTCCAGCTGGTGGAGGGAAAATCCTGAAATAAATAAATAGCTTGTTTCGTTTCCTGCAAACGTAACACATTCGCCCTGGGTCTTTCACTCATACTAGATCAGTAGGCTTAGTGACAAGCGAGGTTAAAAGCTAACACAACACAAAGCGTAGTAGAAGTCAGATTTGCTTCATAGGGCAGTTTTAAAACCAGAGCTTAAAGTCAAAATGTCTTCACCGATAGATGAGGATATTTGAAAACAAATATATGTTTTTGAAAACTGACTGTTTCCAAAGACACAAGGCACAGGCAATTTATAATGTGCTGAGTCTCTCTCTTCATGAGGTTTGACCACCGCTAATGCCACGGAAGAACCACTGACAATGAGCTAACCACAAAGAGCTTTCAAAGCAGACAGGAGGAGCTTACTGGAACTACTGATGCCCCGCCTCTACGACAACCAGTACCCATCCCACATCCCCCCGACAGTCTGTATCAGTTCACTTTTCCTGCCAATGACCCCAGTGACACCATCTTTGAAGAAAGAAAAGAAGAGAAAAAAAAAAAGCAGCTTGCGTGTCAATCACAGTGAAATAGAAAATTGATAGAACATTCTGTGGATCATCAGCTTGTTTCAAAGAATTAGCAGGTAAACTCCACTCTGGGGTTTTTAATCAGGTCAAGTGAAGAAAAAAAATACAGAAAGTATTTAAGATTTTCTAGAAATTTTCATGTATGTGGTCTTCCACACAGCTGCTACCGCAATGTTACATATATATACCAAAAAGCAACCTTCAAGTTAGAAAAAAGTAAGAAAATGAAGATTATCACAATATAGATGGTACCTTCATAACTGTTCAACAGGATAAACCAATATAAATTCTGATTTTTTTCTTTGAATTCTTTGTATAATTTCATGACACACGGAGGGAACAGAACAGCTTTTCATGTGATGACCATCATTTCTATTGTCGAATTATGACCTTAATCTCAGTTTTATTACATTCATGCCACTGGTATTCATGAGCACATGGCAACACACGAAGCTTAACTGCATGCATAGCAATCAATCACTGCCTTCACGTTTCACATTATATTTTTTGTGTACTTTATGTGCAGATTAATAGTGAAACGTTTAAATGTTTTCCACACCCATTGTTTTTTGGTACCACAGGCCTGTTTTTCCCACGACTTGGCTGTCCGCTACTTCCCCAAATGCACAGGCACATGGCACTACTCATCATGACCAGCCTGTGCACTGCAGGTGTGTGTGGGTCCCCTATGCGTTTTTAGTAACAGTGATCAGAGATTCTATAAACTGGCACAGCCTTCTGCGGAAGCGACATCAGTCATGTCAGGACAGGGCTTCCGCTGACTGCATGCTAATGGCATGCAGCACTTTAGGTGCAAGAGACAGGCCAGCAACATCTAAGCTTCTTGGGACCCTCAGCATTAATGTTCATCCTTTTTGTTTTGTTTTTCCTATGTTATTGTGTGTCTTTGCTGTGTCCATTTCATACAAAGACCAAACTCATCAAAAAACAAAAAAACAAATAACCATTCAGCTACATTAAATAGCCTATTCTTATAAATTTGGCAAAGGCTTGTATAGGCATCTGGAGCCGGTACGAATTATTTGAAAACATCTGTTTGAAATATTTTGCTTTGGACAGCATATGATGGGAAAGTTTCTGAAAGGGAAAAACCTTACTAGCTCATTCTTTTTGATGTGTGACAGAAACACTAGTAACTGAAGTAAACAGTTGGTGAGGAAGGAAGGGTAAGTCCCAGGCAGTGCTCACGGCCCCCTCGTGAATCCAGTGGGCCTCTCGAACTTTATTCACACACCTCCATTCAGCCACATATTTCAAAACTAATACACCCACACCCGAACATGTGGATAACCAAAGAAAAACAAAAAAAAATACCAATACATAATTACAGATCTTGTGTATTCCCTAAAAGAGTATAAGAACAGGCTGAAATGCAGTGCATATGCCTTACTGGGTGAAAGGGCAGCTATCACACTTAGGCCTGGGTCATTACACAGCCCTCCACTGAAGCTGACAAAACAACCTACCACATCACAAGCCTCTGACATTATTACAATATATTTATATATACAGGAAATATATATAGGGAATTTCAGTGATGAAACATCCTTTCAAAAAAAAAAGGGAAAATCACTTCTGTAATCACAGAACACGCCACTATGTGAATTCTGCCATCTTGAGTCAGGACATGGTAATACACGCGGTCCACTTTTTGCACCCACTGTGAGTCATTTCTGTAGCTAGAGAAGTTTGGGTCTTCAGCTAGACCTCGATGCTTTATCTTAATCGGGCCACATTTTCTATAATTAAATTACATTTACACTACACATCAAGCACGATAAAGGCATTCTTAAGGGTGCAGGGGGACCAATGTGTCAACTATAAGCTTCCAGTGAAATCATCCTTAAAACAAATTTACAATTGAATTGCAGAATGTATCTGCATAATGTATTCCAAATATACTGCATAATATATTTGGAACTACTTTACAATAAGACTATCCTTATAAAGTTTATGAATGGTTTATAATAAGATTATTAATTATGTTGCAACACTTTGCAAATCATTAATAGACAATTATAAACAAGTTATAACAGTCTTTTTTATTTGAAATGAGTTACTACCATTTAAGTGGTAATGGAGTCTTTTTGTGAAGTGATTATGCATATTTTGGGGGGTAAAATGAGATTAGACAAATATTCAGTGCCTTCTAAAAGTCCCCTTGAGAAACTTCTAGAACAGTGCCACCTACAGTAGACTCTGTGTAATTGCACCAATCTAAAATCAGAAAGGCCACTAAAGGAGAGCTGATAAAGCTTCATTCAACTCACTGCCAGTCTTGTCCTGCAGGAAAGCCAAGGTCACACAGCATGACACATGGAACATGTTCAAGCTTCATGAAAATGTTTTGAACACATAATTTTTTTTTCATTCCCAGATTTAATTCTGATAATCCAATAAACGAAAGCCTTGTGAAGTAAAACTTAGAAATGTCGTTACAAATTGCTATGTGTCATTAGAAATAGATAAGAAAAACATAGCAATAAAAAAGCAAACAGTACAGCACAGAAACAGGTTAACTTGGCAAACTTAAATGAAGCTTTCAGTCTGACAAAGGCTTGAGCAAAGGCCTTTGACTAATATATAGGTGTACTCTGTAACAATGTTTATTAATTTCTCTGAAGACAAATATGTATACAAACATTAAATGGCAAACTGCAGTGTAAAGACGATTTCAAAAAAACAATCTTCACTGACAGTTCATTCATACTTGTGGCAGGACTCCAGCAAAAAGGTACCAGCTATATATGGAAGAGTATATTAGAAGGGTAACTGTGTAACTGTATCAGACATGGGCTTACTGGAACCAGCACTGGGGGTAATGAGAAAACTATCCACCTACCAACTGCTCTGAAGAGGCACGCTCCATCTTCTTTCATCTTTTTTATGACAAAGCCTTTCTTTTCCCCAAGGGCTTTCTCGAACCAGTGTTCCTGCTGTTGGAAACAAACACACACACACACACACACAAATTAATGGAAAAAGCCACACCTTATGCATTCCACTGGAACTGGAGATCAGAGCTCAGTCCAGTGGAACTCCCCTCTCCAAGTTTCACGTTACTCTCATGCAGACTTTATTCATTAGACTGAAAGCACTTTACACCTGCCACATAAAACAAACCATTAAGCCAGATCCAGCTAGTGTAGCATTTCAGTCTTCGGCAAACGCAATAAATCAAATTTTACAGCATATTTCAAGATAATTCAGTCTTCATTTATTACACTTTTCTTTCAGTGTTCCAATAATTAAGCACTGTCGAACACATCTATATATCTGATGCACATCAGAAAGGCACTTTGGTGAAATGAAATGTATACCTGCTGTAACAAAGGGATGCAGACTAACAGATTATGTGGAAAACCAGTGGAAATTTTGTTTGAACATTCAAATGAAAGGCTGCTTCAGATGGTCCACATAAAATGTTTTAAAACCTTTCCTTTGCCAACTGGCAGCTAACAGTAAGCACGTGAGAGTTTACTACATTAAAGTTTACTACATTAACAAACTTAATCTTGATTTGAAATAAACCAATCTACTACCTACTTAAACCACAAGCAACCTGACTGCTGTTTGCTAATATAGCTTAGTAGAAAGTTAGTGTCTTTAACCAGTAAGTCTATACTAGTCAATTAAACAGTCATTAAACAAGACTGCACATGGGCAATCCCAGCTCTTTAGTGAAATAATTATACTTGGAACAAGAAGTCTAGGTAACCTAATGTTTACAAAATTTTCTCAATTACTATTGGGCTATAAACGGTATATAAAACCATTTCATATATGCTCATGGACAGCAGCTATCAAAACTGACCACCAATGCAGTGCTTCCTCATTTGCTGAACATCCTACAGGGGAAGATGATTCTCATCATTACAAATAGTAAGGAATATTCACCCACATGCACTGGTGCATGCGAGTGGAAGGCAAAACCTGGGCTGACTGATGTGTTATGGAAAAAAAAACAGCAACAAAATGCGTCAGCTTACACCGTACTTTATAAAATGATAGAATCAATATTGAGATATGCAAGTTATTTGTAATTCCCCCGTGAAAGCAAGTTTGGAAAATGACTTGCGACGTTAATTTCAGAAATGTGCAATAATTGAGGTTATACAAATACCTAAGTAATTTCCAATGAAAAACAAAGAAAACATTTTCATCAATGTAAAAAAATATAGTTTTATCCTACTTCTACGCTGTCAATGATACACTAGACAGAGATAGCTCGTAGTTGATGTGAAACAGAGGACTCATTCGTATTTTTTTTCTGTTATTCCCACATTACCTGCTCGACAGTCGCGGGGTCCATGGACTGCAGCCTGGAAGCATTCTCGTATTCGTCCTCGCTGTTGTAGCCGGCTCCTTCCTCCGGGTCAGTGCTAGTACCGCTACCACCACCGGCAACTCCAACCGCTCCTCCACCAGCTACCCCTCCAGCACAAGGCGCCTGTCGCCTCCTCTTACTGAGGCCGGGTCCGGAGCAACAACTTCCGATGCCGCCGCCGCAGCCGACACCGGCTGACAGTTCCCCGCGTACCCCTGCGACGCAAGCCACCCCACCACTTCCACCTCCGTCTCCTGGGCCGGCGGGAGAACCAGATCCTACTGGCGGAGGGGAGGCCTGTTGCGGCCGGGAGCTTGCTTCGTTTCGCCTGTCTTCCCTTGACGAGGGTGGTGCGGCCTGGTACGGCCAGGGTGGCGGGGACGCTCTAGGCCTTGCTCCTGCCCGACCTCCGTGTGAATGTTGGTGAGGGTCGGAGCCGCTCCTCCGGTCAGTCTCGTCGGGGTGGTCCGACACTCCGACTGTCGAGCTCGGTTTTTTCTTCGGAAGAATCGTCATGGTTATGTCTGTTATTAGGGAGGGGGGTCAGAGGGATGACGATTCCTCCTTTCAACGAATGTTTTGCGTGTGTCGTGTTTGCGATAATTCCCCCTTAAGTATCGTCTGCTATTTGTGAAACCGGTAAGGAGCATTTATTGTAGTTGTTCGCATTCGCCGTGAGCTCTGATGCCCAGAGAACAAAAACAAACCGTCTCCCTCTTCCCGTCCTCCTGGCTTTCCAGTTTCCCCAAAACATCAACACAAACCTGACAAGGCGCTGACGTCACTTCCGCCCGTCCGCAATTTCGGCCCGGCTGTCATTCTGCCTAGCAACCGGGCAGCATCAGGGTGCGAGGAGAGTTTCGGAGACGGCACTTTCAGAGTTAGCATCTTTACCAGAATCCCGCGATGTAAATATACGTGTAAAACGAGCAGATTTTGTAAAAAAAATTAAAACATGGAGCGAAAACGCAAAACCATTGACTGCGAAAACGCAGCGGCGACGCAGAAGAGGAGGATAGAGGTGGGCTGGGCGTCAATGGTGTTTCAGCATCCTATTTGGTGTACCCAACAAACAAGGGTTCCTCACACAAGGAGCTAACCCACAAAATCATTAATTTGTCCACAATAAAATCAAATGGAAAATGTTCACCTACAGCATGAGATTTGAGAATTGAGAAGTCCAGAAGCCGATGAAAACGCTTCCTGAATATAACCGTTTTCATTACTGTGTGTCGGTCCTTTTGTTGTGTTCGACGTGAGGGCGGCGTATATTGTTGTTATATATTTCGTGGATTTACAAATATGAATTCGGTGGTATATGGGGAGTGTTCTTGTGACAGTCACAAAATATTTAATGGATTAATACTTTTGGAATTGTTCATTGATCAATCGAATAGACAAGAAATAAATGCGCATATCGTTAATGAGGAAGTTAGTTTTTACATAATACTTTTTAGTGTTTGTGTATTTGTCCTATTGGGTCACTAAGAAACATGCACTTGTTCCTCATGTAATTATACTGGAATCTGCATAATACTGTGTTCATGACTAGTAGTGAAATAAGGAGCGCTATATCTGGACTAGAAGTAGCTTTTCAGTAGAACTGGAAAACAATTAGTTCAAAATATTAATATTTAATATTAATAAATAACATTACATGATGTTTAGTAAGTGGTCGGAGTGTCATGAAAATATTTGTCAAGTATCCAGACTAGTTCTTATAAATATAGGGAGGATTTTTATTTCTTTATCAAGACCCTTGATTGTGTATTTAAGCACTTGCTGATAATTATAAAACATTTTAAGCTAAGGTTCCTCACCCGAATTGATTTACATTATTTAATTTATATTATTTAATTTAGTTGCCAAGTTTACAATCCAAATGTAACCTTAAATGTGTATCATTCAATATTATATATGGTTGTGTTGCTAATAAAACCATACATTCAAGCATGTTGTGTGAATGTTTAATTTGCTCTTTTTTATATATTTTTATTTAATTGTTAGATGTTTCATTCACTATTTTTCATTGGTAGTCTGAAATCATTTTCAAGCCCATGTCCCAAAATGCAATGACATACCGGAATTATTTTGGTTAATATTTTATAATTATACATGACATATAAATTTTCTGGATCCTGGAGACAGTACTGAATGTGAATGAAATTCTAGAAATAAATGACAGCAAGAATGCATCATTATACTAGTAAATAACACAATATTTACCTTGAAAATATACACATACGGCTGCATGGTGACTGGGAATTATGATGCCTCGCATCTGTGTCTGCGTATGTGTCTGTGTACTTGTGTCTGCATATGTGTCTGCGTACGTGTGTATGCGTGTGTCTGCGTATGTCTGTGTATCTGTGTGTCTGCGTGTTTGTATATGTGTCTGTGTGTGTCTGTATATGTGTGTGTCTGTGTGTTTGTATATGTGTGTGTCTGTGTGTTTGTATATGTGTCTGTGTATGTCTGTGTGTTTGTATATGTGTGTGTCTGCGTATGTCTGTGTATCTGTGAGTCTGCGTGTTTGTATATGTGTGTGTCTGCGTATGTCTGTGTATCTGTGTGTTAGTCTTGTATTTGTTTGGTTACTCTTGGTTAGGAGTTATGGTCGTCATAGTTGGGATTGAGTTTATGACCACAGAAATGAATGTGTGTGTGTGTGTGTATTATGTTTATGTTACATCGTGTCCCCCACAATGTAATAAAAGCCTGCTATTTTGACGTTGTGGGGACAATTTTTGAGGTCCTCACAAAGAGCTGTAAATGATGCAATCAAAAAACTAAAAATGCCAAAAGTCTCATATTTTGTGTGGTTACTTATGGTTAAGGTTAGGGCTGGGTAGGGGTTAAGGTTGCCATTTTGGGATTAGACTTTTCCCCACAGAAATGGGTCCCCACAAAGATATAATTACAAAAATGTGTGTGTTTGTGTGTCTGTGCACGAAGACTGCATACTCTGGTTTCCACTTCCAATCCAACGACATGCAGTTTGGCTGCCTGGCATCTTCAGACTGCCCATGGTGTGTATGTTGCCTGCACTAGGCAGGCGTTCTGTGCAGGATGTACTGGCCTTTCTGCTGTGTGACTGGAATCAGCTTCAGGCCACCAGACCTCATGATGCTGCAGGACAAGCAGTCTGACGCTGAACAGACAAGCCCAGTTTGCAAATCTGATTTTATTATCATCTTGAAATCTTTTCACAAATACACTCACGTCGGTTTTTAAAATATTCTTCTATATGAAATTTATATTAAACAGACACCAAGATCATTGCCATGTTGCATTATGAATCGATTAGTTAAAGTACAGCAATGCACTCAAACATTATTAGAAACACCCTGCCATTTACTGCCTAATACAATTAATTTAAAATGGTCATGTGTTTGGGTTGCATGGTGATGTCACCTCCAGGGCTGGGGGCCTGATTCCTGTCTCCACTTTGTGTGGGATCTGCATATTCTCCTCATGCCATAGAGATTTCCTCTGAGTAACCCGCCTTTGGTCATACCATTCAAAGACATGTGGCTAAGCTAATTGGTGTCTTTAAGTTGTCCATAGTGTGTGTGCTTTGCAATAGATTGGCATCCCATACATGATAAGTGGTTAAAAATTTGATGAATTGATGGATGGATGGACTGATGGATGAAGGGATGGATGGATGATACACTGCTTGGACAAAAGTATTGGGACACACCTCATAATCACTGAATTTAGGTGTTTCATTCAGACCCGTTTCCACAGGGGGGTACAGTCAAGCACCTAGCCATGCAGTTGGGTCTACAAATATTTGTGAAAGAATTGGTCATTCGGAAGAGCTCAGTGAATTCAAGCGTGGTACTGTCATAGGATACCGCCTTTGCAATAAGTCAGTATGTGAAATTTCTTGCCTGCTAGATATTCCACTGTAAATTGTAACTGGAATTGCAAAATAATAGTTTAGTAACAACCAAAACTCAGCCATGAAGTGTCAGGCCATATAAAGTAACAGAGCGGGGTTGGCGAGAGCTGAGGCACATACTGTAGTGCGTAAAAAATCTCCAATGCTTTGTTGACTCAATTAATGCAAAACTTCCTCTGGTATCAACCGCAGCACAAAAACGGTGTGCCAGGAGCTTCATAGAATGGGCTTCGATGGCTAAGCAGCTGGATGCAAGCTTCACATCACCAAGACCAATGCCAAGTGTTGGATGGACTGGTGTAAAGCACGCCGCCACTGGACTCTGGAGCAGTGGAAATGTGTTTTGTGGAGTGACAAATCACTCTTCTCTGTCTGGCAGTCTGATGGACAAGTCTGGGTTTGGTGGATGTCAGGAGAATGTTACCTGCCTGACTGCATTGTGCCAAATGAAATGTATGGTGAAGGAGGGATAATGGTATGGAGTTGTTTTTTAAGGGTTGGGTTAGACCCCTTAGTTCCATTGAAGGGCTCTCTTAATGCTTCAGCATACCAAGACATTTTGGACAATTCTCTGCTTCTATTACGAGCTAAACCTTCATGTCCAACATCAGTGCATCACCTCGCAAATGGTCTTCTCAATGAATGGGCAAAGATTTCCACAGACACGCTCCAAAATCTTGTGGAAAGCCTTCCCAGTAGAGTAGCAGCTGTTACAGCTGCAAAGGGGGGGGGGGACCAGCTCCATACGGATGCCTATGGATTTAGAATCGGGTGTCATAAAGATTCCTGTGGGTGTAATGGTCAAGTGTCCCAATACTTTTGTCCATGTAGTGTATGCATACCCACTAATGGTGCTCTGCCATACAAAGGCAAAAGACCATAACCGCAAATTTGATCAAAATTTAAGACCAAAATCAGGGGCTCTTCAGCTTTGTTTTTGTCCGTTTTGAAGAAAACAGAGCATGAAAATACCAGTAACCATAAAATCCACACTGAAACCGAGGCAGTTTCAGTATCTCAGTTTCAGTGGCAGTTTCAGTATCTTAGTTTCAGTGTCAGTTTCAGTGTCAGTGCAGATACTGTGCTTTGTAGAGGAACATTGAATTAGTTTTTTTTTACCACCCTTATATACACTTCACTTGTCTGTCTGGGTGGAATTTTGTAATCGATTTTTCACTCACTTCCCG
>JAODUD010000107.1:11128203-11154026 GCA_026784285.1 Stomatorhinus walkeri
ATAGATAGATAGATAGATAGATAGATAGATAGATAGATAGATAGATAGATAGATAGATAGATAGATAGATAGGACACTGAAACAAATCAGTGTGAAATAAACACACTGAGTTATGGATGCTCTATATGACTCTTTCCTGTGCGTTTGTTCCAGAACATGAAAAGCTCAGCTTTCCTCCCGCAGAAAGCAGCGCTTTCACTGATCTGCTCTGTGAAGCTGCTTCATTAGCCTTGCAGAGAGGCTATGCAAATGTGCTGCTCCAGCACGCCACGCCATGTGATACAGACATGAGCCGCTGAGACCTTCCCTCCCATTATACCGGCACCTTGGCACGGGTCACCCCCCAGTCACCCCCCACTTTGAGCATCGCCCTACTTCACGTTGCCCGAATCTGATGAGTTAGCAAGCAAGTGCTTCGCTGGGAACATCTGCAGCTGGATTTAGGCAGCTTCCCTCGTTATTCTGATTCAGCAAATACATTAGTGGGCAATAATAAACGACACAAGCAAGACATAGAAAAGTATTAAGCTGAACTGCAAAAAAATAAAGGCCATTAAAGACACTGTGGAGTATCCCATGACCAAATCTTTAACTACACTCTCACAGTTGGTTTACATCTTAGTACTGAAAAATCAGAAATCCTTTCAGACAACACCAGGGCACTTTTGAGAGGCCATCTCTTAGCTCACGGAGCCACAGTGAACAACGG
This sequence comes from Stomatorhinus walkeri, assembly GCA_026784285.1. NCBI lineage: Eukaryota > Metazoa > Chordata > Actinopteri > Osteoglossiformes > Mormyridae > Stomatorhinus > Stomatorhinus walkeri. The sequence goes on from JAODUD010000107.1 coordinate 11,128,913, forward strand.
GCAGAATGTAAGGCCTTTAAGTTTAACTCTCTGTATTCCAGTCTAATTCTGACACCATGTTTAAAGTCAGTGAGCAACACTATATGCAATCTGGGTGATTAATGAACTGTGTGCCGTACTGCCTTTCACAATTTAAAGGAATGTTCCACACAAGCATCAAGCAGTGAAATATTTATGTTTCAGCCAATTTGATAAAATGTGCTATCACTACTATACACTCAGGAAAGAATGCAAATTTTTGCAGGCTAATTTATGACACTACTATACTTTTAATATTATTTTATCAGCTTTATTTCAAACACCTTTATTAAAGGCTCTTAATAATTACAACACTACTATCACTGGAATGCTGCCGTTTTTTTTACATCCATCTTTGGAGCGCTTATCCAGGATGGGATCATGGGTGAGGCTGTATAGGACACAGGCAGCATAAAATTGTAAGATACGAGGTGTAGGTATACCCTAGCGAGATCCTAGTCTACTGCAGGGCACCTACAAGCACCCACTCAAACAAAAGGCACTTTTTTGGACTGCAGGAGGAACACAGAGAAAACACATGAACAAGAACAAACGACAAGAACAAACTCCACAATGAGAGAGCAAAGTCCAGATTCCCACCCCCAGCACTGGGGGGCAACCGTGTTACCCACGGAGAGCAGAAGTACTGCGCTAAATCGCTACGTGCAGTAAAAAATGTGCATACGGTCTAATTCAGCTAATTAAAAGCATTGTGCAACTGGTAATTATGTCAGATAGGGTACACTGTTTAAAATTCTACACGCTCAGCAATCATTCCTCATATTATTTTTTCACATTTTCCACAACAGACATTTTATTAGAGTTTTTGTAAGCTATAAACTGCATGCAAAAAGACAAGGATATTTAGATGTTACAAATTTTCAGTTTGGCTCAGGTTGCCGAACATGTATACTGGTATAGTGTGTCACCACGGCCATCACACAAAAAAACACTTCCAGATCCTGGTTGGTGACCCCCCAGGGTGACACGTGGCCTAGTCCCACGCTCCAGAAATGGCCATCTATCTGCCGCAGCCAGGTGTTAAATGGGGATCCACTTGGCCTGGTCCAGCCACTAAGGTCCTCAGCAATGAAGATCCTGCGAGCCGGGTCACCCTCAGGGAAACGCGCCACATGACCGCTCCCTCATAATGCAGGTAATGTGCCTCATTGGGGACTCCTCTAGCAACCGCTCGCTCAACACAAAGTCACACCAGCAGTACCCAAGGATTCTCCGAAGAGACTCTGTACTGAAGGAGTCCAGTCTTCATATCAGGTGACTGCATAGTATGCATGTTCCATAGACATACAGCAAGACAGGAAGCACCAGGACTCTAAAGACTTGGCACCTCATCATCTTGTAAAGATATTGGGAGCGCCACAGACCCCCTTCCAATGGCCTCAGGACCCTCCCTGCTCTCCCAATCAGTCTGTTGAACAATTTATTATTATCCTATAGTCAAAACATGTAAAACAGGGGAGACCCTATTTTTGTAGTCACCGGAGGGCATGGAGCGCTTATTGTTAATGTGCAGTGAAAAACAGAGTTTAAAGTCAGCTGGAGATTAAACCCAGCAGTGCACTGCTGAAACAGAAGCTGGCTGGAGGCTTTCCCAGCACGCGCCTGTGTAGGGTGCACATGACATATTGTTCCGTATTATTAGTAAGGGATTTAATGTTCGGTGTAGTGTGAGTGGTCTATGTGAGACATACACTCAGACACACTAGTTATTAACAGTATGTAACAAAATAGATGCATCCATAATATGCGATAAAAATAGTGAACTGAGCTTGAGAATTGACTTTGAACAGCATCTTACATATAGACGGTTCTGGGCCAAAGTCTTAGGCACTCACAGAAAATCTTTAAAGCTATTTTTATCTCTGAAATTAAAATACAGTTTAACATTTGAACATGTGCAAATTATCAGTAACACAATAAAAACTAACAGGAATTTCTTTCTCCTAAAAGTTACTAATATCTTCTTTGAAGACTAGAGTAACACCGCCTCAGTTCCATAACCGAAATCAGAGGCATCTCAGCAATTTCATCTTAAAATGGATTAGTATTGTAAGATGCTGTTAATAAAAGTTCACCTTGTTTTTGTCTTTAAGTAAGAAATATATGCTGTCCTGTAGAACATACACTTGTTCTCCTTCCTTCACAAACTCTCACATTTACTTTGAAATTGAACTTTTCAAATTCGTTTTTCAATCCAGATCGTGTCTGTCACCATCGAAGCTCCGGAGACCCAGAAGTCAGAGAAGGTCTTTCCCTTTCAGAAGACCATCCCACCGGCTCCAATATCAACACCGTCAAGTAGCTGAGAGACTCACTTCGTTTAAGAAGCATTCTGGAATGGCTTATTGGACAAGGACAAGAGTATTTAGGCTTAATTGTGCAGCTACATATTCAACTGCTTAATGTAAGAATGACATCCTCAGAGCGGCAAAGCAGTCATTGCATAGCAGGAATCAAAGGTGCAACTGAGAATATTAAAACATTTCTTAAACAGATCAATGGCAGATTATGAGTAACTATGTGTTATAATCTGTTCAGCACGAAAATTGTTGCAAGCAAAGCCGGTGGAAGGCTATGGCGCGCCCTAGACAATTTTCACCGCGCTCTACGTATTCCTCACGCCAGGATGGGGCGCCGGCCGTTTTCAAAATCAGCGCCCTCTCAAAAGATGGCGCCCTAGGCAGCCGTCAATATCGCCTAATGGTTTCACCGGCAGAGGCTGCAAGGAAGGGAGGTATCTTCAGTTCAGGAATGACTTTATCAAGACTAATCTTGGATGTGATGTGCACGGTGCCTCTTCATGATCACACCACGGTGAAATCCATATGTAAGCACAAACAGTGCACTTTTGACCAGAGAACGCAACCACAGCAGCAGGATTCACAAACGTTTTGCAACTGTGCAGTTGGCAATGTGTCCTGTGCATACACGGTAGTCAGCGCATTGCCCGTCTCCTGAAGGACACGACATTTCTGCTCATTCTTCATTTGCAGAGCTCATCAAAGCACGATCGCTTAACTTGAGTTTGTAAGGATGCACAATCAAACGTATCCAGAGAATGCAATATACACGGATATATTAAACGCTAATTCAGTCGTGTTGAAGCTAAGTCATGTTTCAATAACTTCCTATTTTTCCACATCAGAAAACTATGCATGGTTAGGCAGTCAGAAAGACGGAATAATGAGGCCGTGCATTAAAATATATAAACCAGAAGAATTCCTTTATGAAAATGCCTTGTTATTTAACTTCTGTTACTTAAATGTTTTACAAAAAGTCGTATATGTGCGCAATTTTCACATTAAAATGAATGAAGATGCATTTTTATCGCTTATATAAAATACTTCAGGAAATACCATACCTATTAAATAATTTTTTTAAATGTTATAATAAATACATTTTAACGAGAAAAACGTATAGTATTACCCAATATGGTGACACAAAATTCCATCCGACACGTTTAGAAATGGAAATCTAACATCGATAATATTTCCAACACCAGAAGATCTCGATACTTATGTATTTCTATCACTTTTTAAATCAGCAATTATGAAATCAGGGGCAGTAAGTACTCAGCATGCAGTGAACATCAGAGAAGCATTACTTTACTGTAAACTTAGGAAAGGTAATCCCGAGAGCCGAAACACCCACAGCACACCCACCTATGCGTGAACATATAAATAGGGACACATTCAAGGATATACTTGGGACGGAGACCAGCATATATAGCCAGAATGCATAACGCGGCCATGAGTATTACATTAATTTCAATAACTTTCAATAAAACGGTTTGGAACACTACGACTGTGCAAAATAAGCTCTAAAAAGCTCGAAGTAACGTCCTTACCTTTAGCATTTGCAGGCGGAGTCCAATATGAAGATACAGTTGCGTTACCTATATGTAATTTCAATATATATCCAACAATATTAATTTTCAATACCGGCAGATATTTCTACCGAAATAACATGTATGCTATTTATTTTTGCAGTCCTAAACCTGGGCAATCCTATCCGACTTTGGACGAATTTGTTGTATAGCGACTTATGAACCTTCACCGCGTCCGCGCACGGAAGCCTACGTCCCCTCTGTCACCGTATTTGAAGCACAATGCGCGCCCCGAAGTGCCCGCCTCCCGCATCCCCTACTTACAATGTCATTAACCAATAGCTTTATTAGGCCACTCTTCTCCTCCAATAAAGTGAAGGAGGCGGTCGCGCTTCCAGGCTGGAATGATGTAATGGTCCAGTTTAGATTTTGTGCTAGCATTTACCGCACGTTTCACTGTAATGGGATGACTTAATATAATAAAATAATGAAATGTGTAACCCCAACAAGTAAGTGCCCCCATTCGTTGAGATGATATCACTCACCTGAGTTTCAAATTGTCTATAAAATATTGCGCAACGTGAGTTTCAAATATTAAAGTATCACTACCCAGCCATACAGAAAATATATGTATTTATATATTTTTCTTATATTTAATTTTAAATCCTGCGCTTTGCTATGAATTATTAATCAATATTGCCGAATATATTTGAAATATGTTTATGATTATGGTTATTTTATTGTTGGTGCTGCTGTTATAACTGCGAGCAACAAAGAACAATAATAATACAAAATACAAAATAATTAATGATAACAACAAAAATAGTAATACCCCACCACCTTCATTAATGCTCTCAGTGTGAGGGTTTTACGTACCTTAACGAGCCGCAGAGCTATTTAATTATAACGGTTCTTTGTCATTTGGTCAAATACTAGTACAGGTACTTTATACAGAAATGGACACATCCCATTTTATTCATCTGTGAGATACACAGACACATGTAGAGGGAAGGTCAGAGTGCAGGGACAAACATCTATCTGACACCTCCTGGTAATATATAAAGAGCCCAGCTTCACAAACCCAACAGCATATTGCTTGAAGCTTCTAGTAGGCGAAAAGGTCTACGGGGAGAGGCCGGGTAAACTCTGATCCAGTAAGAACCCAAAACGCATGTGTTCCCACCTTGGACTAGGGTGTGGTGGAAAGAGTGCCCTGAGAAACTGCTTGTCTTCATACTGGGAGGCAGTGTGGGAAACCTCTGGTGAATCAGTTTTCCTGCAGCTATGTGTGCGGTTGTGGGAATAAATTAGCACTGTCTCCGTCTACTTTGTGGGCTTGAAGAAGGCTTATGTGAAGACCATGTACCCAGCCACATTCAGTCCTTGTATGGACAATGGGAGTTGTGTCTGCCTCTTTGGCATAAACCTGAAGCCAATCAGAGCCTTTTGGTGTCTATCAGTATGGGTCTTGTCTCTAACCCTATTGATGATATTCATGGAAAGGATATCAAGGCACAGTTGGAGGATCGTCCACTAGGGGGCCACAACATGCCATCCCTATCACTTGCAGATGATGATCCATTTTTGACTTAGTTTGAACAGGGCCTCCAACATGATACTTGAGCAGCGTTTGGTGCCAGAACAAACCTGACGGCCAGGAGTGTCAAGCAGCACGAAAAAGACAACAAATAACACCTCATCTGCAATCTGAAATTGTGCATTGTTGTTTAGTTCATTTTTGTGGGGGGCACTGGTTGGAGCACTGTATTTGTGTGAAGCCGTCGGGGTCAGAATAAGCATCTACAACTTTCATGACATCACATTCTTAATACATAGGGTTTAATATGGAGTTGGCCCACCCTTTGATATACTACCTTCAACTCTACTGGGAAGGCTGTCTACAAGGGTTATGGGAATTTTTCACCATTCTTCCAGGAGAGCATTTGTAAGGTCAGACACTGATGTTGGGCATGAAGACCTGGCTCGCAGTCTCAGCTTATAATTCATCCCAAAGGTGTTCTGTCGGGTTGAGGTCAGGGCTCTGTGCAGGCCAGTCATCCATGTCCTTATGGACCTTGTTTTGTGCACTGGAGCACAGTCATATTGGAACAGGAAGGGGCCGTCCCCAAACTGTTCCTACATAGTTGGGACCATGAAATTGTACAAAATGGTTTTGAATGCTGCAGTTTCACTGGAACTAAGGGCCCAAGCCCAACCCCTAAAAATCAACCCCACACCATAATCCCCCCTTCACCAAACTTTATACTTGGCACAATGCAGTCAGGAAAGTACCTGGCAAACGCCAAACCCTGATTCGTCCATCGGATCGCCAGACAGAGAAGCATGATTTGTCACTCCAGAGAACACGTCTCCACCGCTCTAGAGTCCAGTGGATCCTTTGCATTACACTTGGCGACGTAACGGTTGAATGCAGCTGCTTGACCATGGAAACTCGTTCCACGAAGTTCTCGACGCACTGTTCTTGAGCTAATCTGAAGGCCACACAAAGCTTGGAGGTTTGCAGTTATTGACTCTGCAGAGGTGGTGACTTCTGCACACTGTGCACCTCAGCATGAGTTCCCCCCCCCCACCTCTGTGATTTTATGTGGCCTACCACTTTATGGCTGAGTTACTGATGTTTCCAAATGCTTCCACTTTGTTATAACGCCACTAACAGTTGACCGTGGAATATTTAGTAGCGAGGAAATTTCACAAATGGACTTATTGCACAGGTGGCATCCTATCACGGTACCACGCTTGAATACACTGAGCTCCTGAGAGCAACCCATTCTTTCACATAATAATAATACATTTTATTTATAACGCACTTTTCATACATGTGTTTGTAGAAGTAGTCTGCGTGCGTAGGCGCTTGATTTTATAGACCTTTGGCTATGGAAGTTGGACCATTTTAATTCAATGATGTGGAGGGGTGTCCCAATACTTTTGGCAATATAGTATACTTTGGGATCTTTTTAACAGGTGACAATAAGAAGGAACACAAGATTGATATACCTGGTTTGGTAACTGCTGTTTTACAGACACTGAGGAGATCCCAGGTAGTAAAGTAAGAGTTAAGTCATAAGAAGAGACTCAAAGTTAACAATTCAATGTATGTTCCTGCAATCTTCACCAATAGTCATGAGTGATGGGTGTTGACAAAAAACAAGGTTTTGAGTATAAGCAGCCAAAACGAGGTTTATTTGCAGGGTTCCTGGATTCAGTGACAGGGAGATATAGAGCCACTGCTCTTTCAGATGGGGAGATGGTGGTTTGGCCATCTTGTGAAGATTCCACCTGCATTGCTCCTGAAGGAACTGCTCCAGGCACATCCTTCTTTGTGGAGGCTCCAGGATAGACCCGGGACATGCTGGAGGGATCACGTCTCCCAGCTGGCTTAGGAACATCGAAGGGTCCCCCAGGATCGGCTGGAGTCTGTGCCCCTGAAAACGAGGTCCAATGTGACCTGTACAGCAGGGGTGTCCTTAGGTCTTTGATGGGGGTTTTAAAATCCCCTCTATATAGCATTTGAATCATATTAGGAATGATATCATTCTTCTGTCTTCTGCATGCTGACGGCTTGATCACGAAGCTTGACTATATGCACAGGTAATGAAATATTGATGGCAGTGAAATATATATATATATATATGTGTGTGTGTGTGTGTGTCTATAGGGATATAGGGAGAGAGAGAGAGAGAGAGAGAAAGGTTTACAGATCTCTGTATGAAAATGAATTTGTAATTAGCAACTAACAGATCTGTGGTTGTATTTCTCACTTTTTAATATATGTGTCAATAATTTATTTATTCATTCAAAAATTCCCCAAATATTCTGATATCTTTGACCCTCAGACTAGCTGCTCATTCAACCCATGTATGGTGTAGGATAAGCCGGTTCAGAGTGCGTGATGTACAAAAGGAAAATGAAATAAAGAGTTTAAGAGGATTAGATGAGATTAGATACAGTTGAGTTTACATCCTTGTCAGCAATCAGACCCCATTGTCCTCCTTTCTCTGTGCTGCCTTCCACACTGTTCAATCTGCCTTTTTATTTGTACCTTGTGGTGTCAAACATAAATTCATTTGGGGACAAAAAAAAACCTTTCTATTTAAAAGTTGGAACATGCTGTCTCTAAAAGACAAATTTCACCGAGCATGATAAAGGAGCCATAAATACACAGAATTGAACATTTTGTGCTTTGCTTCATTTTGATACAGTGTAGCACTGGGTGCAAACACTAACTAGTTGTGTGTGATGGTACTGGCCAAACGTAGGTTGTCTCACATTACAAAGTTTCGATTTGTGCAATATCCTGGTAAAATGTACACATTTTTAAACACACTCTGTATGAATGCCTTTGAGAAAATCTGAAATCTGAAGCCTATAAGTCAACCTGTGTCATGTTAATACAAAGTAACCTTAAATTCCCATAGAAGCCAGCAATAATACAAAATTGATGTGTAAGACCTTTGTCATTCATTACTGTTACCTGTTTCCTGACTCAAATTTCAAATCATTTTAACATTTCACACCTGCAGAGTTCTTGCAATACTATTTGCTCATATTACTCTTTTACATATTACATATTACTATACTATTTGCATTACTATTGATGGTCATAAATAAATACCAATTTCACAAAACATCCCCATTTATTTGAGACTGCAATGAGGCAGGATTTATCAATGTATCACACTATATATACAGTAGATCATACCATAGAAAGGACACCAAACTGTTACCTTAAAACAGTACATATCCAGGCAAATCCTGATATTGGCAGTCTGCCGTCATGTGTGTGATTTCACCATTTTTTCCTATAGTGAAAAAAGTTGCCCTGTAAATAAGAAATTGCTTTTGCTGTTATTCCAGAAGGTGATGCTGCTCCAATCCCAGATGTTCAGATCCTACAGTTCAACCCTTGGGTGACTGAATAAAATAAGACCAGCAGAAAAACGGTTAGTAAAGCATTTAATAATTAATTATATCACATAACCATGTTGTTCTTGCATCCATTATGGTCTGTATGGAGGATTCATAGTATCATCTAGGCATCGTAATGTGGCACGACAGACGACTGTGACATTACACAGGGTTAAAAACAGCAAGTCAATGATCATAAATGTATGAGGACAAAATCGAAAACAGCATACAGCTTAATGCAGCATATAAGCTTAGTGTTTTAATGTTCTTGAAAACTTCAGCTCTTTGCAATTAAAAGAATTAAGTGAAATTCATTGAAATGCAATGGAAGCACTTACACCACAGGCATGATCATAGTGCCCAGAAATAAGAAAAACGGTAAAGCTTCGATTGCAGCCATGAAAACCGCAAACAAGATGACGACCTGCATTTTCACGGAAGTCATACTGCCGCCATGTATGTTTTTTTCCATTAAATCACTTTTGTAATTGATAATGTAACACAGAACTTTATATAACAGAATGTGTTTGTGACAGTTAATGTAAAGTTCATATTTTCTGGGTTTTCTGTTCATTGCCTGATAAAATTCCCCTTTTTACAGAGCATGGAGTGCTCTATGGTAATCACTGACCTTAATATTCTGCGGACACAGCACTATTATGCTTTAATTCATTGTAATGAGGGTTTCAAGGGTAGTGAGGACTTGCTATTGGACCTTGCCATGGTAGGCCTATCCAAGAAACTGAATTATAGAAAAATCTGGTAAAGTTTTAACTATTGCCTTTGGTCGGCAGGAGATAATGTTTTGTCTTAAATAGTTTGTTTTTAACTGAAAGACAGTAACAGTCTTTCTAAAATAGTGATTCGAAAAATAGCACAACTTCTGTATGTATGCGGAATAAATATAATTCTTAAAAAACGTGAATGCTTGCCAGTCTGTTTAAAAAAAGAAAAATTAAAAGGTGCAGTGTCACCCTAAATCGTGAAAGGAAAGTTTTAGCTTGTGTATAATTATATGTGTCCTTCACAGGCCTGGCAGCTGGTCAGACATACTGAATAAAAAAATACATCTCTTGAAATGTGGGATTAACTTGGATTAGGCAGCCGAATGATAATTCCTCTGGAAACTGTGCCAAGGACATTAGCGTGCCCATCTGACCTCATCCTGCCACTGCGTGACATTCACATTTTATTTGCCTGAGAATCGTCTCAGCTCGTTTGCAAAGCATCTGACTCTCAGAACAGACACCAGCCATATTTGAGAATTTATTGGAAAAAGGAGCATTTCCTTGGCTTGGAGAAGCGGTTCTAGTCTAAGATAAATTGATGTCCGTTTGGATTGAAAAGCTGACTCAGTAGCAGACGAGCGGACATGACATGTGCTGTTTTAGGTGTCTACCCTCTCCTTCCGCTCACCTCAATGTCTGTTTTAAAGCCAATAATATGTATGTATATCTACAGTATGCGCCTGCTTGCAGGATTGATGTGGTTCAGCTCCACCCCCCCACATCACACATGCATGTAATTCAGCAAAGTGGACCAGAAATATGTCTATAATAAGAAATCAGATGCTTCAAGGGAAAACAGGTTTTTCAATAAAATAACCTTTCCATATGCACGGCTCTTAGTAACATCTTTTTCCAAAGGCCATAATGGCGTTTGATTCTGGAAACGGTGCGATGTGAGAGGATTTCAGCTGCTGGTGTTGGTGCAGGGTCCAGCTGTTGGTTCATCTGTACCTGATGCAGCTTCTGAGCACATGCTACTGCTAACGATCACCCCATAGACTGGGCTCCACGTGTCTCCCCTAATTAGAGCAGGACATCAGCAGAGCCAGTCATGGTAATGCATGGCTCGAGCACTGAAGATGCGTGTTAATAGATGACGCTGCTATCTTAATGGAATAGACTTTTTGGAGGATCATGTGTATAAGATAAAGGGCTTTTGGCCTGGGGCTGCCGGAGGTGTCATCTGATACCCTTTAATACATGGACATAATATGATGGTGCAATAAAGATGCAGAAAGTCAGCGGACAATTATTTATGCAATTTTAAAATGGTGGGGTGACAAACAGCGTCACACAGCAACCAGACAATTTTATTCAATACTAACTGCAGTTTAGAGGTTGTAGAAATATGAACATGACAGAAATAATCAGTGGTATTAAATGAGTATAAGAATTAATAACATAATTATGGATTATAAATCATTATTTAAGCAACAAAGACAGTTTAGGTTCATCGCACCCTTTGCTTTACTGTGAGCATTCCTGGTGTTTAAAACTCACAGAAATGAAGACCTGCGCCATCACTGATTATTCTCTCTCTTTCTCGCACTCAGCTGTCATCTGCAATGTCAAACTGAACCATGCCTGCCTGTGTGTTGCTGTGGAGACGTACTCAGCTACCAGACCCTAAAGAACTCTGGGGAATATTATAGGAACAGATGTCAGCTCAGTGGCCTGGATGCTTATTGATTATCTCATACATTACAAAGACGAGGCCAAGTGAGACGACACTACAGTAAGGACAAAGGTACCAGAGACCCTGTAGAGTCAACAGCACAGGTGCACAACAAAGGAACGAATGTGATTTTCACCAAGCATATTTCTAGATAGACCGATATCTAGATCTAAATAGTTGAATATATTTGTAGTGTTTTGGAATTACAAATGTGTCTTCTCCTGTTAACTGAAATCCACTTTTAAAAGACCAAATATTGAGCTACTGCCAATCAAAATATCCGTAATTTGTGGACATAATGTTTTGTGTAGTTTGTATAGCTTTAAAACAGTTAGACAAAAGAAAAAAAGGTAAGTCTGTACTAGATAATCAATTGGAGGATGGATGAAAAGATGGATTCTGTTAACTGGTAATTAACCAAAATGGTATTCTGAATCCCAGTAGCTCATCAATCTATTACTCTGGGCGAGATGCCAAACTAACAACCAATTTCAAAATTGTCAAGATGCTTTGGAGCTAGTAAAAAGACCAACATGCAATGTAATTCGACACACTGCAGTCAACCTTAAAATTTATGAAACCAAATTGACAGTGAAAAGGCTGTAGTGCAGTAATATGACCTAATGAAAAGCATTCTAGTTTCTAAAACAAGGCTGATGTTTAGCCATTTTATGGATTACTGCACAAACACACCAGTCACGGCAAAAGCACATTAGGGAAGTGCAGAGTGGAAGCGAGGCTGCATTACGGAGCAGCTGTAAGGGGCTGTAAGGGGCAAGACAGAAAGGAATAGAATGACTGTGTGGGCGATGGAGCAAAATGTTAATGCTCAATGAGCCGTTGCCCTGGAAGCCAGCAGAGAGGCCACTGTACACGAGCCACATTCATTGCCACATGACATCGGCTGCTTCCGAGCGCGTGACATGCACTGCACCCTTCACTCTCCACACAGCTCAGAGTTGAATACAAGAAAATCAGTGCCAGTGTTCAGCTCATCTACTTCGCTTCCGCACTCTGCCCGCTGTTTCCTTCTTAATTATTACCTGGGTGCTTTATTGTGCCGACACTTTTGTTCTGCCAAGTGGAGCTTCGGATTAAGCTCCTCTTGTTATTTGAGGTAGACTAACATCCTGCCTCCTAAACTGCCGGACACGACAAGGGAAAAAAAAAATAATTATTACCTGAACTTCATCTATCCCTGATAGATGCCCCCCCCCCCCAGGCATGAGGAGGTGGGCGGTATCAGTAACCAGGAGAAAAACACACATCTCGGGGTGTGGTTGGAAATATGTGTAATAGTGTGTAATAATGTGAGTTCTGATTTAGAGGCACGGGGCCCTGCTCTGCATTCACACCATATAATACTGCTGAGCAGATATTAATAAAGCAATTAATAAATAAGAAAGTTCCTCCAGGAAAATAATGATTCTGAATCTGAATAGGATATACGCTTTCCTCATTGCTAGACATGTACAAGACTGTCAGTATAGAATTTGGCATGAGAATTATGGTTGATTTTGACCTGAATATTACAGGACCTTGGATTACATAACACTTGTGCTTTTAAAAAAAGTTACTATTGCTTTTTTTTTTTTTACTTTCTGCATTTAAAAGTCATGTTTGTAAGTCACTTATGTAAGGAAATTAGTGTCTCACAATTTTCAGTCACTGGTATCCATACTTAATGCAATATAGTTTTAAGCAATTAAATATACTTAATGCAAGAGCTTTCAACAGAAGATTTCCATGGTCGAAGAGCCAGCAAAGGTTATATGCTACCTTCTACTTTGGCTTGTCCTTCATCAAGTCCACCCACAGATATTCCCAGGTAGAAGGAGAGTTAAGTGCAATGCAGTCAATGCATATCTACAGTGGGTTCTTTACTGTAGAAAATGAGGCTAAGGGTCAGCAAAACTTTGGAGATACAAGTATCATGAGCAATTCCTTGCTGCTGGGTCTTCAGAGCAGAAACGTAATTATTTGCTCCGCCATAATTTTCAGTAGCACCATACAAATAACTGGCGATTAAAACAAAAAAAATCAAAGCCAAGTTAGAAAGAAACTTACAAGATGGCAACAGAAATGACAAAGGTGCAAACGACAAAATATGATTTTATTTATTTTTTTAATAACTTTTTCATTTTAGGTTAGTTCCAGCGCATATATATATATAAAAAAAAAACATTATTAATGTCTTTAACATATATACAAACAAGGTATACTGTGCAGATTAAAAATAGTTTCTCTCTCTCCGGTAAATACAATATAGATTGACATTTTTAAAAATATAAGCAACCCCTCCACTTTGTAAATAAACCCCCAGTAACAATCTTACAGTTGGGAAAGGGAGGAGTTGCTATGGAGATCTGCAAAGTTATACGACAGCAAAAAAATATTTAATGACGCACAAGTTCTTGTACTGATTTAAGCCAGAAATATCGAAAACCTTTGCACAAACATTTACATCAAGTTCTTCACATATAATACTTCCAGAAAAACACGGCCAAAAATGTTTAGTACACGAGAACAACAAAACATAATGACTGAGCTCAGGTACTTGTGTCATGATCTCCTGAGATGCTTAAATTCTCAAGACCCTTAGAAAGAAGTAACTGAGGCAAAGTTATTTTTGTTCTGCAATTCATCACACTAAGGTGCCAATTCCCAATGTTGGCCATGAAGGAACATTTAGTTTAACGACACATGGAGCGTATTGCCCACGACACTGATTAGACCTCCTGCAAACTGGTAACACCCATTTAAACTATGAAACTGCATTCAACCTCATTGGAACCCATAAAACTATTAGATCTAGTTAAATCAGAAAACCAAGTCATTCTAACGTTCATTAGAAAAATCATATCTTTGCTCAGTGTTACACAAATATCCCTGTACTGATCAAAAATAGGACCAAACAACATAATGTTGCGTAGCACAGCACTGGTGTGCAGTCAATGTCATAAACATACACAACATATACCTCAAATCTATATGTTTAATACTTGAAACATTTCTTTTAGTTTTTTTTTCCTTTTTCTTCAATAAGATCACTGCAATGTTCCAATGTTTCAGTTAGCAGGAGATATAAAGCAGACCATATACTATATAAACAGAAATAAATGGTTCTGAGTTAAATGCTGCTGAAATCCTCTTTCAAAAGTAATAATGGTTTACCTACAGGTAAATACTTAATTAGTTTGAAACTTTCTGTTGTAAGCTACGGGAAACTAGTGACAAATAAAACACATGACTATGTTACTAAAACATAGTAATAGAACTTGCTTGTTGCACAAAAAATAAACAATGTATATGTATACATCGCACTTGAAATCACCTGTGGATTGACATATGTGCAATCAAATTTGCATTATTCAACAGTTTTATTATTTTTGCCAATATTCAAATCGTTACGTGACAGAAATACACACTTTTAAAACTTAGGCTAAATGACTGATTTTAAAGATGCAAAATATCCCGATTTTCCTATTTGTTTATGGCTTTGCTTTTCCCACTTTGCATTGTGTTCACAATGGTAATTTTAAGTATATTTAGCATAATAACAGTCTTCAAAGGGTTAAAAAAAAAACCTAACAGAATAATTGTAACACATTCTGAGGCTGAACACAATTACTGGGATTAAATGCATGCTGCGACCAGCAGTCAGAACTGCAAAAACCAACAATAATCAAGTTAAAATATTTCATCTACTCCCATCTATAAACATCTGTGTTCCCCTGGTCACAAAATGACCTCTGACAGAGAAAACACAAGATGAAAATACATAATACCCTTGGTTTCATAAAAATATTAACCACACATATTACAGTGAGAATCACAGGGCTTATTAGGGTAATGCTCTCTAAGACGACACAGAAGTACAGCTTTAATCAAAGAAAAATGACCATAATCTTGACATTACCAGCATTTTATATTTTGGCATTACATAGTCATGTGTCACTTGAAGAACGATTTGGATATTATTTTTATATAAGGCACCCAATTTAATGGTTTTCTTCAGTAGAGTCATTATTGGGAAAGGGGTTTAAAAACAAACACGATACCTTTTAAAATACCTCACTGACTCAAAATATCAAATATCCTAAAAACACAATTTGAAGCAGAGCCAGAACCTTTTCCCACAGCCAGCTCAGTTTTCCGTTTGAGAAAAACGATGACAAAGAATATTCCATCCTCAATAATTATCAGATACAGCCATTATACATCACCTACTTTTCATCTGTTTTGGAATCATGTCAAAATGAAAGCCAGGGTGATTAATACGGCCGTCATTTTTAGCTCATTAATAAACAACCTTTCATATAATAATTAAGGCTACACTCTTGGGAAAACAAATGATTATTCATAAATATAATAAATCTAATTAGCAAACTGATCATTATACTGTACTTGTTTTTGCTTCTTAGCAAAGACCCCTTGGTCAAAAATATTTATTCAGTCAAGAAATTCCCTTTCAAAATATAAGCACATGATGACCAACAGGACAATGCTTCACACAGCTTCAGAAGAGCAGGCATGCCACTGCAAGGCAGAGTAAACAAGGACATGCACAGGTGGCGTGATGAGATAGCTGCACAGGGGACTCCTAAATAGACACCTGTCTCCATGCACCTGCATTTCACTTCCTGGCACTTCTTCCTAATATAAAACCATATAATTAATGGCGACAAAAATATTAATTGCACCGCAACACTCTCTTGAGTGTAGAATATATTGGGATCCCAGTGGTGATACAGGTATCATTCTCAGCTGTCATTTCTGTAGCATTAGGAATGTTAGCTTTGAGCCAGACTTGCATAAATATTATCAACCCAATCAAATGAACCTGACCAGAATCACTGTTTTTATGATGTTCATAAACTGGCGAAAAACAAAAAAAATCTTCTTTGCATGATGCATTGCTGAGAACATTATAAGCTTACGGCGCTCAGATGGGTTCAGCAACTGACTAAAAAAATTACTGGTTTCGGAT
The DNA here is from genome assembly GCA_026784285.1 of Stomatorhinus walkeri. Classification (NCBI taxonomy): domain Eukaryota; kingdom Metazoa; phylum Chordata; class Actinopteri; order Osteoglossiformes; family Mormyridae; genus Stomatorhinus; species Stomatorhinus walkeri. Next base: position 11,145,157 of record JAODUD010000107.1, read on the forward strand.
GCCTTAAATGGACATTAATTGCTTCCCTAAAACCTAAAGCGATTATAAGATACTAAAATATTTTAGGAGTAGTTATTTTCCACTCTGTCCATGTTTTTTTATTGTAGAAATGGGAATATTCCATAATGTAAAAAGAATGATGTTAACCAGTCACACACGTTAGTATTTCAAGGTTTGTAAATATAAAATGACACTTCAGGTAGACAAAGATAAATATAGAGATGCAAGGTGGGGTGGGAGGGGGGATTGTGAAATAGAGAACAGTTTAATGCAACCAGTGCCATTTCTGATATTGTATTAAACAGTGCTGATTACCATGGCTATTCATTTCATTTTTTTAGGCAAAATACTGTAATTCTAGATTGCTGGTGCAGTAGTAGCGTAAACATAAGGGACAACGAATGCACAAGTGTTTTGCATTTTTGAGGCAAGTTGCAGCTGGGTCCTACTCAACATTTCATAGTGCTTCACAGGCTAAGAGAAAGAGGGCACACGAAATACGTCCGGTAATCTGATGATTCACACGAAAGCCTATGTGCGATGTATTCCAGAGCTTCAAGATCTCAGCTGCTTACTATCGCTTCGGGTCGGCATATCTGTGGATGTTTGGTAATGGAGCAGGATAAGTATTCTTCTAATGGCACAACACTGTGGAGTACATCAAAAGGTAAAGTGCAAAAGATAAATTAAAATCATGTTGGCTGTATGTGTTACATGAGCATCTCTGCCTTTTGCGGTCAACAAATCTGCAAAATTTCTACATAAGCACTTCTCATGGGGCTTGTATGACTGTAATGACATCATTTACCTATTTCAAGCACACGCTTATGCAGTGTGTGTACATGTATATATAACGTTTGTTGGTTACTGGTGTCTGAAGAAACAGAGGCGCCAAACGTTCAGGCAGAAAAAAAACATTAGTCCTCATAATTGTGTCAAAGTGGGTGATTAAAATTCAGCACCAGTGGCTTAAAAAAAAAAAGAGTAAAGCAAACTCTTGTGACTATTTTGTTCCATCTTCCACAACTGGTTATCCCAGGAAAATAAGCAGGACACAAATAAGCAATTAAGAGACCGACTCTGTGTGAGGAAACCAGGGAGCACTCGGTGAAAGATGCAGGCAAAATAAACCAAAATTGTTTATACCAAGAAAACTAGATGGTCTTTTTAAAATCTAAATTCGACCACTTTACCCTCTGAAACAACCCCTCCATGTTTACAAAGATCTGATCCCTTGTTGTAGCAGAAGGCATCACCAAAGCAACGGCTAGCAACAACAGGAAAGAGGGATTACAATTTTCCATAGTCTGCGTGTATAAAAATCTCAAAGTGCAAAATACTCAGGATAAAGTGGTCACATTTTATCAACATTTTAAAGAACCCGTGTAACGTAAGCAAGCTCAAACGTGGCCACCGACGATGAACCGTAGTGCTGTACATTCCAGTAACGTCGTCTGACTCAGAAACAGTCTCATACTTCTAGTAAGGTTTCGGAGTATGATTCTGGAAATAAAAAGTGATGAGAGTCCAGGACATGTTATCCAAACAACTGCTCAATTTTAAATGTGCAAGATAAGAACTGGCTTTTCAATATATTTTGTCAGGTGACACTGCGACAAATACCACAAACACAGGCACATAGCAAACCTAAAAGAACAGAGGCTAGAAGGAAAGTCAGCTCACATATCTGAAAAATATCAAATAAATATATCTGTAGATGTACTGTACATCTATGGATATGCAATCATTTGTTAATATATATATCAATGCAGATTGGTACAAATGATTCTAGTTTGCAAGAAATCAAATGGTATATCTTTACTGTAAGTATACAGTGCTATTAAAAAAATAGCAGAATATAAAATTTTGACATCATATTCCATATTAGACTATGCATTTATCAAAGAAATTTGGTGACCTTATGTTACGGAATGTGGTGAATCGCTTTGGATAAACATGACTCGCTTTGAAAATGCAACTGAAAGTCTGTCATTATGTAGAATAGTGACTTCAAACAGGCTGCAAATATTTCTGTATCCAGTACAGATACTAAGCATCCATCTACCAAAAAACAACATTCAAGGGAAAAACTAATACTTCAGATTGTTTCTTTAGATACCTCTTCTTTTGTTTTAATGCAATGTTTGAATTCAGTAAATGTATGAGCCAAAATGTGTCTATTACTTGAGAAAACTGGGTTTTAAAATTTCAGCATTTGGTAGCATAGAAGAATAAAGTGTGTTATAGCCCTTTAATGAATGACAGCGAAACAGTGCAGCTCTAAAAAAAATATTGTGTAGAATTTCATTAAAACTGCTGGCTTTGGTCTCCTCTAGAGTTCCCATTAAAAAAGCTACAAAATTTCACTTGACATTTCAAAACCCACATTCCATCTTAGAAATAAGCAGAGCAATGTCGGAGATGTTACAAGCAATTAAGCATTCAGAAAAATACTGGGATGGACAGAGTGTACCATCAAGAAGTGCTGTCTCATTTACTTTTACAACAAAATAAACTGTATATCGTCTCTTAAAAATCCTGAACACCACCCAGTAGCAGTCTGCTTAGCCCAAATGGACAGAATCAAGAAGAACAGCCCCTTTCAGGGGAGAATCCCAGTAAGTACACACACACACACGATTTCAAAAGGAACATATGACAGGGATTACAGACATATATGGATTCTAAAATGTGGGAAAAAGACGTCCATGTTGTCAAATTCACCACTTGAAACCAAGAATGTTTCTGGGAGAAAAGAAAAAACAAGAAAAGCACACTGTCATTAGACATAAAATGAGAAATTTATATCACAAAAATTCACCATCATTATTGTCCAAATTTCATGATATAGAAAAAATGTTTTTTTAAAAATATCACTGAATAAGAGACAAAAAATGGAATGGTAAGCGCTGTTAAATAAAGATTTAATTTAAAATGATCCTCCTCTTAGAAAGTCGTTATTTATGAGGAAGCCACTCTGGATCCAAACAGATGGCTGGAGGGTAATTTGACTGACTACAGTTTCAGTTCCAAAGGAGATGAAGTAAAATCCATAATGCTGACATGTAGAAAAGGGGGAAAAGCCACACAAAGGGAAACTGGGTTGGCTTTTCTCTGAGATGCAATACTGCAAAAGCCACCTGCTGGCCCAGGCTCCGCCCAGAGCAAAGACAGCGGGCCACCAGGAGAGGGCGCTGTTGCTTCGCTGGGGCCGGAGACGTGAGAAAAAGCAGCACAGAGCTGCTTTCTGCACAGGGCCCTGGTGACTGTGCCTGCTTCCAGCCCCCTTGTTCTGCGCCTCTGGCAGGCCTGCTTTGTGAAGTCCTCCCACTGCTGATCAGGGATGTGACAGAGAGCCTGGCCCATGGCCCACAGCTCACGGCTTCTGTGGACCAGGAGAAAGTACCACTGGCGTGGACAGCCCATCCACACTCAGAGCAGGGATATGGATCTGGTTGCTCCCATTGGTTGGAAACTGTAACAGGGCAAACAAGATAAATATTATAGTACCATTAAACCGTCCCATACACTTTGTATACAACAGATGATTTAAATAACAACAAATGGATGATTCATTTCCACCTTTAATGATGTAAAACATTGCATTTAATTGTGGTTTGCTGCAGTGCTTTCCTTGGGTAAATATTATAATATTATAACCAGCTGTTATCCTTTTTGTATAATACAGATAATGTCCTTTTTGTACAATACAGATAATGGCTCATTAGGCATGTAAAATGGCAGAAATCCATAACTGGAAGAGAAAATAAAAATTCACCAACAGGGGGAGCTGATGCACCATGCGAGCAGGACATGTGACTGCACTTCACTGAAGGGCACAGGCGTGTGAAAGAGGCATGCGTGGCTTCCACAAACAGCACGCCGAACAGACTGGCGACCAGCTGCCAGCGCAGACTACGTCAGGGAGCAGCAGGAGCGGGGAAGAGGCATACCTGAAAGGACAGCTTGGCCGGGCTGCGGGGCGCGATGGGACTGAGCGTGCTCCAGAAGTGAATGGTAGAGGGAAGCGGACTTGGCGTCAACAGAACCGGGGTCTAACAGAGAAGCACAAGGGAAGAATGCTGAAAATCACCACAACTGCTATCTGTGGACACGTCGCTAAGGTGTTTTTAAGGTGCAAAATATTGAGCAATGTGTTACGTGATATTGCTATTGCTATCAATGGCTAACAATTAACCAGGCTAGAACTGGGGCCGTTTCAGAAACCAGGATTTCTTGCCTAGCCGGACAGCTTGTTGGATAAAGGCTAGTTACACTGGGTAAATAAAATCCAACAAGTTATCCAGCAGAGCAAGAAATCTTACTTTTTGAAACAAGTCCCAGTTATGGCTAGTAATTTTCAGAATTGCTGTACTGGAACGCTGTTAACTCACATGATTGCACTGCACAGTATAAAAAGGTACCTCGGCACCTCTTCATGCGGCTGCTCACCATAACCACTACAACAGCTATTCTTTCTCTACTCTTCTTTTGGTTGACCTCTGCTCTGTGAAAGTCAGTGCTGCCACCTACTGGAAGTACCTAGTCAATTAACTTGTACAGGCGACACACAGACACACGACAAAAAATCTCTGCTACACCCGCACCGTTCACCTCCATCCAGCACATAACCCCGACGACGAAATGTACGTTACCTCAAATTGTGCGCGATCAAAAGTCCATGTGGAAAAGTGAGAAAAAGGCTTTTACAGGTATGTGGATTTTAAGAATTTTCTTTGGACAAGCCTTTCCCCCATCCGGCCCATCAAACTGAGGACACAGTATACTTCCATAAAAATGCTGATACACAGAAACATAAATGTAACGAAAAACTTCTACTTGGCTGGTTGAACATTTATAGACCTCAGCACCAAGGCCAAACGCCGCAAGATCTTAAGATGCTATCAGTATCTTCAGTACCTTACTTAGCCAGCTGGTTCACTGGCAGGATTTAAGGCCATGTGTGTTAAGGGGTACATACATTACGTCTAAGTCAAAAAGAAAAAAAGACTGAAAAACCTAATAACTGAATATTTTGTAACTGTACAGTTCCATCTTAATGTGAGTGAAACTCGTCTTATTTCGAAAGGCATCTGTTTAACTGAAATTGTCATGATTCAACTCCAGCCACAATCTTCGCAAGCCTTTGGTAGGCCACGTCCAAGTCAGAGATCTTGGCTCCTGGTCCAGAAAAGCTACAGGTTGTGCTCCAGATCAGAGCTCTTCCACAGTACTGCCGCTGACCATTAAAAAAACAGCTGGCTAACTGGTTCATTCTGCAGGGCAAAGACCTTTGATCTGAAGCACAGATCACGTGGGGCGGAGCTGTGGTACACGGGGCGACTCTGCAGGGGCCCAACACTCACCAGCGCGTGAGAGGTGATGACTGTGGGGGTCAGCGTGTTCGTGCTTCCACCAGGGGCCAGGAGGCTGTTGACCGCGGCATTGACCTTATCCAGCGAAAGCCCAGGGGGCAGCTGAATAGGCGATGAGGGCAGCTCCAGAACTTTTGGTTTTTTGGACTTGGGGGGCTGAGCTTCCTGGGGTGATGAAGCAGGAACGGCAGCTTCTGGGTTCGCGCTGTGTTTTTCTAAAAAGAAAATAAAGAATTTCAGCTCTTTGCAACCACATGCCTTGGACCTTCAACAAAGGCACAGCCCAACCTGCACAAACCCAGACAGCGTACTGATGAATGACAGACGATCAAAGCATCCTTCCCGACAATCAAGTATAGGTGATGTACTGTTTCCCTGATCCGTCAAAAAAGAAAAAAAAAAGAAAAAAAAAAAAAACACAAAACAGACAAACAAAATGTCCCGAGTGGCCGCGGTTCACCTGGAAACTGAGATTCGGATTTTCCCTCCCCGTCTGCCCGCTGCTCCCCGCGGCTCAACTCTGCACACGGCGGGCTGGCTGGCTCCACACAGGCCGGCAGGGCTTCCACTGATTCGGCGCCTCCTGCGGGAGGTGGAGGTGCAGGAGCAAGAGCAGATGCAGGCGCGGTCACCTGACGAATGGAGGGGGGGAGAACACATTTTCAGTCTTTGAATCTGGGCCTGAAATTTCTCTTAGGACGCTAGAGAAGCATCGGCTCCCACCTCTTCCACATGCTTTTCCTTCAGGCCCACAATCTCAAAGAAATCCTCCTCGGGTGCCGAGGGTTTGATGACCACAAACACCTGGTGGCTCTGGGACGAAGAGACCACACATTCACCGGGAGCTGCTGAGGACCCGACTGGGGCTGATGGGATGAGGGGCGCGATAGAGCTTAGGTCAGGAACGCTCGTCAAATAGATCTGAGGGGGATCTCCAAGACCTTGGTTCTTCTGCGTCTGGGTGTTCTAAAAAAATAAGTAAGTAAACAAACAAACAAACAAACAAATAAATAAATAAATAAAAAATTTGTTGATCCATCAGATCTGAAATACCTCATGCAGAAAACTGCTGGTTTTTCTGCAGCAAGAGTATTTGGTTTGACCAAAAGCCAGCATGTCATTAATTTGCATGTCACTCACCACACTGCCAGGAGCAGCACCTGATGGCGTCTGAGGGCTCAGGGCAGGTGTGACACAAGGGGACGGCTGGGTGACTATCACCTGCAGACTGCTCTCTATCGATCCCGGCCCTGGAGCAGAGCTCCGCCCCTCCATTGTACAGACGCGCATCTGGTTTCAGAAAGGCAGTTTCATTAACCATCTAACCTCTCAGTATTAACTAAGCAAAGAGTGTCTTTGGTGCAATGAATCATTGTTCTGTTGGAAAAGTCCCGTGCAATTTGACAAAATTCTGCTCTGGAAGTAAATGTGAACTGTACCACACTGGCCTTTTGATTATCCATGCAAATATGCATATTAATTATTATACAACTATAAAAACAGTAATTAGATGTATGGTACTGTGCAAAAATCTACAGCTAAAGAAATTTATGTTTAAATGATCTTCACTTTGGTGTGACACTATGCTATTATGCCTGTCAAAGTATGTTAGTTTAGACTTTTCGAAACTTCTAAAACCACCCCTGTATTTGCAGCAACCATCCAATACACCCATATTTCTTTTTTTTTACTTGACATCTAGCACACCTGGTATAGCTAATCAATCTCTTGTTGACTTTAATCAAATTAATGAATTAAATGAGCAGGTGGCGAAATTTAATAAAAACATGGAATGGTTGAGGTGGTCCTGAGGAGTGGCGTTCATTTAACTATCCAACCAGATATCAGTAACTTCTCGGAGAACAGAAGAAATTCTTACTAGTTTTTATTGTTACTCTTAATTTGCACATATTCTACTGCTAAATTGTGTTTTTTGTAAGTGCCACAAAAGTGCACTTACTACCCAGATAAATAGGTTTAAACAGTTCTTTTGACTGCCAAAGACCTTTACACAGTACTATACAGTGACTGAATCTCCAAACTTCAGGCAGGACATGGAGCCTCTGTGCAGATAAGGCATGCAGAAGCTCACCTCAGGCATAATTTTCTCAGCACTGGGTACCTTGGGGGTGCTGTCTGTAGGAACGGGCAGCTCTGTCTTGATGGGCTTGGGAGCCTTGGTGGGGGTCTGCAGGGATTGGATGGTGAAGGTAGAGTAGAGTCCTGACTTCATGTAGTCATTGCGGGAGCTGCGCTGGCCCGAGTTTGGTGGGGAGCGCTGGGCCTGCAGGCTCTTAGAGAGGCAGGGGGGGGCATTGCCCCCAGGAGCCTTGGGCAGGCCCACAGCGTCTGTCTGGCTCTCACGCCGCTGGGACTCCTCCCCAACGCGAAGCCCCTCGGCAGCAGTCGGATCAGGATATGTCACAAACTTGTAGACAAACTTTTGTCCACTCACTTTCTTTATGATATTCTGTGAAGGTGACATATGAAAATATATTAATTGAATTATATTAAACATACATTTTCATAAAATGCACCAAACATGTTTGACAGACTCACAGATAACAAAACTTAAAAAAGAAAAAAAACTACAGTTGCTATGATACAAAAAAGTTTGTTAAAAAATAATATCGCTATACAAGTCAGAAACATTTTTGGCATGTCCTGTATTTTAAAGAGTAACAAAGGCTGAACGAAGACTTTTCAATGTAAACCTTACCATACTGAAAAAGAATGTGAAAGGGAAAGGAAAGGAAATGGTGTTAGTTACGACTGTGACAGGTGTGGAAAAAAAGGTGACAAGATACTCGCAGTGACTTGATTTAAACAAGCCACAATTTTGAGCAAACAAAGGGCGCTTTTCCACCGCACCAAGAACGGTACTTTTGGTATGGTACTTTAGGTACTTTTACTTTTGACTTCCAGTCAAGTACCAGAACCAAAACTTCCAGTACTGAAAGTGCCAAACTAGCTGGGGTAGTTCTTTGGTACGTCGTGTGGTACTTGAAATGCTTTATTTGTGCGTTCTTTCACTGCACCAGGTATTCCGAGAAAGTACCAAAAGTACCGAAACCAAGGTGTTGGTTTTCCACTGGAGTAAAAACTGGCAGCAGTGCCGAATGACATCACAACTGGAGGCGGGGAATTTTGTGCTGAATTCAAAAAATGGCTGTAGTATATTGCATAGCTTGGTGATGTGCAATATTAATATATTCTCTTGGAAGATATTGAAGATATTGAAATTGAACTTAAAATATTTCAAAAATGATTAAAACAAGATTTAGAAATGAGGTGGAGCAGTAAGTTTCTAGTGGCCTAATTAACTTTTTGCTTAATTAGTCAATTTTCAGACCTAATTGGGCAAATAAATAGCATAACTCAGTTTATTCTTGGGATTAAAATTTAATTCTGGGATTAGCTTAATCCTGGGATTAAATTAATCAAAGGGTTAAAACATGAATTAATTGATTACCACTAATTAACCAATTAAGTGGC
>JAODUD010000107.1:11154071-11166451 GCA_026784285.1 Stomatorhinus walkeri
AATCTGTTAATTGATTCATGCATTGTCATCAACTTTACGTCAGCGTGCAAAATTTCAGCTCGATCGGACAACGGGAAAAATCGATTACAAAATTCCACCCAGACAGACAGACAGACAGACAGACAAGTGAAGTGTATATAATGGTGGTAAATAAAAAAGAGCTCTGGTAACAAACCTGTACTCATATTGGCCAATACTTTTTGTTCAGTTTTATTAATTGATTGATTGGTTAATGGGTGTGCTCCAAATTATTGTGGATTACTCTCAGGTGTGTTTGTCATGTGACCATGCCAGGTGATTTCCTATTTAAGCTGCACCTGCACCAATAAACAATTGATTGAGTGTCCTCACCGCATTCAGTCTCTAAGTGGTGTTTATTCTTTCCAAGTTTATGGAAATATTTTAGCCGGTATCTAGTCAAGTTATGTTTAACAAGTTTTCAGGGTTGGATCCGCACCGAGAAAGTGGGAGCGCTGCACCTCTAACACAGGTAAATACATTCCCTACTCAGACAGGGTCAAAGGATCTTACAAACAGGGTCACCTTGTCATAGTAGTATCGAAGAGCCCTGCTGAGCTTGTCATAGTTCATGTTGGTCTTGTTTTTGCGAAGACCCCAGAGCCTAGCCACCTCCTCTGCATCCAGGAGCTTGAACTCCCCGTCACCGGAGGTCCAAGAGATGAGGTGCCTGTGGCTGCCGTCCTCCAGCAGGTGCAGCAAGAACTGCCACAATGTGATGGACGGGTCCATGGCTGCAGGGAACCAAGACAGAGGGCTCTTGACACAAGGAAACAGGAAGCTGTGTATAACACGCAGCAGCATCTCAAGGCTGGGTCATCAACAGAAGAAAACTATCACCACTGCATTCTGAGAACCTTGAAGAGGATATCCTACACTTTGACTGTAAAACATGCTTTAATTTCATTTAGGCAAGGTGCAGAGCAATATCTAGACGATGTGGTCACAAAAACCGAACAGACTAAACACAAGAACAAAATACAGAAGTGTGTTGTGCTAAGCATGTAAATTAAATCTATTAGCATTTTCCCCAATTACACAACTCCCATCCAGAACCTTGGAAACCATCATCGTGTATATGAGCAACTGTTACTAAGGGAGAGATATTGTAATGTTAATTTTCCTTGATGTCGGACAGGTAATTATAAATACATAACAAAATAAGGACTTCCTCAGGAAGATAATACTGAAATATAGGCCTTAGTAAGAGAAGACTCTTCATATCTTAATAGAGAATTATCACATGATTAAACTAAGATAAAGGAAGTGACAGGGCATAATTCTATCAACAAACCAAATGAACTAGTTGGGGCACGCAGTAATGCACAAAAATCCAACCTCCTCTTACTCCAGTATTGCCACTGCAATTAAAAAGGTGATAAATGCATGAAAAATCTAACTCCCAAAATGCATTCAGGTTTAAAAGCATCCATGTAATAGATTAGAGGCACAATGTCACTGTGGGCCTACATTCATAGTGGGGTACCGCAGGGTTCAATTTTAGGACCACTAATTTACGTTAATGATATTGACACCTATACATACAGTAAACTGGTGAAATTTGCAAATGACACCAAGGTGGATGGTGTAGCAAATACTAAACTAGCAGTACAGAGGCTACAACAGGATCTTGATCTAAGTAGTAACTGGGCTGATACCTGGCAGATGAAATTTAATGTAGATAAATGTAAAGTAAACCATGCAGGGAGCAGCAATATAAAGTACAGATATTTTATTTGTTCCAATGAAATTATAGCTGATTATGAGAAAGACCTCGGTGTTTATGTTGGTCCTTCCGTGTCCCACTCTTGCCAGTGTGGGGAAACAAAAAGGTCAGTAGGATGTTGGGTTATATCTCTAGGTGTGTGGAGTTTAAGTCAAGGGAGATGCTACGATTATACAATTCCTTGGTAAGACCCCACCTAGAATATTGTGTGCAGGTCATTGCTGTTTTGGAAAAGGTTCAATGTAGGGCTACAAGAATGATTCCTGGTCTTAGAGGAATGTCTTATGAGGAGAGTTTAGCTGAGCTGAATCTGTCCGGCATTGCACAAAGAAGATTAAGGGGGGCATGATCCAAGTATATAAGATTCTAACAGGTCTGGATGCTGTTCAGCCAAATGACTACTTTGATATTACCTTAAATACTAGAACTCGTAGCCATAGGTGGAAATTAGCGAGAACATTTTAAACTGAATTTGAGAAAGCACTTCTATACACAGCGTGTAGCTAGAGTATGGAATAGTCTTCCTGTTCATGTAGTGCAAGCTAAAACCCCAGGTTCCTTTAAATCAGAGCTAGATTTTAGATTTAGATTTTAACAACTCCGAGCTATTAGTTAAGTTCTCCCCAAACGAGCTTGATGGGCCGAATGGTCTCTCCTTGTTTGTAAATTTCTTATGTTCTAATCAAATCCAGAACTGATTTAAATTGAGTATAAACTGACTGCAGCCAAGTCAGACAACTTCTACTCCTCGTAGTCTGCAAGACCTGACTGCAATGGCAGCACTGCCAGAGGGCTGTAGATAAATCAATACAAATATCAAATGCATGCACATTATTTCTTTTACAATAACCAACTCTTGATCCAAACTGTTAGCAGTGCATAAAACTATTGTGTATAGTGGCTCTGCGTAAAAAGATAGCTGCCCAGAAAAAGATCAAATACACGCATGTCAAGGATTCAGAGTTTTTATTGTCATGTACAGAGTACAATGCAATTCTTACTTGAATGCCTTCTTCACAGATTGGACAATTAAATGAAGCAGGGCAACATTAAAGTAACTAAGAATAAAAAACCACTAGCTTACTTGTACTGTTAGAGCATTTAAGTAATTTATTTAAACTTTATTTTACAAGGTAAATGAACTGAAAACCAGTTCTCACTGCTTTACGTGCTTTTTGGGAGAAATAGCATAAAATGCATCGGAACTTCCTGGGATACAAATGTCATGCGTGTGACTAAAATCTTCAGCCAATAAGGACAAAGCTGTGTCGTCATGGAAGCGGTTCAAGTTTGTGCTGCACGGTCTGTCTCAAGTTGTCTTGCTATCGCGAGGATTTTATACCATGTGACATGGTGACGTGTGCTGATGTTTTGCAGCGCCAGACAAAAGAATCTAACCATGATTTGGCTTTTTTTGAATAAGTGTTTTTTTATTTGGTTTAGATACTTTTCTACCTCAAAATTTTAAAAAGTTTTTAAGAGACCTAGAATAGAGGAAGATATTTGTTGCAGTCAGTTCTGTCCTGCTTTATTTTGTTTGTCCTTTAACATGTTTGCAATATTATACAGTCTTGCAAATTGTTACATTATTATATGGTTTGGTTCATTTGAGCTTCATTTGACATTATTACATGGAACAGCATTGTGAAACTATAATATTGATAATTATCGATATTGGTCAATATAGGAAAAAATATCATGATAATTTTTTTTGCCATATCGCCCAGCTCTATACACCACATATGAATAATTCAACTCCACCCTAGCCACAAAACAGTCATAAACATATCACTATGTAAGCAATCAAAAAGGCTTTAGAAATGGCCAGTGACATACCTGACCTACTGTAAAATATTTTAAGCCATCTTACAAATATCACCCTTTTTCAACTATTGTTTTAATCATAATGTATTGTTTGACTTGTAGTACTGTAACACATTAACACTACCCTTTCTAGGCAATTTCTGAGCAGTGCGTGGTTAAAATCATACCATCCCATTTGTAGGCTGCACTGTTTTGTACTTTCCTTTGTTTTCCAAATTCAGCAAAATGCAGACACTAGAGGTACTGGAGAAGGTGAAGAGATGGAAGGAAAAACAGCTCAAAGTTTCTGGCATGCACTAAGATTTAACCATCGTGCTCTTAAATCCTTTCAAAAATTGCTCAGGCTATGCACACTACACATTTAGAGAAGGGTACTTCAGCTACTTTGTCATTTATGTATCCAATCATATGTATGTGTTTAATTTCTATATTCCTCTTCTGTGGCATTGCCATCACTAGACTGAATCATAAAAAAATATCCAATTATCAAATACACAATGCCCAGCTAAACCTTTTGAATGGCAACCTCACTCACTGGAGGTCTTTAGTTAAAATGACCAAAAGATTTGGTAATTTTTTTTATGGCAGGCGAAGATTCATCATTTGAATAACTACAGCAATAAGTTAATTGTGTACATATTTGTTAGCGCTGCAAAATGAAAAAAAAATGTAGATAATACAACCTAGACAATTAATATATTTCAATTAACACCATGAATGGATCATTTCTAAAGGAGTAGACTCACCTGTCAATCACAGAGTCAAACATTTTAAATGACCCATTTTAAATAAAGCACACCGAGGATATCAAGACGGAGACTCAGATTAATGAGACTTGGGTTCTCAAGGATTCCGTTCAAGCCCTTCACCTTAAAGGTCATGTAGCCACCTAAAAATTCATATTCAGGGGTTTGTAATTGTTATTGCATGTTTATAGTAGAATAGTTTACAAAAATATCTATTTAGCAATCTGAATTAAAAGGATAGACAGTGATGAATATGAAAGTTGGCATAACAATGACTGACCACTGATACCAGCAAAAGCAGGTCTGCTTTTGAAGTGTAAATTTACATTTGTTCCAGCCATTCTCAAAGCCAGAGCTCCCAGTGAAAAGAGAATGATAATAATATTTCTAAGAGATGGTTGACGAAATACACTAGACGCCGATATCTTGTGTCTTGCATGTACTGCTGACATCCATAACGTCTCAAATTTACTTCTTTATTGCCTGGTTACCAAGGTGGAGTTTACTGTTAATTTGTGATCCTTCCACACAAAAGAACTCTCCCTAAAGGCTACCATTTCCAGAGCTGCACAGCAGTACAAAAGACCCAAAAACGTAGGCTTCTAGCAATCGACCTGCTGGTCACCGTTTAGAAGATGACCGCTACTTACAGCAAGATGCTTTGTTGTCGCTCATTTGCTAGCTCAGTAATGCTCTGGGTTAATGAAACATAAATCTTCATCTCATAAAAAAAGAAAGGAAAACTCAACAAAGGAACAATGCAAACCATTCACCCCTCTGGTAAGGTTACCTTTATTACGCATTTAACTTAGGTGCCTAACTGACAAAAGCTTGAGGCGTTTTGTTGTACCTGAAAGCAAGGTATTCACTACACAGGCCAATAGGAATAATGTGTTCTGGGGCTTTGTGACCCAAAGGAGCTTACAGAAAACTCTGTCATCATAGTATTCTTCAAAATAATACAATTCTCCCATTTAAAAAAAACTGAAAATAATTTAAAACTCAAACATTTTATGCAGCCTTCAAAAAATGGATGCAACAGTCATTAACCTGACGATAACCTAACAACCTGATGATAATCAATGATTCTCAAAACCTCTTCACCTGAGATGGTTTATACTGAATTTTACAAGCAATTTATATGTCTATGCCAATCCAAGTACATATTACACTAAGCTAAAGCAGTAATGTAAACATGCCCGTGGGCTGGCACATTCCAGACGCTTATAAAAAAAAATCCAATGGGCTGACAAAATATGTGGGCAAAACCACCAACCTTGCAGTGTGTATTACTGAAAGGAAGCTGGATAAGGTTCTGGGCTTCAAAAATCTGACATCAGCTTACCTCATTTGATCAAGGCAGTTTCGTAACAAAAGCAGCTTTATATTTTACTTGGTGATAGACAAGTTATAGATTTACAAGGCAGAGCCGTATTCAGATCTTTGGCCTCAAAACCATAATTCTTCCACCGTTTCATTCAAATGAGCATGTCTTGTGAATAAATTCCAAACTACATTTTAAACTTTACAACTGCTCTTTCTTAGGTTTGAAGACCTGCATGCTTTGACTTAGATCTATTTGCCAGGTCTCTTGATTTGTCTTGGTTTGGAGAAACTGCATCCTGTTTTCCCCCCCAACTTAAAAAACATGCAATTCATCAATAATAAACAAACTGTAACCTCCCTAAAACTCTGGAGCGCCACTGCCATCCCAAAAGAAACTGACAAATCAGGGAATCAAACAGCATTACTGAACTAAACCACCCCCAGTACGGCTGAAGCGGCTCCTCTCAGCTGCAACATGCTTTGCATAAAAGGTGTGAATGCTGTACGGATTATTGGCATATTTCAGAAGGTGTGCCTTTCTTCTCTACCCAAACAACGTGAGGCCAGAAAAACTGTATTGTATTCACAGTGTGGGATTGATGGTGAGGGATGACAGAACCCCAGAGCTGGGCAGTACGTAACAAAAACCATATTTCTGTATTTTTAGGCAGAACAGTGATGATCTACAACGTCACTCTGTAATATATCACTCGGGATTTGCTATGAAGTGGACTAAATGTTCAGCTGTAAGTCAAAGCCACGTATGAGATGTCACAAATGCTTATTAAAAGCGGACGGAAATCAAACGGAAATACTAACACACGGTTTCCTTCCCTATTTGCAAATATACAACTACAACTATTCACTATAACATTTTCTTTATTTTCAGCCAAATGTTTCAAAAAAGACAAAAACAACAACATGAAAGCATTTCACTCCACTAGATCCACCAGTGGATTCTTTCCTCAGTTTATGACACTTCTCTCAAAACACTAGGTGGATGTTTAATGATAAAAAGAAATAAAACCTAAAACCTATTTGGCAAATAGCCCAACAGAACCCTTACAACCACTGAAAGTACACTACAACAATCCTGATTTTAAATTATCCTTCAATAAAATTAAATGCAAATAATATTTTTTCACCTCAGTCATGTGGCAATATTTTAAAACAAAATTAAATGAGTAACAATGTTTCCTCACCTCCATTAACTTCTCTGTGAGACACTAATTGAATATTTTGATTGGAGCTGTAAATTCTGATTCTGTGCCATGTCACGACCAAAGCGCTCATGTTGTCTACAATCAGGAGGTGGTCTTGGTTGTAAGGAGGACTAAAAATACTTGATATTTTAATGCACAGTTTTTTAAAAAGTGTATCGTATATAAATAGTATGGTCTCCTCCTATATCTCATTTGAAAATAAACGACATACCTTAAAAAATGAAAATACTGCCCAACCCTAACACCAGCTTGTTTTGCTTCATTGTCGATTTACATGATGTGTCGCTGCCATGCTGACAGTCACACAAGCCTCTTCATTGTGCTTCTATGCAGGATTTGCAAATGCCGCTAGCCAGAAAGTCCATTATCTGTAACTAATTAAATCAACTAAAAGAAAAATTAAAACATAGGGCAGTGTGGTGCCTTCCAAGCCTGATGTTCAGAACATCCAAAATCAGACCAGCAGCCTTGTTATAATAATATTCGCAAAAATAGCATGTTATACTGCATACTGTAGTAATTCAGTATAGTTTCTTAATATATTATACATACTTTATATTATAAAGTAATTCCAATGTTTAGACACTTCATGCACAATTGTGGAGTAATTTGTTTTGAAGGGTGTGTCAGAGTAACATGTAATTAAAATAAAATAAATAATAATAAAATAAAAACAAGAAATGAGGCCCCGAATTGTGTCAAGAACTCTCAAAGTCAGAGAGGACAAGTACATACTTCTGATTTTTGCCAAGGAAAGGTTCAGTTCATCACCTGTTCTTGAAAGTGAACTACTCCGCAATTTACTGGCATTGTCATCTGGCAGAAAAAAATTGGCACACAGGGAAAAAAAAACACAGGAAGCAAGGGTTCATGAAATTCTGGATAACTAAACCATGTCCTGAGAAGGTTTGCCAATACAGGACATCCCTGCAAAGTTTCACTGCCCTCACTAGGAACAAACTTATAACAGGTGGAGAAAAAAAGAAATAAAAATCAACCCCCCCCCCCAAATAGGACATTTGGAAATGGGTGCCAAACCATTAATCTAAAAGTTTGCATTAAATCACACAGCACACAAAAAGAAAGGGAAAAAAATAATCACACAAAAAAATCTAGAATTTGAGAAATGTAATTTTAAAAAACCACAAACACAATATCACACTTACTTTGTTATGATGCTATCCACTTATGGAAAAGAAGAACACTGATATATTTATTGCCAAACATTCAGGCATAAGAGTTTTTCTAATAAGGAATCGATAAACCTCAATAAATCATGCATGCAAACAATGTAGCATATAATGCAAATAAAGCAGTATATATATTACCTCGGAATCCATATATAAGCATAGGTACAATTTTATCTGAAATTAAGTCCAGCATACACGTTGCCAGAAATATAAAAGATTTACGTCGCCATTTAGGAAGGGTGACAAGACTATCCTACACCGGGCCTCGGGGGCGACATGGAATTACACGTTCGCTAATCGGTAGAAACTGAAAATCAAACTAGATCAGTTCCTACGAACAGCAATCGTGTAATGCCTAAAGACAATTTCAGCCCTTTGCATGCATCATCCTCACTTGGTGGTACTACTACCGTTTCTCGGAGAAACTGATTTGTTTTATTTAACCTGTATATATTGACAGTTTACCCTTAATTATACACAAATTGTTCTACTTGTAGTTTTAGCATGTATAATCTTTTCAGTACTTGAGTTGGCCATCTTACAATTTCTGCTCTGCACTGTTCTTTTTTTTAGTTCATTAAAATTAAACAAAACAACTTGTTTCATTCCTCTTATAACGTTATAACTGAATGATGTACTGAAAATGTACGTAAAATGGTATATATGACAATTATACAAAGATATGAAGGCTATATTTTTCCCAGCTTCTTTACAGCCATCTATTTTCCAGCGATGCGGAAAACAACGCTGGGGGCATGTACTCTCATACTAAGATCGGTGGGACAGAGTTGGAAGTAGGGGGCAAGAAACGATTTTCCAGAACACCTTCAGAACGTTTTGGTAATTCAATTTACCAGCCTGCGATCTTAGAACGAGTTCTTCGTTTTATGCATACTAGGTAAATGGTCTTCAGGCAGCAGATGCACATTAGTTAACGTGGTCCCAAATGTACTACTTACTACTGCAGCAGATTCTGTACGTTAGCAACATGCAAAACAAAAATAAAATACTGACAGTTACGTGATTATGTGAGGATACGTCTAGACGGCGCAAAACGTCGATTACAGTCAGCAGTGAGTAACTAGTTAAAATGAACACGCGGTTGCACAAAATCAAACAGTTTGCAAGCAACAGTTACTGGTAACAAGTAACCACCCAGCTAGAGGACTTACCACTTAAGAGAGGACTTGAATCCATTTTCTCGATATCTAGTTCTTCAGTGCAGCGGTATCCATTATTTTACGATCGACGCAAACGTCAAAAGTTGTCTCGGGTGAGAAGAGAAACACGGAGGTGCGACGGACAGACACGAGCCGCGGCCGTAATTATGTAACAGCGCCCTGGTAATAACACACACATCTCCACCATGTTAGCAAGCTGCCTGTGGCCGAGCGTGTGCCGCCGTTTTCTTGTAAATAACTACTCTCGTCTCGGCATTACGTCGGCCGCCGAATACAGCGTCCGATACGGTTCCCTGGGGGGGGGGTTTCAAAGTGCCAAGCTACCCAGTTAGTTATCACCCGAACACCTGGGGCGACCAGCGGGAAATTCGCTGTAATCAGTGCGCTATCGCAGATCCCCCCCCTCCCTCCTCTCTCTGTCACTCCCGCGGTCAGTTAGGGGATCCGCGTTAAACACTGGCGAAATCCAGCCTCGGTGAAAGGACGTGAAGACGCCTCTGCGCTCGCACCCCGGCTGTGAACAAGTCGGGCAGTCAGAAGGAGAAGCTTCGGTGCGCCGCTTCACTACGCGGCCCGAGCTCCGTCTCGCGGCTCCGCGCGGCTCTTCGCCCGTCTTTCTGCTTCCTGTTTGCACGAGCGCCTCGGCCGCTCGCGCGCGCCGCGCTCTCTCCGCTAGACCTCCTCCGGTCGGCAGGCGCACGCCTGCGAAACTGCAAAGTGAAAGAGCGTCATGAAGTCAGTGACGTTGACTGCTTCAAGAAAAAAGAAAAGAAAAAAAAACCACACAGATTCATGGAATCGAGGGCTGTGTGCTCCTTCGGCTTCATGTCCGTCTGTCATGTAGGAGAAACAAAACACAAATTGAATGTTAACGAGAGAAAGCTCTACAACCAAATCGATGTCTTCAGCTTGCTTACTAGATAGCTAGCTGCTTAACTACGGATTTGCGCGGATACATCAAAGTTACCGCCAATGAGCGCACGATGTTCCAGTCGGGCTCTGCAAAAGCGCCATTATGCGTTGAGGCTTGTTTTCTTTAATAGAAGATTGAGTTGAAATCTTTGACGGTGTATGATCTGTCAGCTATAAGGAGAAATATTTACACACGTTCATATCTCCAATACTGTACAACATGGTGCAGATGTAAATATTAAGGGTTTAAATTTACACCAAGAATTGCGTATAGCCTATATTGCCATTGGTTATAAATAAAAATGTAAGCTGTGCGGAGCGGAAAGGTTAAATTATACTTTTAATAAAGTATTGTATTTGAGATTAATAATTTGATCGCTGATCAGTGTATGGGTTTAGAATATACCGAAATTTAACATATGTGGTTAGTACACTACTTAACATTTAATATCCTTATGCGTTGAGGCGAACTTTTGGCAAAAGTTAAACGTATATATTAGTGTAATGTATTAAATACGCCCAAGAACGTTTTCATTTTAGCAAAGACATTATAAACCTGTTGTCATGCAGTCCTGTCAATATTTGTTGATTATTTTGAGGTACAAGGAGAGATGATGCCCAATTTCCAGGTTAAAAGTTGCTCAGGACAGGTTGATTTGACAGGTATATGAAAATCGCCTAGTGGTTGTCGGTTGCCAGCAGCATGAAGTACACAACTATCCCAGTTTGCGCTACTTGTCATGCATTGGTCATAATAAATACATGCGTAGTCATGAGGAACATGGATATAACTAATATAGGACAGAACCTGAACACACTGGAGATTTTATTGGAGAAATTATCAGTGCGGGAGAGATGCCTTTTAAAGCACGGGCTTTAATCCGAGGAAAATGAAATGTTGTACTTTATCCCACGTAGTACTATAACGCCAGCGATGCGGAAAACATTTTCAAACTTAGTATAATATTAAATATTAATCTTACATTAAACACAACGGCTTATTCAGGTTGCTGTGCCGACAACCTTAAGTATTGTAGCGGCTGGAGGACTAGGACTGTTTAATGTTCATTATAGGGCAGTCCTCCCACCCTGTTCAGCCAATCTCGGGGGGGTTGGAGATAGCGGGAATGTGGGGTACCTGCGGAGTGGATAAGAGGAGAAGTGGCGGGTCCGCACACCTCTATATATACTGGGGAACATTAATTGTTGCTTGTCTTTTCTTCTTTTTGTGAGTTTGGCGTGGGCTCCGGCCGAACTGGGTCCATTAAAGTGTTCTTTTGTGATTCGCCTGGCGTGGTCATTACAGTATTATGATGTTTTCAGCCAATCCGCATCTTAATTTTCACTAGAGACTGTAAGGATGTTTCGTTAAAGTGTGTGCAGTGAATGTGAGGTTGTGCGGTGCACATGACAGTTAATGTGTCCATTTAAGCCCATTTATACCAAAAATAAAAAGAATTCTATTTTCGGAGGCAGGTCTTACATTACTGCCACAATGCAACTCCTAGTTTCCATAGTAACTGCTACTAGTGTGAGTGTGACTCCATCACGAAAGGCTAATGATATATAGCTAGGGTGAAACTTAAAAATACAAAGTTTTATATGTTAAAATTTCATGAATTATTAAGAATATAAACATAAATATGGATAATATTGCTAGGTAACCTGTATAACCTTGAGACAACTGCAGGGATTTAGCAGCGTGTCGCTCAGTGAGCAAAGTGTCCGTGTCTGTGGTTGGAAGGGCGGCGGTTTGAGCGTAGCCACCCTGCATAGTAAGGCCCTTAACCCCCAGCTCCGTGGGCCCCGCTGCAGGTGGCTGCCCATCACTGCCAAGCTTACAATCACGTGTCTCATGGAGAGCAAGATGGGGTATAGGCAGAAAGAGAAACTCCCCACTGGGATTAATAAGGTGTCATTATTATTATTATTATTATTATTATTATTATTATTATTATTATTAACATCTAATTTAAAAGATGGACTCTCTTGCTGTAGATTTGCTTTATTGTTTTGCATTCATTAAATTTAAGTAAAACATGTGATCATCTAAGCTAAAATTCTGTTTTTTTTTTGTAAAAGTACAAAGCTGTATGTCATAGATTTGGGTAACAACAGCCATCATGATCTCAATATGACTCAGTATGAAGTCAACAGTGACAACATCTGATATTCTCAAAAGTTCAACATCTGATATCATTCAAAAGTTGCTACTCGATGATCAAGGGACGTGA
>JAODUD010000107.1:11178102-11191933 GCA_026784285.1 Stomatorhinus walkeri
TCCTGGGGATTCGCTTGCCAGCCTTCACATACTCTGCCATGGCTGCGCCCTCTCCAGGCAGCAGAGCGTGGCCGAAGTCGAGGGGTTTGTCATCTTGTGAAAAGTGCGTCAGTGGAGCCTCCGGCCCCACAAGGTGCTCCTCTGTGCAGGTTCTCTCAACCCACAAGTCCCCATTCAGGTCGTCTTCCTCTTCGGAGCTGTCACTGCTGGAGTCGCTGGATGGCTTATGGGTATTTCTGCTCTTCTTCTTCTTGGACTTCTTCTTTCTGCCTTTCTTCTTTTTCTTTTTCATTTCCTCTTCATCAGAGTCACTCTCTAACTCGCTGTCTTTAGAGTTCTTCCTGTGCTTCTTCTTCTTGGACCTCTTCTTCTTCTTTTTTTTCTTCTTCTTCTTCTTCTTCTCATCTTCTGAGCTTGAATCGGAGCTGCCGCCTTTTATCTCCTCCACGGGAGTGTGCTCATCCGAATCAGGTTCCCGGACTCTTGGGGAAAAACCCCAGACCTCTGGACACCCCAGCTCCCCAATTCTCTCCCGCTCCTGCAGACGCCTGGTGATGAAAGCTTCTTGCCTCTGCCGCAGAACATCATCACTTCTGTTGTAGTGGTCAAATCGAGAGCTGAAGTTGTGCCTTACGTCTCTCTGACTGGACCAGGCGCTCCTCTCTCTGGACCTGGAGCGACTCCGTGGACTCCCGACGTGAGATCTCACAGCAGATCGTTCCCTGGTTTCAGGCCACCGAGACCAGGCGCTCCTCTCTCTGGACCTGGAGCGACTCCGTGGACTCCTGACGCGAGACTTCACAGTGGATCGTTCCCTGGTTTCAGGCCACCGAGACCAGGCGCTCCTCTCTCTGGACCTGAAGCGACTCCGTGGACTCCCGACGTGAGATCTCACAGCGGATCGTTCCCTGGTTTCAGGCCACCGAGACCAGGCGCTCCTCTCTCTGGACCTGGAGCGACTCCGTGGACTCCCGATGTGAGACCTCACAGCGGATCGTTCCCTGGTTTCAGACCACCGAGACCAGCGCTCCTCCTTGACGGATTTGCCCAGTTTGACGGAGAGACTTGGTTCACGGGAACGACTCCGGTCACTACCGCTGTCCGATCGACTGGGTCTTCTTCTTTTCGAGGCGGTCACACGATCCGCACTGCGGCTTCGTGACCGATGAGCCGGAGGCATGATCCCGTTGATTTTGATAAAGCCTCAGTTCGTCACTACCTATTGTCAATCAAACAGAAAGAAATATAGTGACTTACAGTTTGACGCTAAAGAGACTCCTCTGTGGATTATATTAACTTTCAGGGG
The DNA here is from genome assembly GCA_026784285.1 of Stomatorhinus walkeri. NCBI lineage: Eukaryota > Metazoa > Chordata > Actinopteri > Osteoglossiformes > Mormyridae > Stomatorhinus > Stomatorhinus walkeri. The sequence goes on from JAODUD010000107.1 coordinate 11,179,409, forward strand.
AGTCAAACTGATACATTGGTGCACACGTAAACATGACTAAGGTCTAAAACCTCTAAAATTATATATATTTTTTTCTATTTTAGGGGCTCTATTTTCTTACAGCTGTCTTTCTGAATAAGTAAGTTGCAGGTAGTGTGATATTTGCCCATCTATGTTTGAAAAATTGTCCAGTCTCTTAAATTAGTTTGGACATCAGGTTCACAACCATATGATTTTTTTTAAAGCATAGGTATTTACCTGCCCATAAATTCTGCAAAAACAGGCAGTGTCTGCTATTGTGAAGCATCCCCAGAACATAAAGCTGCCGTCTCATTTTAGAATGTCATGGCTTTATCTGTCAAGATTGCATATTTTACAGTATTTTTCCCCACACACAGCACTTAACGTTCAGGCCAAAAAGTTTCACTTAAGTCTCAACAGACCATGGAACTTTCGCTCAGATGTTTTATACGTGACATTTTCCAAACTCTTTGCAAGTGGACTGCTTTGTGGCTCTTATTGGGAGTTTTCTGGCATCTCTGAATTGTCCATAGCGTGTGAGCAACCCACTCAATCGATTCCCCTGCATTATAGCCTATATGCTGCCTGGAATAAGCTCCAGGTGCCAGCACTACCAGGTAGTGCATAAGTAGTTGAGCGGAAGAAGGGAAAATGTGTTTATTTTTAGAACGATGCGTTCTTTGACCATAAATTTGGCAAAACATAGAATTTAAAAACAAGTATTCTGCAACCTTTGGATTTCTTGTGTAGAATTAAATCTACTCTTTATTTAAATAGTACTGACCACAACTACATTAGACAGACTGACAGTATGTGGAACGTAGGGTGTTACAAGTAAAGATTTATATTTGGAACTTAACTCCTGGCTAAATACATTGATATTCCAATTCTTCAACAGATTCTAGACCCACAACCATAATCCTCTGTAAGCAAATTTCCATTATCAGCATAGAAAAAACCCTCAAGTCACATCTAATTCACTACATAATGCATTTTTACAAATATATGAACAGTAACTTTCCATCACCAGCCTGTTGTTTTTCAGTCCATAACAGCTTTTTGGCTTTCTGCTTGAAGCCATTTTGGCTATACAGGTGCCCAGAAAGTATAAGTAGTGTTTTTCCTCATACAAGTACATGCATTTTGGCAAGATTATTGATGTCAACCAGTTTAATGTCAGAGTTTATCACATTGCTTAACACACTGCTTAACACAGTGACAATTAGCATTTATAACAGGGGATGCAGTGTTCCTGATGCCTAACCGACACATAAGGACCAGGTTAATAGCATTAACATTTACCAGTTACCTTCTCTGTACACTAAGGCCACCATTTTGCAAATGTGACGTGATCATTTCTTGCAAAATTAAAACCAAAAGAGCACAAACACTAGGTAATTTAATTTACATTTGGTCATAAAAAATAAATGTACAGCAAAGAAGCTATTATCAGAACACAGCACAAGCAAAACACCTAGAAAACTTCTCTCCTCTTGTCTTCAGGAAGATCTTTGAGATCCTGAAGTTCCCTTAAGCCCTATTAAAGGGAAAGTATGTGCTTACCATTTCACGTTCAAGCATTTCCCTCTGGGGTCAAGCTCATGCAATCGATTTAAAAAACAAAACATCTTGTTACTTTAAAAGTGTATCAAAATGTAGTTACCTCTAAAACCAGGCGAATGTTTGCTTTGATTTTTGCAGAGTCCTTGGTTAGAGCCTCTGTATATCTTTTTTTTTTTTAAAAAAAACCACACAAAATTTATACAACTGCATCAAAATGTTTTGCAATACAGTAATTATGTTTACATGCATTTAGAGGTCATCTAGTGCTGATGCTCTTAATACCTAAATGGCCCCTTGAACTACTCATACTACAGTGTTGTAGGTGCACTGCAAGTCACAAAAGGTGAGGTAGCAAGATCTGCCATGAGATTTATCTACTTTGTTCTTTTCTACTTATTCAGGAACTATGACAAATGCTGTCTACATGTAAAATGAACGGGAGTTTCTGTTCCTAAGAAAGGCCAAAGGGTCACCATTTTTAAATAGGATCATAAGAAATGTAGCAAAAGACAAATATCATTATTATTATCAAATTACTAAACCTGTGTTAATAAAACCACACAGCATGGGTATAAAATTAAAATTATGAGATGCATCCAAACTCAGCAGAGCTCCCAGTGCTGACAAAATTTTGAACTATAAGTGAACTAAATCCTAATTTGTAAAAACTGAGTGTCCCTAATAGATCTCAAAAGCAAGGAACACAATTTTAAAAAATGCCCACAAAATCCATTATCAAGGTATCAAATAGCTTCATATTTAGTTTATGAAACAAGGGGTTTATAAGTAAATTACTGAAATATCCATTAAAGCATATTTTAAATTCTAAAGCAAAAGTAGTAATATTAAAAACTCATTACAAATACAGAAAAACTAAATTTCACCACTAAAACCATCCATTGAGACTTACTTTGTAAGCTGATTTGTCTTCTTCTCAATGAACTTCAGAGCTTCTGGTAACGTAAACTCAACAAAAAATCCATAGCCAACAGCCACAAATATCGTGGATGAATCCGGACTGAAGAAAAGCGATTAAACATTCTGTTAGGGTGCCAATGAAAAATGTGGAATGAGAGCAACTTCAGCCAAAGCACGACTTACACACGAGCCTGGACATAGAAATTACACCCCAGGTCCACCTCAGTCTTGAGTTCTTTGCTACCAGCTTCCTGAAAAGCAAATAAAACCTTTATGAAGTCTGAAGAAAGTCAACTGCAGAAACATATTTTATTGCTTCATTTGATTTTATAAAATAAGTATAAATCGAATTTAGTATAAAAATGTAAAAATAAAAACATAGTATAAAAGTACCAAAATCTCAAGTTCTTGAAAGGGCATATATATCAAGACACCATACCTGTAGACTCTCAATGGTATTCTTTAACTGAAGATACTGAGCTATCTTCTCATATACATCATCTCTCTGCTCCAACACCTTCCTGTTAAATATTGCATACCAATCAACACTGCTTTAGGGATCTCACCGTTGAATTGAAAATTAGTACGTTAAAAGTACATCTAAAACTACCAAATGGATCCAGCTTTCAGTTACATATTTCCTTAAGGTTTACAACAGACGACTATACCTCAAGAAAAACGTTTGCTTTTAAATGTGTAATGAAAAATTATATAGTTTTATGTTATTTTAACAAATGTGTAAACGTTAACGAGCTATATGTACATAGAAACTTACTGCAAATCCCTCTTCAGGACTTCATTGATAAAAGTTTCGTACTGCAAGACTTTCTCATCGATGTTCGCTTTGCCTGGAGTCATGGCGTTTTTCCCCTTACACGTGCGCCAAATCTGAAAGCACACAAATTTACTACGAATTACTCATTAACAGTAGTCGCCAAATTGCATAACTAGGTTATAATAAATATACAATGTCGATAAATCGTTTTCCTATGTAGGTAGCGTGGCTGCCCAAGACTACTTAGTGATAACACACGAGGAGGTAGCTAAAATAAATAAATAAATAAATAAATACAAAATTAAGTCTACATTTCCACGGTAAATCCAAGTATCGCGAATATTTATTTTGGTTCTAAAATAGCTCAGAACTCATAGTTACTAGACTGAAACTAAATGGCAACATAACCTAAACATTTAACTACAAACGACCCTTTCTAACATACCTACAGCGATCGTTCAGTGATCAGAATGCAAAAACAAGCGATCAACCTAAAACAAACTTCTTCTGCATCTTGATTTATGTGGAAGACTGAAAAAAAGCTACTTCATAAAAATTAATAACGATCAATATAACAACGTCGTTGCGATTCAAGCAAAAACACCTAACTACGACGATGACTGTATACTGCCAAGCTACATGAAACTCGCCATCTCATTGGTTACTATGAACGTCGACCTTTACATTTTCCCACGTTTTACTTCTTTATTGGCTAGAACTCTGAGCTCTCAAAAAGACCAATGGCTCCTCTGGCACCAATTGAATTACATACTTTAAGACGGTTCTTACGTCAGATTAAGGCCCTCCTGCGAGTATAATATTACGCGAAAAAAATCCCATGTGACTAGCTTTCACCAATGAGTAACCGGCAAGCTTTGGGATTAAATAGAACATAGTTCACGGTTTCCTATTATGGGCATTGCACGTGAGAGACTTGAAACAGTTACTTAACTGAATGTAGAATTATTTCCAGTGTATTTTGTACACTCTTACTTGGCTAGTTTTGTTAAATTAGGGCCACGGAGTTTGTCCAGAAGCCACAGAGGAGTATTGAGCGTCACTTGGTAGCCATTTAATGCACCGGCTGATATATCCTGCAAAGTTTTCGATATAAGACTTTTTCTTATAAGCGATAAACACAAAAAAATGCTAGGTAAAAGGAAGCAGTGTAACCAGTTCGTCGTTATTTAAACAAGCAATTTTCAAACCCGTAGTTCAAAGGCTAAGCTGAAGTCAGAATTTATTGCTAAGGTAAGGATGCTGTCATTGTTATTGTGATTTGTCAGACTGATTTAGTTTTGCTGATTATTTTATTTTCCATCATGATTAAAAAAATCAAGTTTCGATATTAAAACGGTGCAGTGTTATGGACTAGTATTTGAAATTCTCCGTGGTTGAAAAGTAGACATGCTTGGTCTGCCAATGCTGAAAGCCGCTCCTTAAAGTCTGGCCAGTGAAAGCTATTTCAGTATTGGCAACCGATATGGGCTGAGAGCTACACTAATTCCTCTGGCACTGTGTATATCTTTTAAAGTGTGAGCAAACATGGCTGGACCAGAATTGTTCCTAGACTCCAGTATCCGAATTTGGGTCGTCTTGCCTATAGTATTTATAACATTCTTTGTCGGAGTTATTCGCCACTACGTTACTCAGCTGTTGCACAGTGACAAGAAGATGGACCTGGAACAGGTGTCTGACAGGTAAGTGACGTCATTAGTGTTGCTACATAAAGGTTTGATTAATTGTAGTTAGTTCATTGAGCGTCATGGTTCGATTCGCAGCCAAGTCCTACTGCGCAGCCGCATTTTGCGGGAGAATGGAAAATATCTTCCTAAACAGGTATCTTGTTCGCTGATTATTTTAAGATCTTTGATATACAGTAACTACACATTGCCAAATCCAAATGTCTAAATGTCTCCATTTCAGGCTTTTGCTATGCGGAAACACTACTTTAACAATGCAGAAAGTGGGTTCTTCAAGAAAGTTAAGCGGAAGGTAATTCCAAAAAACCCAATGACTGGTACGTGGCTTGAAGAAACACTATTTATAAAGAAAGATGAGTTCATGAGTACTTGTTCTATTATTTAATGTATTTTTTTTATTACGTGTATGTGTACTCAATTACCTTTCTCCCCCTTAGATACCAGTATGGTGACAGACATGATGAAAGGAAATCTCACTAACGTGCTACCTATGATTTTGATTGGTGGATGGATTAACTGGGCATTTTCTGGCTTTGTTACCAGTAAGCTACAGATTTAATTTTGTTTGTAGCAAGTTATTGTAAATGCTATTTGTTTACAGTAATAGTAGCATTGGCCTCTGATTTTGGCTTACACCTTGGTTGAGGATAGTGACTTAACCTGAAGATTGTTTATTTAGGGTCTCACTTGGGTTTTGCTCTTGTACCCTTAAGCTTGGTACTTAACCTGAGTTATTCCAGTGAAAATACCCAGCTCTGTATATATCTGTATGTAGAAAATGTAAGTTGTCTCTAATAAGCACGTCTATTAAGCACGTGAATGTAATATTTCCTCTCCCAGCTAAGGTTCCTTTCCCATTGACTTTGAGATTCAAACCCATGCTTCAGCGTGGAATAGAACTTCTGTCTCTTGATGCTTCCTGGTACAGTATTTATTGCCAGTTCTTGTAAATACCTGACATTTCCGTATCTTGCACATATTTCATCAAGGTAATATTTGTATGTAGTTCCTGTGACACTCTAAAATTTAGTTTCTGTTACAAAGTAACGGCTCCTGATATTTTTCCTCCTCTGCTGTCTCAGGGTGAGTTCGGCTTCTTGGTATTTTCTTAACGTTTTTGGCCTCCGCAGCATGTACAACCTCCTCTTAGGGCATAACAATGGTAAGTCAGGTCATAATAAAACACTCCTGCGCTCAGACTTTGGTTAATTAAATAATAATTGCATAATTCAGATCAGTGCTTAATTTAGCTCTTGGAATTGTGGACAGGATATCTGTATAGTAATGCTGTATTTAGGCATTATACATGTGCGTAATGGGTGTCCAGTTCTCAGAGGATGTTTGTAAGACATGATATGGCCATCCCATCTAGCAGCCGATCAGTCGTCCATCATGCAGGAGCACATGACTGGAGCTGCAATGCCTGCACCTCCTGATCCCAACAAGGCCTTTAAGGTACGTTTTCGCAGCATAGAAGGATCTAATTTTAAAGAGTGGACTGTTTCCTGTGAAAACTTGTTTTGTTTTTAGCCTGAAATATATACACACACTCATAATAGGGACAATTTAGAAATGCCAGTTAGCTTAACTGCATGCATTGGAAACACGCGACGTGGGGAGAATATGCAAACTCCAGCTACGCCTTGGAGGTGTGAGGCACCAGTGCAGGCCACTGACATCGTGCTAGTTGTATTACCATGGTCCAGTTGATGAAATTAAAAAGTACTTAAGTAATGTACATTTTTTTTGTATGTAGCATTCATTCATCCTTAATGTCTGAGGAGATGGGTGTACGTCTTTGGTTTCAGAGTGAATGGGAGGCACTGGAGATTGTTAATCATCACTGGGCTCTGGAGGGCGTGGAGGAGGAGCTGATATGTCGGGACTTGAATTTTGGTGGCATGTTCAGTCGTGAACTAAAAACCACTATGTTTTGACTATGTATTTTTAAAGAAGGTTGCAGGAATTACCTTTTCCTCGTCGATGAAATTTTGATGAGCCACATGGAAAAAGGTCATTACGATGCAAATTTTCCATTAAGTAAAATTTAAAAACGTATTGCTTGCCTTTCCCCAAGAAGTGGATTAGACCATGTTCTCAAATTAGAGTTTTAATGTTTAGGGTTTGCTGGTGATTATACTGGAAATTACAGTTCCCATTAACAAGAAGCTGCAGTAGGTTGTTAGTGTTTTGAGCTGTTGTGTATTTGACTGTTTTCTACTACAAGTGTTGTTAAAAATACATCAGTAAAAAACAGGATATTTGATGCGAGTACCCTCAATAAATGTCCTGTCAGCAGGAATGTAAAGTACTTTTGCTTGAAGGCTAGTTATAGTCCTTAAGCACTGAATCAAGTTTGTGTTACACTACTGATAAATCCATTTAGGTCACTTTCTTAGTTAAGGCATTCAGTGGAAGTGTGTGGTTCAATGTCTGTTTGTAACTAACATACTGGACTCGAGATGTTGAAGAGCCATACAGAAATACGTGTAAACTAAAATTGGACAACTGCATATTCCTTTATGCTGTGGAAGATATTTGATATTGGTTGTCAAAGAATCTGTAAAAGTGCAATAAATTTGTTGAAAAATACTGATAATAGACTTGAGTAGAAACCATTTACAAAATGAAATTGACCTGTGGTGATGCAGTTGTGCCCTTGAGGAGGAAAAAAAGCGTTGCAGCTTAAAACTTGATAAAGCAGGCAGCTGGTTTCTGAGCTGTTGACAGTGGTATTATAAAGCCCAGTCAACAGTGGTTGAATTTAAGTAGCGAGAATGTGGATGCAATGAGGATTTATTTATTTGGTAAGAATACTTTGTTACCAACATAAGTGAAAGAATCAGTTGAGCAATCTTATGCGATTACATTTCATAGCTGAATATTTAGCAATGTAAATAAACTAGAATTTTTAAATAGCCTTTTATTTACACTTTTACAGCATGCAAAAAATTCTATACAGTAAATTTAACTGCAAAATAACACACAGCAAATTCTTGATCCAATATGTCTATATATACATACAGATCTATGAGCATATACAGGTATAAGTAGTACAAAAAGTTATTGGCACATGATGATTAACTTACAAAATATTAATCATGGTTTTTCATAAGGGGAAACATCACCATTGCCTGGTTTGAATATTCAATGGGAAAAAATACCTGCTGCATGTTTATATGCATGTTATAGATCTGATCATGTGTTTTGTATAATAAGTCTTTAATCACATTTCCAAGTAAAAGTGTCACAGGATCTGAACCTGGGTGGTTTCAATTTGGAGCAAGAAATTTAACACTAGTCACCTCATTCTCTGTCATATCATTGTGTATAATTCATCACTGTAAATCACATACATAGTCTATTCTCATTAAGGTACAGTAACATTTAACCCATTTTATTGTGATATACATTATCCAAATTCATGCCAATTATCCAATCCCTGAAGAACACAATCGCTGTATAGGTGCATTTGAGTCAAGGATAAGTAAGCTTTTGTTTTCACAATTGTTTCACTTAAAGTCAAATCCATGTTCAGTGGCCACTATGAGCAGCATAAATCATCTGTTGAATGCATAAAGGAAGACATGGGTGCAGAATGCCCAACTTTGAAAACGAACACCTGATCGAATTTACTGCCTGTATAAAAGCGTTACACGTTATAAAAGCCCTTCCCCACATGTGCTGACATCAGTGGCCATACGTGCAAACGTAACACAAATGGGAGTCATTAGATGAAGTAAGCAATATAGAAACAATGAAAGTTAAAGGTCAGAGCAGCGCTGACATTTCGTTTGGACCCACAACAAACAGCTAACATCAGTCTCTTTCACAACTGGCATTCAAGATTAAGTTAATATTGTCATAAATGTGACACATATCAATGGAACAGACTGCAGCTTTTCTCGATCTAGTTAATCCAGAAACAAGCCTGACAGTTTCTATCCCAAATTTTAGCAAATCACATGGTTCCATTGAAACCAAACCACAATGAGATTTATTGCTAGAGGACATAGTTAAAGAAATGAGTGGATAAAAATCTCACTTGAAAAGCAGGAATAGCACTGGAGCACCCCATGACAGAGACGGACACTGGGCACAGCTGCCATGGAACATACCCTAAATGCAACAAGTAGAGTATCACTCTGTAATGACCAACATCTCTGGGAGACTAATTTCATCTCTGGGACAGCTCTGTGCACAGGACACACATCTGCCCATCAGGTGTTTTAATGAACTGTAGCAGGTGATGCATTTTTATGCAGACATGACAAAATGCTGAATCATTATGGTTATGAGGGCTACATGGAAATGGAAAATAGGAACGTCTGCTTTTTGGTTAACAGGTTTATGGAAAAATGTAACCAGACTAAAAATACAGGGAAAAAATACTCAAACTCTTCTGTAAGGGAATATGACAACACATTATGATGTGAATGAGAGGACCAGTCCGCTCTCAGGAACATGCATGCCAAAGAAACTCTTCTCATTGCTGCTGGTGAGGTGAGCGTGGGCTGTGTGTCACCCGCCCCCGATAGCTCTGTGGAGGCAAGCGCAACACCCGACCACACGCACATCTACTCTCAGTATGGAAAAGACAAGGACTTTACAGGTGGGAACCACAGGCTGTGAGCCATTGTAGTACGGACAGTGTAAAACCTAACATTTCATTTATTGATATCAAAAGGTAGATATACAATAAAATATTCCATCTATTATTAACAAGGAGATAAAATGGAAAAAATACCCACCCCCTGCTCATCTATGCCAGATGACCAATGCTAAAACAAGAGTAATTAGAATATAAAAATACTGTACAATTGCCTTTGAAAAATCAGTCAAGAATGTATTCAGAAAGCACATCTCCGATAAATTTCTCGGTACTAAGACTAATTATTAAGAAAGATCTTTGCATCTAAATTCTAATTACTTTCCTTAACAATAAAAATACAAACTCTTTTTGAATTTGAAAAATATGTTTCTTGTAATATTCCATAACAAAGATCCTTTCCCATCATCATATCAAAGGAAAAAGCTGATCATCATAAGTAATGGAAGGTTTTCCTAAAAGCACTCAAATGCCATTTCCCAGAAACAAGCATGTGCTGCCTATGAAAGACAAAAAATTCCTGCTATGAACATAATTCATTAAGAAAAATAAATAACTAATCATCACATGATACCAAGCCAATATCGCGCCATCCACTTTAAACATGACTGTTCTAACACTATGGTGTCTGACTTGTTTCTAAAGTCCATAGTGATGATATTGCAGCTTCTACATTATACTCCCGTGAAATGCAACCCAAGCTGAATGCGGGACGCCTACGGTCTTTTTGCACAGGATGCTTTTCTGTCACGATTTCACCTTGAATATCTGTACATTAAAACGGCCCGTCTATTGGAATACGTTCATTAAAGAAAGCTAAAATGTAAAACTGTTTTGATTATCAAACAAAATCTTTCAGTAAAACTATGTCACCAGCAAAATGCATGGACAGCAATGCGGCAGGATGCTTGTAGCTAGACGACACACAAAACATTCAGAGTTCCTCCTCTCAGACAAGAACTACACTGAGTGCATAGCTACTTACCACTGGCTACTGGAAAGAATCACTGATCACTACAAACCAAACTGTCCCAACCCTCCAGAAAGGAGCACGTGGATTCACCATCTTCTAACAACATGCCTGGAATTTGCTTCAACTAGAGTATGATTCTTCTGCATCTGGTATTTTTATTTGAGTCTAAAGCCAGACAGCTACTTATAATAGTCATACTGATTTACCCATGAGAACCTGGTTCATTGCTTTTATTAGTTTTTTTCCTGGCCTAAACCTGGTTAATATGGGTAAGGAACCCCACCTATGATGAATCCACAAATGGTATTTCAGCTCCAACAGTTCGCAGTCATCCAATTACCAGACCCAAGAGCCAGCGGGGCATCGCTCTCCAGTACCTCTCACTTGTGCACCAGCCTGAGAATTCTGACCCACCTCCAATGTCAAGAGGAGGCAGTAGGTTCAAGTTTTTCTTCTTTGAATAGGACACATACAAAGCAATAAGAAACAAAACAAACGAGAATAGCTGCCCCTCCTACACACATGAAAAAACAAATTAAGGATGGAGAACGCTGCTTTAGTCTGTCTCCATATTGACTGAGGAACTGGCGCCGTCCACTTTATCACGGAAGGGGGAGGCGGTGGTGCTGGGAACTGGCGGAGAAGAGGAGCAGCTATCCGAGGGAGCAGGCAGGATGGGCTGGCGGATCTTGTCTTGTCGTTGGTAGAACAAGAGGTAGGCAGCATTGGTCTTAGGGTGGGTACAGGAAAGGGGGGGTTTGCAGTTACAAGAGTCACCAGCTCAATCATACAATGACAGCCATCATACAAAAGCCCCGCCTCACATGTAGTCCAATATAGTCCAAGAATGCAGATCATGCACCGGATTGTCTGGCTGCAGCCCATGTTCCAGAACTGGCCTCTTTAGGTCTCTCCTTTTGCCGATTGCTAGGGCTCCTACTATGCAGATGCAATACTATCGATTCCCCGCTGCTCTCCCCACACCTCAAGCGCCTCCCTCTCCCTTCCCCACCTCTTAACGGCACATCTTCATTAACCGCTAGGTCACCCGCGCGGTCACAACGGAGCACTCCCAAACTGCGCAGAGAATTTCTAGATTTTGTTCCCCCCATATGCCTGAACTCGTTTAACCCGCCCATGTGGTCAGCTTACCACGATTTGTTCCTCCCTTGCATAGGTCACCTTGCTGTCATCGAAGTAATACCATTGGCCATTGTCCTTGTTCCGCGCATAACTGGTATCTACAGATGACAGAAAATAAGGATTGCTACAGAACCCTCCAGCAGAAGGTCTGGAATGCATGGAGGGCTATCTTCTGACACAGCCTGTGTGTGTCTGCTCGAACCAGAGCCTCGTTTTGATGCATTTTTTCATTTCCAAAATCAAACAGCTATACTGATAAGAACTGAGCTGATTGTTTTACTGTCGCTGAAAAATATACTCCGGTGCAGATTATGCTGAGCAACAGCATGAACTTACAATGTCCATCTCTGAGTCCGCCATAGTGATTAGAAACAGCCATCAAATCATATCGGCTTGGAGGTTCCCTGTCAGAATCGGTCTTCCTCAGCAGAAACTGTGAAAAATCCAGATCCCTACAACAAAGAAAGGATGCTTGGCTGTGAAGAGTGTATGTAAAATACAAATAATACATCATCTTTGGAAAAGGAACACCAGAAAAAACTCGAGCTCTACAGTCAGGAAGACACTGCTTTCAGATCAGCATGCGGCATACCTTAGGGGAGCAGTGACAGGCAGAGTGCATGCGGCATACCTTGGGAGAGCAGTGGCAGGCAGAGTGCATGCGGCATACTTTAGGGGAGCAGTGGCAGGCAGAGTGCATGCGGCATACTTTAGGGGAGCAGTGGCAGGCAGAGTGCATGCGGCATACGTTAGGGGAGCAGTGGCAGGCAGAGTGCATGCGGCATACCTTAGGGGAGCAGTGACAGGCAGAGTGCATGCGGCATACCTTAGGGGAGCAGTG
>JAODUD010000107.1:11194978-11210704 GCA_026784285.1 Stomatorhinus walkeri
CCCTACTTCGCGGAAATTCAGTTATCGCGGTCGGCCTTGGAACCTATCTCCCGCGATAAGTGAGGGATTACTGTAGTCAGTTGTGAACTAAAGTGGGCCGGTCTAAGGCTTGAAACTTCAGGGCTGAAAAGGAGTCTCACTCCGGCCCTGCCTGAGGGGGTAATTAATTAAGAAGGCTGAATACAAAAAAAAGCTCAACATTAGCCCATTGGCTAGTAAAAAAGATTGCATGTGCAGCTGTAAAAGCTATCGCATTAGTGTTAATTTTAAAGTCACAGGTTTAAAATTGCATCCGTTAATTTTGTCAGACCAATGGGAAAAAAAATAGCATGAGCACATATTTTTAGCAGACTTTCCTTCTTGGTTGTATAGGATAAGAGCTGTACTCATGATGCTGAGCAAAATTTCAATCAATTTATTTTGATACGTCTGTTTGAAAATAAATGCATTTCTACACTGACTACGTAGAATAATCTTTTTTGGATGGTGCTGGTGGTGCGCGGAGTGGGTCTGTGCCCGGCACTCACAGCTGAAAGAGAAGGCGTTGCCGCCGTCACCCAGGCCCCTCTCCGTGGTGCCGTTGGAGTTCACCGCCTGGACGGAGAACAGCAACTTGCTGCGTTTAGCGGGACAGCACTTTCTCTTCGGTTGGCGCTCACTGGACTGAGGGCTGGGGGGTGTGGCTTCATCCTTATCTACTCCCTCTTCGCCATCCTCATCCTCCTCAGCCTGTGGGCTGCCAGAGGCACCTGGTAACTCCTCTGAGACAGTGGCTCCAGCTGACACCTCATCCTCTGCAGCAGACCCCTTTTCCCTTCTGCTGTTGGCCACAGCGGTGTCCTCCTCTCCCGTAATGTTGTTCGCATGGTTGACTTCAGAGCCTGAGCCGTCGTCTTGGCCGTCCCCTTGTCTCGCGGAGGGCCCTGGCTTGTCACTCTGTTCTTCGTCGTCATCTATATTCAGAGACAGAAGGAAGAGTGACATCTATAAGTGACTAATTTTTAACAAAATGCCCCAAAGACTGACTCCACTGGGAGCTGACAGCAAAAAATAAATCTGTTCCTCCACGAAGAAAAGTGAGTAGAGAAGAGAAGAAAGAAGAGAAGACAAAAGAGAAGACAGTAGAGGAGAGGAGAGGCTGATCTGACTCGAAATGCACTTCACAAAGGTTCCTCAGGATAACTATGTATTCAGAGTAATGGGGGTAATATTACCATCGCTCACTCCGTTGGTCTGAGTCTTATACAGCTCTTCTTCCTCATCATCATCATCATCATCTGCCCCCTCCTCTTCATCCACCTCTTCTGATGGGTCCGGCTGACGAACGTAGCGTCTGAGAGAGAGAGAGAGACTTCAACTAACTCCAGGGAACAAGGAGCTCTACCTACCTTCGCTAAATAAACTAGCCAGTAACTGAACCAGCGTGTCGATCGAAACCGACTTAAAAAGCGGGATCAGTACAGGCCAGAATACAAGTGAGCACATGAACTCCACTCACGCCAAACGCTGAAGGAAGTAGCGGTAGAGGGCCTCCTGAGAGCAGAGGCCGCGCGGCGTGGAGATGAGCAGCGGATGGCCGAACAGCGATGTGCCGTAGTTGCTGCTGCCCGAGCCGTAGTCACGGTAGTGCGCGCGCTCTCGCAGGTAGAGTGCCAGCACCACCTCATCTCCATCCTCCACCACGGAGCCGCTGCTCAGCTCATAGCTGCCGCAGGGGAACACGAGGGCATGTACCGCGTGTCTGAGGGGCCACGTCTGCCCTTTCGATGGCTACAGCGTGTGCCAAATACACCCCGTCGTGATTCACACTCACACAAAGATGTCGTCCCGATCCAGGATACAGCTAAGGGATTCATCAGCCTGGTAGATCTTATAGAAGCGGTGATTGAACACATCAGCCACGATCATCTGAGCAGTAATGGAGACCAAGGTCAGCTTAGCCCAGGGCAAACATTCAGGCACAACAGAATCTCAATAATTAGCTGTCACGCTATTCACAAGTAGTAGGATTGCTCAAGGAGCACAAAAGAAACACCCTCTGATGTATTTTATGGTTGATCTTGATGACAGCCATGCAAAAATGCTTGAATGAACAGGGTTTAAGAGACCCTTAGCTTCAGCTCACCTGACTGGCTGGCACATTGGTCAGTTGGGACAGAGCCACACATAGATCTGACACTTTGCCTGCTTTGGGTACAACCAAGCGATACTAGTTGAGGAGGAGAAGAAAAATGCATGTCAAATGAAAACAATTTCAGGCCATTCCTGCAGTAAGCGTGGAGATTTGGCTGGATACTTTCAGCCGGGGGGGGGTGGTTTACCTGTTTGGGTTTGGCTGCTGGGTCAAGAGAGACAAAAAATACTTCCATCACTCTCTCCTTGCTGACAGGCAAGGGCACACTCAGGTAACAGAAGGGGTCAAAGGTCACAGACACTTTGTGGCATTCGGGGCAGACAAGGGTGGACTTGAACAATCCATGAAAAATGTCCACAATCACGGAGTCGTTCCGTCGCCGGTGGTTACGCCAAGCCTCCTCAGCCACAGCCTGTCACATGACATGCTAGGCGGTCAGAATCTGTCCCTACTCTTAAATCTAGGGACAACTCATAACTTTACAAAAATACAAAATATCTAAATATAGAGAGCAAACACAAACATACACAGAGAAGAGGCTGTTATAATACTGCATCAACCCACAGCAGGTCTACATGCATCTTGACAGCGATTACGACAAGAAATACCAGACACAAAAGATGAAACCCAATTATCTTACAATGATATGAATCCCAGTTTATCTACTTAAGTGTGCATAGTCGACTCTTCACAAACCTGGTCAGGTCTACCATCAGCATCCCGTAACTCTATATACTCCTTGTTCTTGACACGGTTGAGGTCCTCGTGCAAACCGTCGAGCAGGAAGGAGAGCAGCTCCTGCGAATCGTGCTGCTGATAGCCCAGGAACTGGGAGGCAAAGTGGCCCACCTTGGTCTGCACATGAACAGCCATATTAGAGGATCAGGGCCCCTACTGAAAGAGAGCGGCCTACCTTGAGGCCTCTATAGCGGCCTACCTTGAAGATGCGAGGCACCACAGAGTAATGCCGGCCAGACCACATCTGCTTGATGACGTCAGCGTAAGCCTCTGCGATCTCGCCTTTCATACCCAGCGGGTTGGTGAAGTTCAGCTCCTCCAGGTAGCCATTGCATAAGAAGTACTCCGTCAGGGGAGGGGTGTTGCTGAGACACTGGAAAGGAGAAGACGGGTGGGGGAAGAGCACTGCTAAAAACACCAACCGTCCAGACAGCTGCCCTAATACTGAAAAGCCATCACATTCACTAGCTTGCTTAAAATAAGCCAGGTGAAAGCTAACTTAGCCTGTCACGCAGCGAGGCTGCCAGGCATGGAAATCCGCTAAATAAACAAGGACATAGAAACAAACGCCAGCAGCAGAAGCAGCAGCAACCTACCTGAAGGGCAGAATTCATGAAGCACGTGTTTCCCAAGTTAGTGAGGCCACAGACTCCTGGCTGTCCGTGGTACGAGTCCTGCTCGTCCACAGAGTTCCTCCTGGAGACACGGTACAAGGTAACACATCCACAATTAGCACAGTAACCGTGCTTCAAATTACTCAACTATCATTGTGAGACTATAGCTACGGTCACGCTGCATTTCAGCTCAGTAGAAAATACAAAAAAATGAATAGCTATCTAGTCTAAGTACATCTATGCATCCATCCATCTTGCAAAAGCTTATCCTGGTGTCTTAGGCAACATGGATAGTATCTATCTATCTATCCATCCATCCATCTATCTATCCATCCATCCATCTATCCATCCATCCGTCCGTCCGTCCGTCCGTCCGTCCGTCCGTCCATCCATCCATCCATGTACCATATATTTCTTTATTACACACAAACATATTGATTATACACACAACCATAGGTGGACAAGCTACACGATTCAAGCACCCCAGCAAAGGTGAGCTGTATTAGGGTGAATAAATATTAGCAGCATGTGTCAAATATAAGTGGTCAGTCTATTGAACCTCCAGTCAAAAAAAAAAAAATCAAAATTATTTAATGTGTCAGTTCCATTTATGAGTAGTTCTAGAGCTCAACTTACATTTTTACTTCCCTCATGCCTCAAACAATTGTAAGCTACTGAAGGGAATGGACTGAAGCCATTAAAAGGGTCTGAAGGTCAAAGGGTGGCCCTGCTCCTTATGATATCATTGCTATTGATATGTTTGTATTATTAGTTCCAACCTATGGGTGGGCCCTATTCTACACACACACCTCAAAAATGCTTGTTCAGATCTTACACCTGGCTTCTTCATATTGTAACACAGCAATATATCGCAGGCTTTTCGTTAATAGCCACAGGGTTAATCATTAACAACCTTGTTTTAAGATATCATTAGAAGCCTAAGAGGTAGCCAGGAGCTATTGATGTGTGATGGAGTACATAATAATTTATCTGTAGTGACTAATGGTGAGCTGACACGCTTCTGAACGCCCATAAAAGTTCCAAAAGGAGGCCTTAAAGCAACACATTAAGTTCCCTAATAATCTTAAACACTTATTGACAATATAATTTTTATTTTTGCTGAACCAGACTTCAGGGCTATGACATTTCAATTGTACCATCTGATTTTAAAAACTCTATTCAAGCTTTTCACTGGTAAGATCTAATTAACTTCACGAGGTCATAATTCAGAAGCATTGAGAAGCAAATGCATCATTATAATAGATGTTCAAAAGATCCTTGCTGTGGCTTGCAAACCAGCCAAACTCGCAGTACATCACTCACATAATTTGAGGTCTGGAGCTGGGCCAGGTACCATCCGTGTTCCTCATCTCCATGATCACTGTCTGCAACACAACAGGAGACCTTCAGGAAGGAGGAGGAAGAGGAGGCAAGGCCGACATGCGACAGAGCTGTGGTCGGCACAGAGAGAGGAAGGAGGGACGTACCATGCCAGAGCTGAGACAGGACTCAAGCACGCTGATGTGAACATTGCGCAGCCTCTCGCAGGTTGTGTCAGAGCTTTTCATCCACAGCCTGATCTCCGCAGTCTCTGGTACCTCAAACAGCCTCTGCATGGCCTTCTGAATCGCAACTGTTAAAGGAGCGGGAGGGGAAACACCATGGAACCACGTTCGACAGACATGCCAGCGCAAAAAGTTAATACAAACACAAAGATACTCATCAGAATGCTACATTGTCTTTTTGCACGTGTCACAGAATGTATTGTAAAGATGTCAAGTTTGACAGTCAGGAACTCTGCAACAAAGAGGACTTACATATAGAGTCTGCACGGCTGAATTTCTCAGTGAGAACGTTTTCTATATCACTATGAAGACACAAGAAGATCTCCACCGGGTACACCTCCACTTTGACGGTGCTGGGCAAGTCCACCACCTGACACATTAAAAAAAAAAGTTGGATTTACATCACACTGTGCATATGATGCATTTACTGACTTTTCATAAATTCAGATGTTTACAAGCTAAACTTATACAAGATCAAAGCAACACACAACCTAAGACACAGCTGCCTCCATTCAGCTGAATCCTTCCCTTGCTTTACGTGAGATCTGACAAGGACAAATGGTGGCAACAGGAGCCTACCTTGCGTTCAAGGGGGGGCTGATCAGCCGCCCTGCCATACCAACTCAGAAGCTTATGCCAAGCCTCTGCTGGGATCAACACAAAATCCTCATTCTCCACGAGCCCATCCCTCAAATGGTACGACTCCAGATCTGTATCAAGAAGGATAAAATATATATATCAGCCTGTTATCATCCTTCATATTAAAACTTAAATTGTCAAAAATGACTGAACATCATGATGCGGTTGTCTCATACAAGGCCTCATATAAGGCGACACGCAGCTCAGTTGAACTCACCCTCGAAGAGTTCTGTGTTGTCTATCTGCCCAGGAAAGGAGGAGGAGTTCTGGTCCCCTGTTTCAACATACTCCTTCCACAGCTCATACCATCGTTTGTCCAGCAGGTACCTGAAATATGGTCGAGACAGATTTTCAGATTGTGTGGTTCTCTTTACCTTTCATCTGCCCCCATTGTCTGTCATTCCTGTGACAGTTTCTGATGTCACACATTCCTTTAAAGAACTATCCCATCTGGGACTCTCCATTCCACTTCCGCCCCAAACCCCAGTTCCTCTAAACTCTTCGTTAGAGACCAGCTCTCCACCCTCATCACACACAACTTCATCCTGACGGTCCTAAGCTCCTTCTGTCAGATCTCAGACTGCTGCTCCTCTTGATGAGTCTTTTGCTCCTGAGACCTGAGAATCTTCTCACGCCAAAGTGGTGACACATCCAGGACCGAGTACCAAAGCCAGAGAACAAGAATCACGCTGTACCATTAACTAAACAGAACCTTCTGGAAACCAGGCTGAATCTGTGATGGTCCATAAGAAGCTATAACTTCTGTGAAGATTATTATGAAACGAAATTAACCCTAAAAAGCAAAAAGCTGCAAAGCTTCGGGCGCAGGTCCGTGTAAAAACTGGAACATTTCACAACCTTAAATATGCCAGTTCACTTATGTTTTACTGACAAGATTGCTGGCAGTGCAACTACAGAAGCTATAATGCACTGGTGTTACCGAAAGCAATGAGCTGACGTAAAAGTTAATGGCTAGAAAAACAGATCCAAGTTGAAACTGAAAGTAAAAACTAATACAAGGCTTAAATTTTAAAGACTTGGGCAAACCTGGCCATATGTATATATGTACTCAGTCATCCAGGTTGTGTGTATTTAACACAGAATTAAAACGTCTGAAAAACGATAGCTACCCAAGCGACGAACAGACCTTTCAGTGGCGACCCGCTTTGAAGTTATTAGTTAACTCGCGTAGACTTGCGATCCATGCAGAGAGCGTCGATTTAAAATTAGGGTTTTTTAACCATTTTCAACTAGGGACCACAAATGAAAACATACCAGAATTAGGGATGGCATAACAACGACGGTATAAGAACCGGGGGGGATTGCAAAATTTCTGGCTCAGACACAAGGGTCCCCCTTCAATACCTGTCGCGTTGAGTAAACTGGATACCGACAATAATACAGGTGGCTTCGCACCCTGTTACTGCTCTACGGACCCCGAGGGCGCTAAGAAAGCGGCCATGCACAGGGTTACCGGCTGCCTGACAGTCTGTGCCCGACGAAAGCATGTCTGTAACCTCTCCGACGGCGCAGGAGTCAGACAACAGGAATTCTGCGTATTCTTTCAATGCAGCCTCGGTGTGATCATGACATGACAACAATCTCTCAAAACCGCAGTAAATAAAGGCACCCGAGCGAAGGGACTCATCGGGAAGGACAAACGGAGCGGTCCAGTTAGGAATCGAGGCTGGAAGTGCAGACCTGTATCCCTGGTGGGGCACCTCTATGACCGGCAGGACCGCTGGTGGGACCGGGGGAACAGTCAAGGTTTACTCGGCTAGGTGAATGGCCAGCTAGCCCGACAGCTATGTTATTGTCGCTGATCGGTGGGTGTCAGCCAGAGGGCGGCAAGTCAGCCTTACCAGCTGTCCCCGGCGCGGAGAAGGTGGTTCTGCACCAGGCCCTCCACTTCCCTGCGTTGGGTTTCTAACCCAGGCGGTTCTGCTGCGGCGCCGTCGGCAGACCCAGCCATAATACCGCATAAATGTCAGAATGTGAAAGGAAAGCGCTCCACTCATCCACCGTGAAGAAAACCGGAAAACCGGAGTGAACACAGGAAGCAGGAAGCGATGTGACGATGACCACTTCCGGTCGGGGGAGGGGCGGCGGGGAGGGGCTGCGTCACCACTTCCGGTCGGGGGAGGGGCGGCGGGGAGGGGCTGCGTCACTAAGGAAGCCTTTGGGGCGTTTCCAGGGGAATGGTGCATATTTTGTCTTAAAGTTATTCGTGGAAAAACGTTACGTTACGTAAAACGTTCAACTAAAGTAGAGCTTTCGGAGTACCGGAGACGAACAGGTTACTGTCTGGGTCATTTCCACAGTTTTTGATATTTTCACGTCCATTGCGCATTGTTTACTGTATTAAGCCAAATTCTCTTGAATTCCAGTACGTGGAGTATGTGGCAGTATGTTACAGTGTAGTTTATGTATACAAAGAAATGTGAAAGAAGTTGCTAATGACAAGGGAAAGATGTATTTTGTGTTTAAAACACTGATGTACTGTGCATCTTTTTTGGTAGAACATACGATAGCTGTTCCTTCTTAATAGCACAGGTTGCCGGAAATGGTTTGGCTGGAAACAAATTAACTGAGAGAAAATGTTCTTTACACTTTATTACTGGCAGTTTAGCAACACGATTTAGCCTCGGACTAGAGAAGGAATCCTTTACGACACAGGGAAAGCCTGCAAAAACTTTGGAAGCGTGGGGCAATAGCGCTATATGGTGACACACGCACACACACACAAGTGATCTTAATTGCGTGATAGTTATTCCGTAATGCCGAAGTGACAGTGAAATAGTCATACACACTTGTCCTTAAGGGAAGAACCGGAAAACGTGCTCCGGGACACACCCACTTATGAACGAGTTATTGTGTAGAACAGGGAGGTTTGAGAAACCAGGATGTAATACGGAATTAAAACAAATACAGATTTGTTTTCTGCTAGGTGTATTTATTGTGCACATTTCAGACTTCTGCCAGCAAAACTATATGAGAAAGGCCACCTAAAAAGAAGGCTTTGTAATGGGGCAAGTGTTGAATTTGTATACTTTTGTTTACTTTTTGCATGCATAAAGAATACAGGGTTGGGTTGAACTTGGAGCTTATCTTGAGAAGCACAATTAGGCACTGGTCAAGCACAAGATTTAAATCCATAAACCATGCAACCCCACCTGGAAATATAAGGCATGAATATATAACTGTTGCTGTATTTATAGGAATGTATGTTCCCGCTTAGATTCATGTACTGTAAAGCACAACAGTGCTCGAAATTGATTTATTAGGATTGCACTTACAGAGTAAATAGTATGGCTATTCTGTTAGTTTTAATTATACATATATATGTGTATAGTTTTTAACTTGAAAATGTAAATTTTCGGAACGAATTAATTGCCTCTAAAACAGGGGTCTCCAACTCCAGGGCCGGAGTTGGAGACCCCTGCTCTAAAAGGAACAGGAGGATAAAATAAATGCGGCTCTAAGCAGTTACTCCTGTAGGTTGCGGTTTAGCTAATCACCACCAGAGGGCACTGTCGTCACATTTGAAAAAATCTAAATTGTAAGATGTCTTATTCCCTCCAAAGACAAATAACCTAAAATTGAAGGACACTTTTTTCCTTGGGTCTGTGTGTGTATTTGATGTATTACGTATTGTAATGTGTGTATCAGGTAATATATACATTACATTCCTGACATTTGCAATAATGCGATAGTGGTGAGTTTACAGAAATATGTTTTCTTTAATTCACAAAATTCTATAGTTAAAATTCTGGAGGGCCATCTTAAGGCAATGTACTTTAAGCAATAACAAAATGCTTGTTTTTAAAATCTCTCATCTGTATACTAAAAACTATTTAAAATTAGTTTCCCTTTTATTTAAAACAAACTTAATCCTGATATTTTTATTTTTATTTAATACATTTCCATTTGGGAAGGCAAAATTAGTAATAATTATTACAACCAGCTAGTGGTACTTCAGTATGTATAATCTTTTTTCACCATAATAAAGCAACCAGCAAAAAAAACTATTTGCAATTTTCAAGTACTCATTACACCTCCTAGTGGACATCTGCAATCAATTGTTATTCAGCAACGAGCAGCCGAATTTATCGGTTCTAATGCCGATTTAATGCTCTATTCACCATTTTAGAGGCTACATCTGGAAAGAGACTTGAAATACTAATGATGTATTTCTTTTATTAATAGAATTGTATAAATATATATGTTTATCTTAACTGTTTTCTTCAAACAATAGTTTTATGGAAATGTTTCCGTCATGATCTTGACCAGGCCGAGAAATGCTTATAGCTAGGGGTGTATTTAGAAATTCTTGGTCCCCTGAAGGGTGTGGATGGGTCCCAGTACATTTTGCCCACCGGGCCCCCGAACTTAGATTTTGGGGGCCCTATAAAGTTCTTCCTCCTCTGAATCTGCCCCTCCGATGGCCCCGCTTGCAGTTCAGAAAATAATGAATCTATAGAAATGAACTTAATGATCTATGGGTTTGATACTACTTAAATGAATACAGAGAGACTGTTCTTTTTAATGTAGGCCTTTTGACAAAACATCCCCTTTTATTATGTATAATTACAGAAGCTGTAAACGGAACACTTGTGCAACTGCAGTTTTCTTATAAATAGGTTTCCTGGCATATAACTGTAATTTATGTTACATTATTCATTGTGAATGACTGTAGAGTGCTAAGCAGTGTACATTTAATTGACCTTCACTGAAACATGAACAATGTTTTCAATATTAGCGGTGATGAAATAAGCATATCTGTAACAAAAATTATTTTTATTTACTGTAAATTGTGGAGACGGAAGGAGTCAGCCATGCTCTGTTCAGTTTTTTTATTAAATCATTTATTCTAACATGCATGTCAGGCAGTCTGAATACCCACTGATGCCCAGATCTTGCTGCCCATCAGGGAAGGGCTCTCCATTTCAATGGGAAAGAAAGATCATACAAAACGCGAAAGCAGAAATCAAAGAACATTTTTTCATTTACATACACAACAGAAATCCTGAGTTTTGTGTTTTAAAAAAGAAGACGATACTCATTGCACATACCAAATACACTACAAAGGTCACCACGCTATTCATGTCATCATCAGAATGCATTAGACGCTTGCATGTTACCTGTATTTATTTAGTTGGCCTGACCCTAAAGATCCCACTCTCTGTAAATCGGTTTAATCTCACTGTGTTTAGACACTACACCCTGAACCCCCCACCTCTTCAACCTTTTGGCCACAAATCAGATATTAATATGAAAAAAGACTAAATAATAAAATGCTTCCATATTAGTTTCAGGCTATAAACTGGAGAACAGTTTAATTACCCCTTAGTTACATTCCCGTGTATCGCTGTAGATAGAGGACACACTTAGCTTATTATCCTATCTCTGTCTCTTGTTTTGTTTTTCTGCTTGTGTGTGTGAATATACACATTACGAGCTATACAATATACCTATACTTTTTCTAAATGGAAAGAAACCATTTATTACACATTATTGCAGAATTTGACAGTACACACATTTGTAATTGATCAATCACAACAAGATTAATGTTTTTTTTTTTATCCCAGTTCTTGTTTTAATTTCTTGTTTAAACTTTCACTTTTATGTCACAGTTTTGTTCACCCCTTGAAGATGGTTCTGTGGCGTTTTCAGTATTGGAACGCACTTCACCATAAAGAACTCTCCCCAAAGTATCCTCTCCAATTGTCACGTCACGGGCAAGTACAGAGGTAAAGGCAGGCATGGGGAAAACCAAAGGGGGGCTTTATTAAATGAAATAACAGGCAGGGCAAAAGGAAACAGACCACGGGGTCAAAACAGGGTATGAAGGATCAGGCAAGAGCATAGAGACAGAGCACAGCTACATCAATGACTGGACAGGGGAGCTTGAGACAGAGAGGCATTATATACAATGACTAGGGAGCAGACGAGAGGCAACTGGGGTGATCCACACAAGGGCTGTAACAAGAGGCGAGATTAAACAAGTAACAGGTGTGTACATGGCAGTCAAACTGGCACATTGATTGGACTTATTGTCAATGAAGACAAAGTACAGAATCTGATGGTCCGAAGAAAGAGTAACCCTTTACATTAGCTGCACATTCATAATGCCTTTATAATGCCTTCATAATGCATTTGTAGAACATTCAGAGAACCTACATTATACATTAATACATTTTGTGCATCTTCATAATGCATTTATTTATTATTTATGCATTAAGAGAACCTTCAAAAGTAGCATGTAAATGTACCTTAAAAATCTTTAAATATACCTTAAAACATACTGTACCAGCTTTAATATACATTAATAACAAGCATGCTGATTATCCAAATATAATATTTGCTATTATCGTATAATGTTTGATACTAATATGAATTAAGCCTGTTACAATAGATTAGGATGTTAAGTTACACTTACTCTTACACTTACTCTTACACTTACATTTGATGCTGTACCAGAGCACCCAGGACTGTCAAAGACCCACATCTCACCCCAGGAACTGCCTGTTCAATCTACTGAGATCAGACAAATGCTTCAGGATTATTATGGCAAAATCAGAGAGGCTCAGGAAGAGCTTCTACCCTCAGGCTGTAAGACTCCTAAATCAGGACATGCAACCACAGAAGGTCCATTTTCATCAACAGCAGCTTGTGCATTGCACTTCACAACACTAATAAACATATTCTATTCTATTATTTTGCACATTGTGAAATTGCCTGTACAGAAAATGCCTGTAATTGTTATTCAGATATATATTTTTTGTATATATTTTGTATATATACATTACCCTTAGTCTTACATTTTCTATATTTATCTTTAATTTGCGGAACCTTATTGAACAGCCTCAGGACTGAATCAAGGTACATTTCACCACACCTTGTACTTGTATCACTGTGTATGTGTCAAATAAAGAATCATGAATGTTGAATCATTATGAGTATATAATAAAAGTGTTATGAAGGTGCATTAGATGTTCTATGAATACATAACAAATGCTTTACGAAGATGCACTTAATGTTGTTGTCATCACGTAATAGAGTCTAGCTATGTTTCCATATGTTTATTATTTAGTCTGTTTCCCATATATGCTTGCACCGTACATATATCAGAATTGTGTTCCCATCTTGCAGATTCTTTCACAAATTCTTTCAAAACACATTTATTAGAATTTACCTATTCTATTGTTCACATGTAGGTTAATCTAGCGGTATTGGTATCTCTTCTCTTTCGACAATATGCAAAACACCTGTACAGGGACAGCAGATTGAAAGATATGTTGCTACAACAACAATGAAAGCTTGTGCTCCTGGTGTTAAAGTGCACATTTTTCTTTTCCGTTTCACAAAAAAAAATCTCATACTGTATAACAAATTGTCACCGTTCGCTGGGGAAGCGGTGCCTAGGTGCTTGTGGCGCGAAGAAGGCATGACGCGAAGCCAGCAGGTTCAGGGAAACACGGGGTTTATTGTGCAGACGAACGGGAAAACGCCACATAACACCACAATGACGGATCTGACAGGCAGTACAGAGATGCGGACTAAATACTGAAGACTGACAGGAAACCAACCAAAAACAGATGAGCACAATCGACGACAGCTGGAATCCATTAGGGCAGAGACACGAGGTATTGAGGGGGCGTGGCACACAGGAGGCTCTGACGGGTGGATCATGACACAAATAAGGTAAAGTTGCAGTTGCAGACACAGTGAAGACGCAAATTCCAATTTTGATAAAGATGCTTATGACTGCTCACATTCCTGGGCGCGTACATATCTGCCGTTGTTTCAGCACTGGTGCTGTAGCTAATGCTGTTTGTGCTGGGGGCTTCTATGGGCCATCAGACTTCTACAAAGCTTCCTTCAGGTACAACACCTTCAGCTCCACTCTCAGTAGCTCCTTATCTACCTTTCATGGTACCTCCTTAATGATGTTCATTCAGACATCTGAAACATGATGGACCCATGGACTCCTTCTCCGGAAACATCCCTGCATTGTAGGGGCCACGCAGTCCTCTATTCATAGTCTTGATATAAAAAATAGTTTACACACACCATTAAAAATGTTTCCACCTAAAGTCAAATTCAGTAAACCGTCCTTCATATTAATAGTTACATTTTAAACAAAAACATTAAGAACATTAAACGATACCTACATCCATTAGTAAATGTTACACCCCTTCTTTGAGATTTAATATTGAGTTACTTGTTGGTTGATCTGTATCATCCAGCTTTCCAGTCTTACAGTTTTTTTGTAAATTCAACACATTACATGAGCACATACAAATTGCCATGCCTTCTTATATATAAAAAAACAGTTACAGACGCACAGACAAACAAACACACACACAATCCATGCTCAGATGACAGCCAACCAAGCACACAAACGGCAGTCCCGGTGCTAAGCTTCGTTGTTGTTCGGAACACTTACCCATTAGCCTCACTAAGGGAAAACTTTCTTAAACATGGCTGACAAATCAGCCGCACATACTAACCAACTAAGAAAGACTGAATATCAAAAGGGAGTAACCACACGTATTTGTTTTTTAGAGACTGATAGGTTGACTTTGTCTGGTTCCGAACCACAGAGATTCCCTTTATGCCATTTTACCTGCAATACTGTCAAAATACATACCTTCCCAAATACAGTAATGAACCATAACTTTCCATTTCAGTAATCCAGGTCTTTTAATTATTATTTTTGTGTCAAATCAAATATGATTATTAAAATCCAAGTAATTGTATCAATTATTGTTATTTCATGGGAATTTTTTTCTGCTCGGTAATTACTATTCCATGATGTCTCCAGGGAGAAGCCATTTCCTGGATCTGTTGTTGTGGCACATTATCTACAATTAAAAAGAGAATTAAAAATAATTATTTTAAAATGATATTTCACAGTGTTCCACACAGTTTCTGACAACGCCTAAAAGGAAGAGTACCTTTTTAATACAAGTGCAATAAAAACAAGTGTTGATGTGTACTATACATGCTAAATACAAGTAAAACCTCTGAATTAATATTTTTATTAAATGTGTAATAAGAAACTTTGGCACTTTGGTTTGTGAGGTAATCAGGCTGTAAATGATGTAAGCCGCAAGACAAAGCTTTGAAAGCAGCATATTAACTCTGAAATTCTCTCATCCCTCATAAGGCATTACACAGTTTTCAATGTGCCTTTTATGGGACCATAGTACTCTGCTGTAATGAACCAGGTTCAAATGACTTACTGAAATGCAAGTGAATACAGATTTTTGTGAAATAAGATGTACCAGCTGTAGACAAAAAAGACAATACATTAATGAGCCTTTAGGGACCAATATTATTGGGTCACAAGTGAATTCATTCAAAACAACTGAATGAAATCAGTAATCCAGTTATTTTAGAACAGTATTATATTTACACTGGTTTAGTAAATCTGTACTGTATTCAGTTGTGCACGAAAGAAATCTAATCTCACTGTACAGGACAGAATATTTTCTGTATTGCTATTCATTTTGACTAATATCATGTGCATAAAAATCATTTTCTGTAGTGCTACCTTAAGAAATTGATGCAGACTAAACAACAGTGAATAATACCTGCTAGTATTAATGTTATTTAATTTTGTCCCAGTATAACCTCTTGCATTGGACAGGCAAAATAAATGTGTGGAATCACCAGTGCATTAGTTAAATACACTGATGGATTTGATCATCTGGTGGATATAGATGTTACACAGACAAATCGCTAAATCATTCAATAAGAAGGAGGCAACACATATCATTAGATGAGATTGAATGTTTTTAGGTTATGTAATTTCATAGTGGATGGTCCGTTTACATGTAATTAGTATTACAGCTTCCTCTGATAAAGTCTCCTTTGTTTTTTCATGGTAACTCTCTAAAATGTAGTGCCATATATTTCCGCAGAAAATAGGAATCAATGTTAAACAAATATACAAATACAGTGATCCCTCGCTACTTCGCGGTTCACTTATCGCGGATTCACGACTTCGCAGGTTTTTAAATATACAGTA
>JAODUD010000107.1:11210804-11234626 GCA_026784285.1 Stomatorhinus walkeri
GGGAGGGTTTAAAAACGTCCAAATACACGTTAAATAATTAAATAAATATGGCGTCCCTACTTCGCGGAAATTCAGTTCTCGTGGTCGGCCTTGGAACCTATCTCCCGCGATAAGTGAGGGATTACTGTACAAGGAAAAAGCGTCCCTCTGACTGAAATAACAATTGTGTGTTTCTTTTTTTCAAGGACAACCTTCAATGTGAAGGTCAACCAGCATCTAATTAGGCTGTAATACTGAACACCGAATGAGAGAAAAAAGGTGAAAGACGCGTTTGAGAATAAAGGTGACAGAGTGGTCTGAACACAAAAGCATTTCAAGGAAACTACGACAATGGGATCCACTGAAACAGATGAGCTCATTCACATAGGAATCACCGTATGGAGTACACATTGAACAGGAAGCCCTCAGGAACTTCGTGGAAAAAACTGAAATACATTTCATCAAGATTATTCATTCATCCACCTCCAATTTGCTTTCCTGGACAGAGTAGCCTGGAGCATATCCCAGCCAGACAGCGTAAGGCCCAAGGCGGATATACGCCCCAGATGGGAAGCTAAGCCGCGGGGCCCAAGCAACGGAACGGGAACGGGACCCAGAGGAAACACACACAGCAGAGGGAGGACATGAAAACGCCACACATGGACTGGGAGGCAACAGCGCCACCCCCTGGCCCCATCCACCCTCTTCATCAGAATATTAGCTAAATATGCTGGAGAGGGCAAAATTTGATATGATGTAACGATTTAATTACAAGAGTTTGTTAACCATACCTTACAAACAGTTTAATAACTAAATATACTGCCACAAATCATCTGATAACTTTTAATAGATAAAACTCATTCCTAAATACATCATGTAGCATTAAATAAAGCATTGTGCTGATAACACAAAGGTCATAGGTTCGAATACTAGGAAGTGCATTTTTGTTTATTATAGCCCTTCTCAAAACGGCAAGTCATTTCAGACAAAAGATAATGAATAAATGTAACACAATCATATATTACTCCTGTTATTTACAAAACGGTTTGAAAATCACATGCAAATATAAAACAACGGGCCAGTAAGCATACCCAGAAATGAGTCATAATTGAGCATTTACAAGATATTTAGTAAATACTTTGTTAAACAGGAGTAAGATATCTGTGTAATATATTTTTAAAAAATTGATTGTAAGGGAATCTTTTTATTTACTAATATACAGTACAGGATAATCAAATGATTAGTAGCTTAAAGAGCCAGCCTTAAACTAAAATGTTACTAATAAATTTATTCATTACACAAAAGACATAAAGATTTCAATAAATATTTTAATAAAGATGCATTTGAATTTAAATTATACTTTATTCATTAAAGAAAGTTAAAATGTAAGTGTTACTTACTGAATCAGTACTTTTACACTACCTTCTGGTAATTTTCTGTCTGTCATAATTTACATTTATCTTAGTTTATTGCAAGTCATAGTGTCTGTTTAAAGGTGATAATCATATCAGTAATCATCATTATTTAGAGATTCTAGGTAGCTTAGCAATGTTTTGTACCTAATATGGCGTAGGAGCTGAGGGAGGTGGGAGAGGACGTATACCTTCATTCATTGTGTCCCCCCCAATATCAAACTCTCTCTTATGCCATTGGTTCCAAAGACCCAATTGTAAGGCAGTGTGGAGATAAGCTGCCTGGAATTTGTCTGCTGCCAGAAGAAAGAGGGCGAGCACTGAACAGGTGGGTGGGCTTTTCATATGGGGACTTTCAGTGGGCTAATGACAAAGCAAGCAAGTGAAAATGGGAATGGTTGGTACAAAGAGACCAACAGCAGGTGATGGAAGCAGAACAGGGACACTGGAAGGTGGGAAAAAAAACATTGAATAGGTGAAAAGACAAAAGATGAAAGTAAAATATGCTAATTAAATGAACAAGATAAATCTGCGCTGTCTTCTTATACGCATATTTCCAAATAACACAATAAACCTTTTTTTTAAGCAAAAGGATTGGGGCCTGGTTTTAATTACATTGAGGGTATTCAACGCTATGACAGGGAGATCTGTGCATCTGCAGTACTGATGTTCTGTGTATGAAAAATGCTTTCGCATTTTACAGACGCTATATGGTACATGAAGATTAAAGCCTTTTTTAAAGAAAATTGTGAAACAGAACGAAAAACAAGCAAACACTTACTGTACATGGCCTACTGTGACCTGTCCGGCTCCATTTTGGTCTCCCCGTTCTGTTTGTCGCTGGACTTCTGCGAGAGCCGCGTGGACATCGTGGCCGCCTGCGCCACGGCCTTGAAGCTGCGCTTGCGCTTCTGCACGTTCTGCTCCGGGTGGAAGACGACGACGTACACCTTGGGCATGTAGAGCATGCCCAGGGACACGGAAGCGCTCAAGCTCATGGAGACGGTCAGCGTCGTCGTCTGGATGCACATCTGTGCCGTGACAGGAGAGAGCCGGTCACGATCTCATCCGGCATGACTCTGCACTGTGCATGTGCTAAGAATCCACACACAGTCATCATGTGGTGTAATTATGATTCGACATAAAGTAAAGCTACTTTAAAAATTAAATAAACCAAAAGTATCATTCACTAAGTAACAAACTCCATCCATTTTCATTTTAAAGCTTTTATATTCATTGTTTTGTATTTACGTATTTAGTATAATTAATATGATCTTTCACTAGTATTCCACCAGACTGCACGTCATTCTGGTTTTGCCAAATCTAAAATCTTCAGGAGATAATAGGTTTCTGTAAAACTGCCATTTTTACATAGTTGCTCATTAACAGAAATATAATCCAGCCATCCATTTGTAACTGTAGAAGAAGAAGTCATCCATCTCTCCGCTAGGGCCTGCAGAGGTGTTCAGAATGATGCAAGATAAATTTTTCATCCATCCATCCCTCAATCCATCCATCCATCCATCTTTCATAACCACATATCCAGTGCCTGGAGGCTATTCCAGGCCGCACAGAGCTCATGGCTACAGCCAGGGTGGGGCGCCAGTCATGCAGTCACTTGCAGGCATCATCACCCACAATGGGCAATTTAGAGACTGTAGATCGCTGTGAGAGGCAACCGGAAAAGCCAGAGGAAACCCGCACAACACTAGGAGAACACAGACCCCACACACAGCCATGGGACCCAGATATCATCCTTGTGTAAAAATGTTAATGGGAATGAGTTTTCAGGTCATGTGGTTCACATACTGTACTTCCTAGAAACCTGCATAATAATACATGATTATTCAGAATATATATATATATATATATATATATATATATATATATTCTTTTAAAATCAAGGTGAATGATATGCTGTCCTTTAAAATTGAAGTTTAAATTTTAATTTCAGGACTGATCACTGCACATACATTTGGAAGTCTGAATTCCATTATTGTGTCATTATAAATTTGACTTTGGTTAATAGCCATTAAAAGGAAAGCTATCACTTTTAAGAAACTGAGACTAAAGTTCTTAAAGTGAGGTAAGCACAGCTTACATAATATCTTCCTTGTGGTCATTAATGAATGCCATATTTCTCTTTCCAGGAACATTCTGAATAAAAGACTTAAGTACAAATTTGCAGTCTTTGTTCCTAAAGTCTGTCTTCAAATGTTTTGATGTTTTCAAACAGTGTCCAGCTAGCTTCCTCTACAATAAGTACGCATAAATATACTTTGAACGTATTTGATCACTCTTAAAAAATTGTTTTCTTTTAGCACATACAGGACTGCACTGGACATTCATTCTATTAGTAATTGTTAATATTTATAGTATTTCAATGAGAAGTCATTATTACCTTTTTTTTACAAGACCCTGGACATTAAGCACAAATAGCTTTCCTTGCATTTACTAGCTGACAATCCAGCAATCTCTTTATTTAATTTCAGATTAACCGTTTTTGCAGTGTAATCAAAGACTGCTTTGTTACTGATTATTGCTCTGCAGTAGCCATTAAACCGGGCCCAATTCGCCTTCTGCAGCCTGTAGCCAATCAGAACATGTAGCACATCAGATTTACTTGTTGTCACCTTACCTCAGCGAAGAAAATTTAAATGAATCATGGCTAAAATCCATAATTTAATGTTCTTTTCTAACCTTCAGTATTCGTGACCAAATATTGCACTAATACCTAAGTCAAGTGATTTATTAATATTTACATGCATTTTTAAAGTAGACTGCAGGCACCCAGGTACCCACAACCTGGATAAGCAGTGGAAGATTCAAGGATGGATGTGCTGGAAAGTGTTAATGTGATGAATTGGCAGTAATTGAATCTGTAAATTGATTGTAATTGTAATTACAAGCAGTGTCCCGATGTTCATTCACCTATTTTTATTATTTAAAAATATCTCTGTGCCACTAGCAAATTATAAAGGCCAGATGAAGGGAAGCCGAAATGATAAGAATTAGACAAAAATCAAATTTCAACCACATTACAGCCATTGCTCTGCCCTGGACTTAATAAATAATAAATTTAAAAATGCTACTAAAATGATTGGTCAAAACTGCTTCGATGAATCTAACTGATTTCGTTTTCAAAATCCACTCTCTGGGGTATTGGACCACATTTAATTTAACTTCCACAGGAGACTGATTAAAGATAATATTCAGTTATACAGTAAGTAAAACTGAAATCCATTACAGATATTTGATGAGAAGCAACAGATTTCCCCCATGGGCAGCTACAGATTCTTAACACATTTGCCATCATCATATTGGACAATTCCTGCATTCCTGAAGTGCTGTCAGTAGGAATGATTGACATACTGAAGCCATTCATTAGAATGTCTGTCGCTGCAAAGCCGGACACAGTACTGAACACAGGTCAGACTGGACTGTGACAAAGTGGCAATTGGGACAAATCTGAATGAGCTCCTGTTTAACATCTCTGACTAAATGCTGATCTTTTTTTAGAGTTCTTTTTCTAATTCGGTGAGTCAACAAATGCACTGAGGAATCATTAGGTGTCAATCCCACAGATTCCAATCCATGAGAAGGAGCAGGAGACACACTGGCTCTTTCCTTCAGAGGCTACCTGAGGTACAAGTTACCAACTAGTAGAACAAATACCTACATACTCTTACTTCAAGAGAGTGCAGGCATAGTTACACAGATAGAGACACACAAAGGCTACAGTCACAGCGATTCAGGGAGAAAGAAGTGCTAGTTTTCACTGAAATGTGGGTCCATTTCATTGGCAAACACCTAAAAGCTGCTTTATTTACAAGTGGGTTGTGGTTAATTTCATCACTGTCGAAATGCGTTTTTTTTTTTTCTACTCCTCCTAAAAGCTAACGACGCGCTGATTAATGTTCCCTGGATTTATTTTACATCTTGGGTCAATCTTTCCCAGTCAAAAAAGAGGAACGCTTCAGTTATTGCACCCTAAGCATTTAATTAGATTCTAACGAGTATGGTGTGCCAGCAACCGGAATAAAACGTCCAAGCACAGCAGCAGGATCATAATTAAGCCAGAAAGGCGCCCTCAGTTGGAATCGGCTGTCTTGTTTAGAGAAAGTCAATAGCACTTAGCGGCTAAATATCTCAGTACCTGTAGCTCCATTCAGCCAAATTGACCATGTGGCTTCACTCCTAGTTGGGAATCATTATTGATTATGTGCTTTGCAACAGTGTGGCGAAGACATGATTACTGGTCTCTTGAAGTGTCCCAAAGGAATTTTCTTCCCAAAAGAAGATTATTGGTTCAGACAGTCCCATCGCCGGTACTGAGAGCAGAGGCTCCTGTGCTGTACGCGGCGACGCTGTAAGTCCATGCAGGAAAGACAAGTCTCTCAGCACAGGAGGACTGGCTCATTATTCCTCAGATTAA
This sequence comes from Stomatorhinus walkeri, assembly GCA_026784285.1. Taxonomy (NCBI): domain Eukaryota; kingdom Metazoa; phylum Chordata; class Actinopteri; order Osteoglossiformes; family Mormyridae; genus Stomatorhinus; species Stomatorhinus walkeri. Next base: position 11,216,631 of record JAODUD010000107.1, read on the forward strand.
CTATCTCTTTGAAGGTTACATTACTGGCCAATAAAACCCATGGGCATGATATGCGTCCTACAGTCTGGTGACGAATCTCTTTCCTCTCTTTGTACCTTTCACCGCTGAAACATCTGAAAAGAATCCAAGAAAAAGGCCTGAGAGCGCTGATTACTTCCAGCTCCTTTGTTGCCTTTAATTTTTTTGTTTTGTTTTGTTTTTTTTCCCCAGTATTCCCTTATTTAGCACAGGGGTGATTTATAAGAAACGTTGTTAGCCCAAGGCTAAATAGTCTTCTACCATGTCTTACTCAGTAATGTCTAGATGTGCTTCACAATGAATGCTACTAGATGTACAGTATACGCCCCCTTGCCTTCCGGTTGATGTCTATTTGTATTAGTTCACGGTTCATTAAGTATTTATATGTGACTCAGCGCTACAATGCCCTATCATACTGAGTCACATCCAGCTTACACTGTGTCATATCATACACAGGAAAAAGCTGACTTAGTCACTCGCAGGGACTCAAACTTAATTTGTGGAGAGCAATGTCACGTCAGGTCATAGGGTACCATGTGCTCTGTCTGCTTCCGAACTCCCCTTATTTGCTATTATTTACGAGACGTTAAGTGAAAATTCAAAAGAAAAGATGCCAACTCTCATCTTCAGGATCCCAGTAGAAAAGCCAGCCAGTGGCTAAAAACAAAGCGGCGTACAACGGACAGTACGTAAGTGAAAAACAACAAAAAACACAGTATTCAACACCTATCGGTGGCTATTTAATATGTTAAAAATGATCCATTTAAACACACTAAGACTAATGGAGTCTAGTACCTTTATTGACTTATTTGCTGCATGCATGTACACAGTACATACTGCTCATAAATCAAACTGTGATTATGTAACAGATTTATTATTTAAAAGAGACATAATACCAACAGCAGAAGGCCTCACACACTTGGGATTTGTCTTCATAACAACCAATCATCTGGCGGTTATTACTATCCAAAGATTCAGCCTGCTTTTGTCATCGCAAACCGGATAACCATTAATGCCGCTATTAAGTAAAGCAAAAATGTGTAAAGTCAGCTCTAACACATCATGGGGGTTAGGGGCGCAGGCCCCCTGGGATCATTAGTCCCTTTGGTCAGCAAAGCATTTCGGGTTGTAGTACAGTTTAGGGCAGTAAAACTGCACAAAAAGATGCAAGAAATGTGAGATACTGACATCCCTGTGAGATATCATATGCAAGACTGCCATAAACACACTTAGCATCCTCCAAACCAATACTGTATGTATATTTTATGCATTTATGAGTCACTAAACTTTTTATGTCGATTGCTGGCCTTTGTGTGTTTCGCAAGACTTCCAAAAAAATGTCCCTTTTCATTTCTTATGCCGACCCCACGATATGTCAAAACTGCCATGGGGAAAGGGTTGATTGTACTTCCAAATTGAATTTAGCAGGGTGACACAGGAGAAGATGACGTCTCGACATTCGGGGCACGAGAGCACAGGACCCTGTAAAAGTTTAGGGACGGTTGTGGTAAAAGTGGACGGAGATTGCAGGCCCGCGCACTAATGGCCCTGACTGGTACGTGGCCAAGGTGTTGATCACTTCCCGCCGCGCGAACAGGCTCGCCCGAGGCGACTGACGCCTCTCCTCCTCATCTCCTCCACCCGCCTCCGCATATGTTCGGCTGTAGCCGGCGAGGAGGGCCTGTTTTCTCTGTGTCGCGGTGTGTCTCCGCAAGATAAAACAGCGCCGCTCTCCTGCTCCATCCCTGCTCATTTCCACATCAAAGAAGGCCTCCCAAGTCTTGCCGCCATGTAACTTCCTGTTATCAAGCGGCGGGCAGGCTGTCTCGAACTACCGCCTTCACTCTCCGAACACAAGTATTTGAGATGAAAAGTCATTTGTCTTTGAATTCCTGCATTTCCACTGCTTTTCCAGAAATGAGAAAAGCCTCAAAGTGCCGTGCCATACTTGGGTATTTGCAAATGAACATGTAAAACTGCACTAGGGCCTCTCTGACACCGGTCTCAGGTTAGGTCTTCTGGGTATCTGGAAGCGTTTGGCATTCTGCTGTCACACTTCCTTACATTTTCCATAATACTCTACCGCTATGCTTTCTAATGCATGTGTCAAACTCAAAACCACACCTACTCCTCCTAAGTGTCTACCCTTTGCATCACCTCCAGAAACACATCAGGTAATCTGGCATCTCTAAATTGCCCACGGTATGTGTGGGAGCACCTGTGTGTGGATTGGCATCCCTCCCCAGGTGCTCTCCGATCCCCTGTGAGGAGCTCCAAGCTCCAGAAGTAGCTACAGAAGACGGATGGAAATTCTGTGTCTGTTTGTCATTATTGTTCAAAAACACTGGCAGGTGCAGTGGAGGTTTGTTGTTAAAGGCCACCCCCCCCCCCCCCACAAAAATCTGGAGCGATATCAAAACAATAGGCCTGCTTCAAGCAAAATAAAATCAATGCTGTTTACTGCTAGCCTGACAGACACAGTGAACCTGATTCCCTTTCATCAATAAAACACAGAGTGTTAGCAAGTTAATGGCACATAACCGTAGCAGACCGCCAGCGCACACCTTCTCCGTGGACTGCGCCGTGCCAAAGAAGATGGGCACGAAGGCCAACCAGATGATGCAGGTGGTGTACATGGTGAAGCCGATGGGTTTGGCCTCGTTGAAGTTCTCGGGCACGCCCCTGCTCTTCACGGCGTAGACGGTGCACGTCACCATCAGTACGATGCTGTAGCTGAGGCAGGAGATGAGGGACAGGTCGGACATGTCACACTTCAGGATGCCCCGCGCCAGCTCTGGGTTGGGTGGCCGTAGCTCCTCGTAGTCGATGATGGTGTGCGGGGGGACCACGGCCAACCAGATGAACACCCCCACCACCTGTGGAAACATGGACCCAGCTGGCAAGGCTTGGATTTTTATGCAGACGAGGTCGTCCATTTGCTCAGCGGAGTTCCCCTTTCCACGCCTAGCAACACATCTCATTTTCCCGCAATACCCCAGAACAGACTGAGAGGCCGGTCCAGGTTGCTAAGACACGCGGTGACGACACAAGACGTTCAACAGCGCCACAGAAGCAGACATCCCGCATGGCAGGCGACATGCTGCCATTCGCCATGACCATCATTTAACGTCACGACCTTGTGGGGGAAAGTTCTGCTTCTTGCCTGCAGTCTGCGAGAGGAGGCAGACAGACGATGGCGGGCAAGGGCGAGCAGCTGCTGCCATCGTGGTGTGAGCAGCAGGGTCTGCGAGCTCATTTCGCTCTACTCCACCCCTCCCCCATCTCCCCAAGCCTCAGTTTTGGCTGAGAGTGCCGCCGATTGCCTGGAATATTGTCCCCTTTAACTTAATTATGTTGACATCGTTAGATCGCTTGGCTTCTGTACTGTTGCGTTCCAGATGTGCTAAAAAATAGGAAGTGGGATGATAAAAATGAGCCTCATAGATTAATGTACCAGGGAGTTTTTAGGACATTCCTAGACCCGCGGGATTTACTTACCTGGTCCCACTGGATCAAATGGCATAATCTGAAGTTTAAAGGAGATTATAGCCGCTGATCAATATCAATAAAAATAGATTAACAGGGTTTAGAAGACACGCATACAAATTCTGTCATGGGTAGATCGGCACAGAGACTCACTTGCACAGAAATCAGGACAAAGGTGATTATGAGTTGGGAGGTGGGGCTGATGAACCTGGGCGGAGTGACGGACTTCTTGCCCTGCTCGAAGATGCGGTAGATGCGGTTGGTCTTGGTGAGCATGGCGGAATAGCTGATGCATGTGCCAAGGCCAAGTAGAAGACGGCGGAAGGCGCACACCGCTGTGTCTGGCTCGGCAATCATCAGGAACGTGATGAGGTAGATGAGGAAGATGCCCGTCAGCAGCACGTAGCTGAGCTCGCGGCCAGACGCGCGCACGATGGGCGTGTCGTTAAAGCGGATGAAGGTGACCACCACGAAGGAGGTGGCTAAGATGCCCAGGATGGCCAGGAAGACAGGGATGATGGCCCAGGGCGAGTGCCACTCCAACTTAATGATGGGCGTGGGCCGGCAGCTGGTGCGGTTCTGTGTGGGCCGCATGTTGAAGGGGCAGCCCTCGCACGTGAACTCGTCCAGCTGGTACTGGTAGCCGTCGCACAGCTCGCAGTGCCAGCAGCACGGCACGCCCTTCACCATCTTCTTCCTCTCGCCTGGCTTGCAGGGGAAGCTGCACACGGAGTCTGGAATCTGCTGGTCCCCACCCGACCACTGCATCTCCTCCACCTGAGACAGGAGATGGAGAACGCCATTGACATCGGGCAACTCCCACCGCAACTCGGCTCTCTGGAGAACTTAAAGAGCTTCATTTACGTTGAGTCGCAGGTTGTTGGTCCACTGGCCAATGACCTTGTAACCTGGGTTGGTGGTGTTGGACAGCTGATACTGGAAGATGTCGTAGCGCCCAGGGGCATCTCCATTCTCGTTGAAAAGAACGGCGGTTCCCGCGCTACCTGCACAAGGACACAGTCTGACCCTTAATGATACCACTTGCCAGCACATCCAAGGCGCCTGTTCACCATGATTCATACACCACATTCATCTGTTTCAAGGTTTTACAAAAAAGCCAAACCCAGCATTCAAACCCAGAGGAATATTACGATGCAACTCCACAATAAAATCAGGCGAGAGCACAGGGCTTGATCAATGGCTTAAGTCACGGTGATTGAAATCCTTGCGACCCGCACTGTTTGCAAGGGGGGGGGGGTGCAGCACCCTGACCCCAAATCTCCAGAGCCGTGAAAATGATAGCCAGCGTCAGCTTTGTGTGTCTGAAGTCTGCATATATTCCCCGTGTCCAGGTCCTCTGATGTTTCTACACTGCACATAGTTTGCCCTACATTCACTTGTTTGCACGTTAAATGCATGTTCGTCTATGCTTTACATACCTTGCTGCTGTACGCACAACTATTTCCCTCTGGGACCAATAAAGCTAGCGTGGGATTGTGTAGGAGTCCTGTGATGACTGGCATGCCACCAGCCTAGGGAGTATCCCTGCCTTAAGCCCTGTGCATTCTGGGATACACTCCAGGCTCACCGCACCTCTGCATGGATAAGCGATGAGGATAGATGAATATAATGTTTACCCCCCTACCTGCTGATCATGAACAAGGCCTCTGGAGCAGCAAAAAGGCTGTCCTGCGGCACATTCCCATATTTTACCTTTCCACGTGCAAAGGACGTTAGGAGCCCACATCAATGAGTCACGCGGCACGTTAATCCGGTCCCTTGAGGCACCCGCTTCACAGCAGGCTCCCGCGCCACCGCTGCAGCGCCGCAGAGAGGCAGACCCCCCTCCGGAAAAGCCGCTAATGCGTCGGCGCGGGAAATGGCTTTCTGCACAAAGGTAGCCCCAGAAAAGCGGCCCTCAGTGGAGCGGTGGCCCCCGGCGTTCACGGCGGATTACGGCGACAGGCTCTTCATGAGCTGGCGTGCCAGGGAGTCTTTAAAAACACCCCCCCCCCCCCACATCTAGAGACAGCACCACTCTGCCCCGCCACTCCTTCCACTTTTGCCTGGCTGCCCTGCTCAGCTCTGAAATCTGGAACGGGGAGGGACGATCATGATTGTCACCTGAGCTCACCCAGAGCGAATGACTGGTAGGGTGTGACACTAACAACTGAACCTAGTGCAGAACCTGCACCAAGGTCCAAGGGGAGAAATGGAAGGCCAGAGAAGATGGGACGCCACCTGCTTCAGGAAGCATCAGCAAGAACTTCCAGCTTCGCAGAGAATCACGCTAAATAGTAACGCAGTCAAAGGAAACCTCAGAAACGAGAAGATCGAAATAGGAGGCCATTGTTATGGGTGATCCTTTACAGAAGGGTAACTGTGACCAACCTGTGTCTGATTGCCAAGACATTCTGTACTTTTCTGTCAGCTTTAATTCAAGAAACATATACACACACACACTTTTCTGGAATATACTCAAGGGCCTACGGACGTGTGGCTACTCTGCCAAGGCTAGGACTCGAACTGGCAACCTTCTGATCTCAGCCATAGGGACTTAGATCATCGAGCCACCCACTGCTCAGATGTTATTTGCTATCATAATAAAAACAAAGTCTTCTCAATTATTAACTCCACAACACATTTTGCATTATTTTCCATCCATCCATCAATCCATCCATCCATCCATTTTCTATACTCGCTTATCCAGTTCAGGATGGCAGATGTCTGGAGCTTACAGCCCAGAGGCTACAGCCGCAAGGTTTCCATTGCTGTCTTTAGCTGATTCTTTATTCAAAAGGTTTTTTTTTAGCATCTCCTTTCATTTACGTAATACAACACGTAACACAAACTTCCTGCTGCTGATCCATGAAACAAAGCAAGAGGCATGAACAGCTACTGAGACACTGAAGACACCAAACCCATGAGGAGATGTTCATTATTCAGTGATGTCATAATAAATAATGAATGCTTTTCCTCCTGCATCTGTCATTCTGTCTACTTCTCCGTATAGCTTGGCTCAGTAACAGAACAGACAATAAATGTGTTTTTTATGTGCTACCGACAGGTGTTGCTTTTATCCTTTGAGTAGAAGGGGATTCTGACAAAGGCAGATGCCTAGGGCAGTACTGGGGTACCAGTGCCCCCCACCCATTCCTCCCCCCATCTGCCCCCCTCCCCCCCAAGCGACTGACAACTTTTACCATCACCGCCTGGTCGGCAACCGACACCCCCCACCCTCCATCCCCACCCTCTAGGTGGCAACTCTTACCATTGCCCCCCTTCTGGTCCACCGATAATTATGCTGACACGAGGTAAACTGGGTACTGGGGTTTGCAGGGGTTGGGGGGGAAGGGGCACCAACTTTAACCAGCACTGTTACTGTCTAATTACCTCCATGACAATGAGCACGGGACGTTTTCAGCATACAATGAGAACCATGTAGGATATAATGGCTGGACAAAATAACGTGCGGAAGACGTGTGCAGCTTTCTGAAGCGGAGAACAGGATCTGGCCACCTATGTGCCCGTGCGCCACATTGGCGCCGCTTATGCCGTGCTCACCATTAAAGTTAACCGAGCGAATGTATTTGAGCAGCAGGCGTCCCTCCACTGGGTCCATCTCGTCGCAGACGCCCGTGTGGCCGGGGCAGAGGTCCACATGCATGTTATGGAGGGCGTGTGCCACGGCGTAGACGGCATCGATGACGAACTGCACCTTCCCCTCCTGCTCGTAGTGAGAGTCGCGGCTGATCCTCTCCTCCCCTGCCAGACGGGATGGCACAGAGGTCAGGAAGGCAGCTACATTCCTTCAGGACCTGTCTCACTATCGACATCTATTGATATTAATATAAAAGCAAGCTTGTATATTACAAACATTGCGGCTTAGAGTAATGTAGCACTGCTCCCTGAAAAGTCTTTCCACGGTTATTCATCTCCTATATCTTCTAATGAAGCAAATTACATAAGAACATAATAAATTCACAAACGGGAGGAGGCCATTCGGCCCATCAAGCTCGTTTGGGGAGAACTTAACCAATAGCTCAGAGTTGTTAAAATCTTATCTAGCTCTGATTTAAAGGAACCAAGGGTTTTAGCTTGCACTACACTAGCAGGAAGACTATTCCATACTGTAACCACACGCTGTGAATAGAAGTGCTTTCTCAAATTCAGTTAAAAATGTTCTCCCGCTAATTTCCACCTATGGCCACAAGTTCTAGTATTTAAACTAATATTGAAGTAGCCATTTGGCTGAACAGCATCCAGACCTGTTAGAATCTTATATACCTGGATCATGTCCCCCCTTAGTCTCCTTTGCACGAGGCTGAATAGATTCAGCTCAGCCAAACTCTCCTCATACGACAACTATAGTCTGGCTTGGCTGTTTCGTTCACTTTCTGTGTTTGTTAATTAAGGCTTTGTTTGATACTGGCCAACATGTGTGAAAGATGAGAAATTGACTTATTAATTATCCTAATACTTAGCAGATCATTATTATGCATTCTAAAAAATAGGACACTACGTTTTGTTACTGCACAGCTGTCAAGGTCTTGCAGCTTGAGGGTTTTAGTGTTTTCTAGGGAGATATCCTGTTAGGCACATGGGTAGGTCAAACTAAACGAATCGGTTAAAAGCATCCAGGTGTGCCGCTCAATATACTGGTACGTTGTTAGATAAAAGCACAGAAATAACAACTTAATATTCTGCAAGAATACACCTTCTGTTCATTATTAGGTTTCAGATTTCCATTATGTTTTGCTGTTACGTCCATTATAATTGAGTTCATATTTTAGTTCACCTCACTCACAGCTGTACCGTATATTTCTGCTTCACAAAAGACTAACAGAAAAAAAGCAGAAATCTCTTAAAGAGAATAATGCAGTGGGAACTGTGGCAGTAACTCCACAGAGTGCCATCACACCTGAGGAGGTATTATTTTGAAATCCCAAAGTGATTATACATTCATTTTACAGGCAGATTCAGCAGGCACCTGTAAAGGTCCTTATCAGTTCGTGCCACATCAAGACTGAGCGTCGACACAGGGCTTGTACCAACTTACCTGTGCATTTTTTCTTATCACTGTCCAGCTTGATGCCCGGCCGCGTCAGCTTGCACCTGAAGTCGTCTTCCCAGAATTCTGCAAACCAAATGTTTCGACGGTTGTTCTCCAGGGATCTTGATGTGAAATACTGATCAAATCCTGTACCAGACACAAACAGAGGCATTTTACTCATGGCTGATAAGAGTGGATGGTGCCTTCAGATTTGTGCCATGCTATGATGGATACATTGTTTTATTGGTGCATATCGTGATAATATAATGAAAATCATCCAGTCATACAGATTTGCATGAGCTTGATTATAAAAACACAGCCAGTATATTGTGTCTGTGCCATACAATTATACAATTTGAATGTATTTAATTGTGCTTTGAAATGGGCTTGCACTACAACCTCACATTTTGGCACTTCCCAAGAACGCAGACTAACAGCTAAAAAAAGGATTGGAGAGTGTGGTTGTAGCCATTGATGATGGCACTGATGGGAATGAACCACTGCAGCCATAAAAATCTATACTTTTATCCAGAGAAAGAGAAGGCAACATGGTAAATCATAAATTATTTTGTTCTCCTCTCAACACTGACAAGAACAGAAAAAGCTGCCCACAATAAATCAACCAAATATTACATTTATTTGACCAGTATATTATACGTTTCCCTTCACCGTAAAACCAGTAAGTGCTCTGCAATTTAGCTAATTGAATTGCATGAAAGAGTGCGGTCTGGTCATAACATTTTGATTTTGAAAGTAAATACACAAGTAAACAACTAATTAAATCAGCTCCGCTCAGTGCCTTCAGTGTTGTTCTTTTGTTAGCTATCACATCTCTCTGCCCATATGTGTACAGCTGTCACCTCAGGACCAGGCCAAGGTCAAACAGTAGTGTAAGGATGGCATCCAAACGGGGGGGATTAGTCAACAGGAGTCAGTTATGATTCATTAATAACAGCAGAGGCATCAAATGCAGCATCATGACAACAGCAGGCAAAATTTAAGTTATTATTTTAATTTTAATATTCATCAACCTGAGTGTAATAACTCAAAGCACCGACAAACAAATGAGTAACACCACAGCCTTCTCCTTACTCTTTATGGATAAATGGACAACAACTTAAAAAAAAAGACAGTCATTTTATTGTAAGGTAATTGGTTGAGTGCTCATTTTAGACAATTTGATTTACAAGTTAACGTGTAATTAAAGTGGATGAAATCCTTTTAAAACATCTGAAATATTTTATATTTTATTTCATTTAGCCAGGAAGTCCAAGCTTCTCTCTACCCTTCTAAACCACCTTTAGGATTCTGGCACTTCTGACACAGTCGTCCAAACAATATTAGTGACCCGACAGCCTATAGGCTGGGGAAGGCCTTCAGGGAAGACCAGCAGGCCTCAAATGAACAAAAAGGCTTCATTAAGCAAAAGCACGAAAGAAAACAGAGGGGGGGGGCAGTTTCCCACTGGCTCCCTACACCTCTTCTCCTGCCCTCCTCTCTCCAACCAACACATTACAGAAGCTACTTTAAGATGATATAAAATAAATATATTTTTAAAAGAACTTTCTCAAGCTCTGATATGTAGAGCAGCAGACATTTCTACTGTAAATATTTCTCATGCACAGATATATAAAATTATTTTCATATGACTATTTCCCTCTCCTGGAGCCGACACCTTATCACAGTGGAGGGGTTTGCGTGTTCCAGTGATCCCAGGAGCTAAGTTCCCTGGGGCTTTATGCCCCTGGTAGGGTCACCCAAGGCAAACAGGTCCTGTGTGAGGAACCAGGTAAAGTGCGGCTCATCAGACCTCATAAGAGTATAAACATGGATTCATGATTTCCTCTGCAGGGGGGCTGGGCTCCCCCTTAGAGATAGGGTGAGAAGCTCGGACATTCGGGAGGGACTCAGAGCAGAGCCGCTGCTCCTCCGCATTGAGAGGAGCCAGAAAAGGTGGCACGGGCATCTGGTCAGGATGCCTCCTGGACGCCTCCCTGGTGAGGTGTTCCGGGCATGTCCCACTGGGAGGAGGCCCCGGGGGAAGACCCAGGACACGCTGGGGGTACTATGACTCTCGGCTGGCCTGGGAACGCCTCGGGATTCCCCCGGAGGAGCTGGATGAAGTGGCCGGGGAGAGGGAAGTCTGGGTGTCCCTGCTGAGACTGCTGCCCCCGCGACCCAACCTCGGATAAGCGGTAGATAATGGATGGATGGATGGATGGATGGAGGAGTGTTTGCTTAAAGGGGCCTTTTTATTATTTTCACAGTTCACATTTTTTTTTTTCAGGTGTACTAGAACATATTTATGTTTCTAAATTCTAAAAACACAATATTTTTCTCATACTATATATATCCTAATTCACTCCATAATTCATGTCTATAACTGTCTGAAATGCTCAGTTAGAGCTTTTAACGGCCCACCAACAATGAGCCTCGGGTGCTCTGATTGGTCAGCTTGTCTGATTGGTCGGCTTGTCTGATTGGTCGGCTTGTCCAACATGTTCTGTCTTGCAGTGTGCAGGTAGATTCTTGCAGGTAGGCAGCCAATAAGGATTGTGTTTCAAGGTGACCTTATCATGTCACAGAAGAAAGGGCTAGAACTCCAACAAGGTGATTCAGATTAGAGAAGAATGGTTTCTGTGGTAAGAGTTACTCCCTTTGATGTGCACTTTGTGCCTTTACAGACCATTTACATGCACATAAAACTATAAACACACTACTGTATATGAAAGGAAAAACCAGAAAAGTAAAATATGGCCCCTTTAAATGAAAGCAATAGTAAATATCGATTAAATCTGTTATGCGATATTAACTTAGATGCATTCTTCCACAATTAAAAGATTCACTTGTAAATGAAAATGCGCTGTTTGTTTTGGACGTACCATCGATGGAGGCTCTTTTGGGCAGAATAGTGACAGCACCCTCAGCCACTTCCTCCTGGTCTAATATAGGGGAACTCTTGGCCCCCCAGCTATCAGACCCCACAAACTGGAAGTGCCCCGTCAGATTTGCCTTCTTTGCCGCCTCCAGCACTCGTCTACAGAGAAACATGGTTAGAAAAAGAACTACATTAATCACATAAAATAGATGAGAACAGCCAGAACTTAGGATTTAACACCAGCCAACGCCTAGATGCTCTTCTCTCAATTTCCATATAAATTCCTGCTCTACAGAAGGCACTTGTTATGGAATTTCTACCAAATTCAAAAATAACAAAATGCATTGTCCAGATCAGCCCGAATATGAACTGCAATTAAAGTACTCCAGATTCAAAAGAGGCATTTTAAGAAATCCACGGGTGCTGAAAAAGCCACCTCACAGGCTCACATCTTAGTGACATGTGCATTATTAATATTACTCTTTGTCTAAAACATGCATTTCATAATAAAAAGTAATATGGTGAAACAACAGTGCTTTGCAATGGGAGAGCAGAATTTTCTAAAGGTGGCTTAAAACTGATACAGATTCCATTTTAATCTACAGCATTTAAAAGCCAAACAGGACAGGCTGAAATATGAGGCCTATTGATATGGTTCAATGCACAGGAAGGAAGGCTTTTAATTCAGTGCTGTATACCTGGAGTGGCAGTCACAGGCTTTTGTTAGACGCAGCAGTACTGAGAAGAGGAATGCTTACGTAAATAGTTAAACTTAGCTACTCGTGTTATGGCAGTGGCCTGGATGACTACCTTAGTTCCACATGTTTGGAAACATCTACCAGAACTAAGAATTCAATTATTACCTTAACTTTAAAGAGAAAAAACATTTTTTTTACCAACTAGCCTCGTGAAGCAGTTGTATCCAGGAAGTACGGTCACACAATACACAGCTCCAGGCTCCCCTCAAATGACTAATTTACCAGAATCTACTTGAAATGTCCTGAAAGCTGACCAGTCTTTGTCAATACATCTACTAATACCTGTAATTATATTAATAGTGCTCTTTTTGAAGGGCAGTTTCATCTCACCAGCTCCCACTGGCAGCTGCAGTCGCAAACCCACCCCCCCCGCAGACTCTCTCGCCATCTGAATCCTGCAGGCTGGCTCCGCTCTGTACGCTCTGCTACTTATCTTTGTACTCTGCCAGCTGCACTACTTTCATATGGCTTATTGCCAGTTACACCAACCATTCGTATGAAATATGGGGATAAGAAAATCCTCTTTCTGATTTTCCTGCTTTCTATGCAAGAACTTCTGTATTGTCTAATGCAGGGGTGTCAAACTGCAGTCCTGGGAGGCCGGAGTCCTGCTCATTTTTCCGCTTCCCCTCATTTAACACACCGTTCCTTTTGGTGGTCGTGACGCACTACATTTACTAACAAGATCCAATATGGCCAAGGCCACACAGCTCTCGAGCTGAATCATTTGTGTGGGAACAGGGAAAGAACTAAACTACACAGGGCTCTGGCCCCCCAGGACTGGAGTTTGACAGCCCTGGGTCTACTGCACAGATCTCCGTTTTCTCTACTACTGGAAAACCAACGTAATTTCAGGTGCTGTTCCTGATTATTATGGCACAAATGCACACTAATATTTATTTTATTCATTTATGTGTTCGTTTTATTGCCTGGCCTGTGTTTCATGCCTGGTGGTAGACAGCTTCAGTAATTTAAGTAAGTCCCAGATCACGCTCTGCTTTTTCATTTGATTTAAGGGAAGAAACAAGAAACGACTGGGAGACCTTTGTCTAAAGGAATAGCTTTGGTTTCTATACTGGTAGCAAAACTAAATCAGCCCCAAACCCTCCTCCGCCTCCCCCAGACATACAAGATACTCCCAGACATGATACTGCCATCTACACCCAAATATAAGCCCTTGCCTTTATGAAAAATGATCAGAATAAGAATGTTTGTACATCTTAAAAGTAAATTTGGAGAACTACACAGAAAAGCATGGATTTTCAGGGCAATCTTCAACTTTCCTTGAATGAAAATGAAATTGTTGACGATTTTACCTGTAATGTCTTTGGCTGAAATTCTATTTTAATGGAAAAGAAAGGCTTACTTTATGTCATCCTCATTGGCGAAGATGATGACCCCACGCGCGTTGGAGGTCTCCATTAATCGCTTAATGATCTTGTCAAATTCGCCAAGTTTGGGCTCGCGGGGAATTTTCATAGACTGTGCTATACACAGGCCTCCTGAGGGGGGAGGGACAAGGCACAACACTGTAGCCCCCATGGCAGAAGGAACTCCGATATCACACACGATTCCAAAATACACAATCGGTTAACAGGTGGTGTCAGCGTCAGCTCCTGTTTGTCCAAGTCTTCAGAGTGTTTTTGCAGTGTTTTTACAGTGTGTTTTTCTGTGCTGATTTTAGGGGTGTAACAAACTGATTTGGAACAGAAATGTGGTTCGATTGTCTGCGATTCAGCACCTTCATTTCCACTCAAATTTATAAGGAAATAAGATAAAAACCAACAAAAGTGTAACAAATCGACACACCAGTCACATCACTTCATATTACTGTAATATTTTCTCAAGTTAGGATGCACTCCAGGGGTTTTGCAGTACAAAATAAATAGTAACTTGTTCTGAATTTTTTTTTGAATAAATAGGGCACTTCATTACATTCAAGGTGTTCAGTTTTTTTCCTGTTTTTATCCCTCAAAAACCTCAACTGTTTTGTTTCAAACTCTGTTTGTTCCTTACTTTACAGAAATAATTAACTCAACAAATAACATATCCTTTATGAAGATCCTTCCAGCTTGCAGTTTTGTAAAAAACTGTTAATCCGTGCTGACTAGGCATATATACCAAATGGACAGAATCAAATTCAACACTGTTTCTCAGCCTGGCATTTAAATAGCATTCTTTAATGCATCCACTTACCCTGCTTAATAAATCATGTGTAAATTGTCTGACTGAAGGGTTTATGTTTGGCCATGTTATATTCTGCATTGCAGTTGTTTGTTGACAGTACCTGTCTCCCGGGAGATTTGGATGAAGGCATCAACTCCACTTTCTCCATAGTTTCCTTCAGAAGCGAGTGTCGACACATAATTCCAGCCCATCGCCTTGACAATGTCCACCATAGCCTGAGCCTGGTATGAATCGGGTGGAACTACCCTCGAGAAGAAGTCGTAGCGGTTGTTGTCGCTCAGCTCTGGGGCTGTGGAGGCATAACTGACCTGTGGGATCTGAAGCAAAGTATAAGATCATTCTTTTACATCAGGTGGGAGGACCAGTCAAAAATATGTCAGGTAGCATCTCAGGTAATATGTCAGGTAGCATCTCAGGTAATATGTCAGGTAACATCTCAGGTAATATGTCAGATAACAACTCAGGTAATATGTCAGGTAACATCTCAGGTAATATGTCAGATAACAACTCAGGTAATATCTCAGGTAACATCTCAGAAGCATTCAGAGCAGCAGAGAAAGTCTTGGGGCGCGGCTTAATTCTGTAAAAATGTGTGTGTGTGTGTGTATAAACTGTATAAATATATAGACATTTGTTTATTTATTTTTGGTCATACCGCCCAGCTCTAATATACCTGGCCGGCATGACCAAAAATTTATCAAGGTATTTTTCAAACTTATATCAGTTTAACGGTATACAATGGTATTTTTATGACTGGGCATTATATATAATATGTGTGTATATAAATATAAAAATATGTAAACAAATCAATACAGTAATGATTTTGTTATAAAGCCAAAAAATACAATATTTCTACTGAATTAAGTAAACATCCCAAGACTTTCTGTGAGCACTGTAGATGTATACTGTAGCGTAAAGGAGCCACTATTGTACCCCTGACCATATCTTCCAAAAACCAACTAATTCCTGGAATAGTCCTCGAAAATATGCTTTTTCAAAACATTCCAGGATCTGTTTGAACTCTAAATTATATAAATTTTAACTCTTTCCTTGACTCCGCTGTATACAGTGTTGCACTGCTCATTGAACCTGTGTAGTGATTTGTGGCTGGACTAACAGACTGCAGTCATTTGTCCCCCGTTCTCATAATAATACCATACAGTAATACCAATAATGTCAATACCATAATAATCCCACCAGCATCATCAGCTTCTTAAACAAATCTCATTTTGCTTCTATTTCTATTACCACTGTTTCTATTACAATTTTCAAGAAAAACTTGTCTCGCATCACTGAGTCATAGAGTCTGCATTTCGAGTAAGACATTTATTTTTAAAGACAGGGTTTAATAATGGAATTAACAGCTGAATGACATTCCCAAATGATTAAGTGTCAACTCAAGCAGTGCAGTGAATCTGTACTGTCTATGTGTTCCTGGACAATGGCTGACTGGTGGTGTCTACGTGCTGAGGGACAATAGCACTTCTTTCAACAGTTACAGAACTACAAAGGTATTGTTCGGCAGAGGTCTACAACAGTGAATCCAGAAACTGCAGAAGTTCTAAAATAAAAAATCATTTATAGAGAGCATAATAGCACAATGAACTGCGTAGATCACCTACACATTTAGGCCTATTTGGGTGTGATTCACATATCATTATCTCATATACCTTTCACGTAGCAGTTACCAAATGGTTCAATGAAACAAGCAAAAGACAATGGCCTACAGTCAAGCACATTTATTAACAAATGAGACATACATGATTGTATATAATTCTAACAAAGTGAGTTGGCACTTTCAAAGTTAAGACCAACAACTGCATAAAATACTTTACATAACTGGCATACAGCGCTGTTCGACTCATTAGACATAGGCGGCTGAGGGGGCCAGTTTCACTTTCTCTTGGATGCTCTACCTGCTGCGCTACATGCTGGGGGCCAGTTTTACTTTCTCTTGGATGCTCTACATGCTGGGGGCCAGTTTCACTTTCTCTTGGATGCTCTACATGCTGCCCTACATGCTGGGGGCCAGTTTCACTTTCTCTTGGATGCTCTACATGCTGCCCTACATGCTGGGGGCCAGTTTCACTTTCTCTTGGATGCTCTACATGCTGCTCTACACGCTGGGAGCCAGTTTCACTTTCTCTTGGATGCTCTAAATGCTGTTCTACATGGTGGAGGCCATTTTCACTTTCTCTTGGATGCTCTACATGCTGCCCTACATGCTGGGGGGCAGTGGTGATAAAGCTTTGCAGGGGGAGGGGGGCATGCTATCTAAGGTGGGTCCCAGAACCCCCATCTGACAACATACTGGATAAGTGTCAGACACATGGATGGATAGATGGATGGATGGAAAATGACACATTCTTAACAGTTGCCTTTGATACATTTTATGTGTGTTTCTAATTAAATAATTTCTATTATTAGTTGTAACTAAATATTATCCAAATAAAAGATGATTACCCAGTTGGAAAAAAATCTGTTGAATATCAAATTGCAGTGAAAAACACGCAATATGAAATACAGTGATATGAGCATTAGTTTGACAAATAAAGGACATGATTATTTTACCCATATACTGCTCTCTTAATGAGGCAGCTTAGTGAAATAAGCTTGTGCTCGCGGCCGTTTCATCTCTGTCTGCTTGTCTGGTCTTTGAAAGTGGTGCATATAAGGGGGGGGGGCGGGTTGGATTGATTGTTAGAGAAACGGAACCTAGGCACAGAACTGCCAGGTTGTGAGTGAGGAATGAGGGGGAGGAACCATGCGACGGATTATCTGGGTGGGTTAACAAGGTTAACTGCAGAGGGAGGGAGATCGGGCTCAGCAGACAAACCTGGGGCCAAAGGGCTCTCCTGCTCACAGCCACAGCCTCACTTTACACCCATAACAAGGTTAACTGCAGAGGGAGGGAGATCGGGCTCAGCAGACAAACCTGGGGCCAAAGGGCTCTCCTGCTCACAGCCACAGCCTCACTTTACACCCATAACTTCAAAGGTCTCACTATTGTTCCCCTCCCTCTGTTTTTCGAGTTGGACCAATAAGCAGAGAGATGCAGTTCAATGCTATAAACGCATCGAGTGAAGCTTCACATGAGAAACACTGGCATTCATTTGTACCATGAAATATGCAATTTTCAAACACCCTAATGGATTATTTCTACATCCTAGTTGCTCAGTTTGTAAAGTAGATATATTACAAATGAAGTACAATACTTACTATCTATAACTTTATCTATAAATTCTAAAGAGAAAAGTGGCCAAAGGTTGTTCCCGCCAACTGTAGTTAGGATGGGATAACATTTTGAAAAGTTGAAATGATAGACTTTACGGAAGTTGCTTGACGTCATCAGCAGCTGTTAACAGCTAAGAACAGCAGTCTTTTTGGAAAAATAATCATGAAATGGCTTCTGAGCCATTGTGAGATAATTAACATAATGTTTTGTTTTCTTTGCGGAAACAGACAGGAGGGGTTGCTGAAGCATCCTCAGAACCCTTACTACTGACGCATAATGTGCTCCATGTAGCTAATAGCCTGCACTTACTACTGACGCATAATGTGCTCCATGTAGCTAATAGCCTGCACTTACTACTGACGCATAATGTGCTCCATGTAG